>CM053792.1:440370113-440970113 GCA_028749045.1 Cupressus sempervirens
GCTAAAGACGTGTTGAAGTTGAGAATTGGCATTATAGACCATAGGCCACATCCTAAATATTGTTTGGAGGTAAGTCAAACTATGTTGTTCAAACAATTTAGAGAGAGTCATCCAAGATAACATGTATCACAAAATGCTTTTGAATCCTTAAAGTTATTATATTGAGTGCCACTTAAGATTTGAAATACTTCTTGTTGAAATTATCAAGTGGAGTTTTCTATGCACCATGAAGTATTATGCTCCATCCATTTTACTTTCTATAGTAATGAAATGTTGGAGAATTGTGGTGCTAGTGGGCTTCCAAAATCATCAAGAGACTTGCTAGACCAATTTTTATGCCTTAGAGTTGATGGTAGTTTCTTTGATAGAAATGCTTGCATAAATGGTTGTTGTGAAATTATTGATTGTGGCATCGAATTGTTAGTGGCATTATGTCTAGATGGGCAAGTGAACCTATGTGATACCCTTATTCCAACCATAGAGAGCCTACAACATTCATGACCACCCTATACTGAAGAGTCTCTAAGATTCTCTAAGTGCATTTAAAGCTCAATCTTCTGAGGGTCATAACTCAGAGCTCATGAGGGCTATCAATGAAATGTCCAATCTTATAGGATGGTGATGATGAGCTCTACAATAATGTATCTCATTTTAGAGAGATCACATTCATTTTGGATTTGGCACATCAATTTCCACTGATGCCAAAACTTGCATTGTATGTCATGTCATTGGTGCATCATTACCCTACTTTCAAACCATTGATCATGGCATCAAATCATCAATTTTGTTAACTCTAGATGGATGTGTGAACCCTTTAGACACCCCTATTTTGACCACAAAGCCCCTATAATGTTTGTGACCACTAAATACTGAAGCATCTCCTAAGACCAAAGATGGGCTCCGAAGACCAAATTGGCCATGGACTTGGCTAATTGTAGACATCTCAAGGGAATACATACATTGTTTCAAATTAAACATATATAATATAATTTCAAATTAAACATTGCATTAAAAATTGATAAAAAAGGTTGACAAAATGTTCTTCACAAATTATTACATTTAAATCAAATATAATAAACATGATAAAAATGAATGATATTCCATAAACATGAACAATACACATGATCCATGATAAATTGAACAATATTATACTAAATTAAAATGTATATCCTTGTGCACATAAATGATAAAAATATATATCAAAATACATGTATCCATAGACAGATTACACAAATATATATAAAAATATATAGATACATATGCAAAATGTGGTTGACCATGCCATCAAAATGTGATAATATCAAAGTTTTTGTGTAATGCCCCACCCAGAGAACCTTGGAACAAGGATAAATAAAAGCCAAGATTTTTTTTTTTTCTTTTGAATTAGTATCATTGTACATTACAAACAACATACAAGGATCACAAGGATCACAATGGAAGACTTAACCAACTATCCAAACAACCAACGAATCTCCGAATGCTACTACCAAATTAACATGCACAAACCAAGAACTAAAAACCAAAGATGAAAATTTGTGATCTGTCAAAACTTGAAAATATAAGCAATCCAAATGGGTAATCAAATCACCAAATTGTGTTCCCTAAAAAATAATGAAGATGACCCCTATTCTCCATTTGAGAGAATCCCAATTAACAATTTTGCGCGAGGAAGTACCCCTTTACTTGAGGAAGTACACCAAGCCATGCAAGGATCTACCTTTTGCATGAGGAAACACTGGTCCAGGAGCCAAAATACAATACACTAATGTTGATGTTCATGCAAGTAAGTACAATGAGTCATGCGAAGAATTGCAAGACACCATGCGAAACTTCACACTCTCGTGCAAGAGAGTACAATCTTGTGCGAGGATTCACAACAGCAACAAGGAAAACATAAGATGAGAAGATAGGGGAAAAAAAATCCTCCACACCAAGGAGTACTGGATCCACAAATTGAGGCATAAACACTTGAACACAACAATAGCAAGACATAAACTACATCTAACCATCTAAACCATAGCAGGAAAGGAAAGTGCTAAAGTAAAATTGCAATGAACAAACATAACAAAACTTATGCACAGTTCCTCCCAACCATAATAGCATCATGAGATGTAGAAGATCCTAGCCATCCCTCATGCATAACATCCCATATTGCCAACTAGATAGTCAGAGCTCTCTTATGAGGACATCACTACTAACACATAATAACATCATCAAAATAGGAAATCTAACATGCTACACCAATAAGCAATAGATATTCCAACTAAGAAAATCACATCATCTAATCATATTTTAAACATCATAAGCATAGGAAATATAACATGCTAAACCAATAAGCAATAGATACTCCAACTAAGAAAAACTCATCATTTAATCATATGCTAAACATCATAATATAGGAATTCATCAAATAAACTAACATCATCTAAACATGATATCTAAGCATTCCAATGAAAGAATAAACCACAAGGAAACATACTCCAGATAAACCAAAATACCAAGTGAACATCAAGTACCAGTCACACAGGAACAATAGATCATCTTTATACACTGATCCCCAATAGTGGTATACGTAGCTACACCTCCCAACCACATGAAACCCATAGGTCCACTCCCACCATGTTGATGGAGATAATGATCCAACTACAAACACACATAAAGAAAATGTCCACGGCTAAGACTCATGCTAAAGAGTATACATGACTAAAACCAAGATCATGAGATAATGCAAGTACTACAGGTCTTGGTCAAACACTCAATGCATAACTATGTAGGGGCTAGCAACATGGAGAGTCACTTGGCATTGAATAGCCCAAGGTAGTATCGTGTGGCTCAACTTTCCAATGAAAGGCTCTCACATTGTGTCCTCAAACTTAATTGGGTACTCACACATCTTATTATCTTAAGTTTTATTACCACATAGTATTTTATTTAGTTATCACTTGATTAAAATTTTTGCATGCCAACCATCAAGAAATAGTCACCGGGTTGTGGAAATAGAAGCCCCCTAGGGCCATGGTGCTACCCTACCCTACCTATGCTCATCCAATGATGAGTGGCCATAGGCATGCATATTCCCAACCCAACCCCAAAATATATAACTCTACTAAATTAGCATCAGTATTTTGGGCCTTGCAAGTCACCTAATAAATGCATGCACACATGCTCATGTGTGGGCATACCACCATCATGAATATCAAAACACAAGTGTTGGATGAGAACACAAGCAAAAATGACACTCAACCAAAAATAGCTTGAGGATGGATTCTACACGAATCCCAAAGAACAATAAAACCATGCATCATGAATTCACTCAACTGGCCTCAATCCAGGAGTATGGATTCTACACAAATCCCAATGATACAATGAGACCAAACATCATGGACTCACTCAACCGGTCTCAATCTAGGAGAATGGATTCTACACAAATCCTAGTGTCCACAAAATAAAAATAAGGATCCAAAAGAAACAATAACACTAGATCTAAAATCACTCAACCAAACACAACATCAGAAGTATAAATGCGGCATGCATCCCAATGCAAACATAAAGATGCAAAAATAGTCTAACTTAAATCCTATGGATGATCCAAGTCCACGACCAACATTATGCCAAAAAATCTTGAGAAAACTAGGTGACACACAAATCGAGGTAAAAAATCTAAAAACTCAAACTTTGCAAATAAAACCCATTTGGTCTTAGGGAAAAAAAGCCACAAAAATATAATAAAATTCATATTCAGACATCATATACAAAAATGGCTAGCATAACAGTGCGAAACCCCAAACCCTCATCCTGAAAAAATAGGAAAATGTTCATACCCAACCAACTAGGCAAAACTAGCAATCAAAAATAGAGGGGAACACTAGTTCTCAACCTCCTAGCAAATGACTACAAAAAATAGAAGTAGAAACAAAGTTGAAACAATAAAATGGGAGAGCTCTACCTCATAGCCAAAAGGGGTGAAATGAAAATCTGAACCATAAAATAAAAATCTTGTAGAAGTAGCCTAAAATTGTGGCAATCCAAGGTCTTCCTGAGCTAGATCTAACAAGACCAATCTTGTGATGATCTCAATTTGGCAGCTCCCACAATGAACATAATAGTAATTCCTCATGAACAGGATTTTGATTTTTACTCTCAAACATTCTAATTCAACAGTGAGAAATGAGAAATAAAATTCCTTTTTGGATACCTATTCACTTTTTGATGAATAATCGATTAGGGCAAATAATTAGGTAGCTTAGTTAGACCCCAAATCAACCCAAATGAAAATAGACTATTCCAAGTAATTGGAATTCATCTATGGAAAAGCTTCCAAAAATTAAAATTAATTAAAATAAAGCCTAAAACCCAAAAAATCAAAATCATAGAATCCTTAACAAGTTTGTGACAATGCGAACCTCTAAATGTAGAGATATGTTCATAGGTCTAATCACATAATGCAAATGAGTCCAAATTTATCAAATCACCAAAAAGTTTAAATTAGACATTTAAATAAGATACATCGACCATATAAGGACAACATGGGTAAAATATGAATAGTCGAATCACTAACTCCATGTGCCATTGCCAAGGATATATATTCTACACACTAAAACACATGATCAAGTATAATTGCATATAATAACATAGATGAAGCAATAAATGTATCAATTACCTAATTTAACCATTTATTTAAATACACTAAAATAATCCATTTACATCACTCACATCCGCATAAAACATATCAAAGAAAGAATGAAGTAAATAACCATAACATTAAATCCACATCTAACATAATCAGAGATATGTCCAAATACTAGATAATCAGATATCCTCGTAAAACATACTGTCATCTCAAAATAAAGCATCACCATGCAGATATGATCAATTGAACCACACAATAATCTAACATGGACAATTCAATTCTAATTATTTAAGAATTTAATAATGGTTGTATAAACAACATGAAAATGAACTTAAAACACATAAGTGAACATATTCATGACTAACCACTGCTATAGGAACCTAGTCCAGTGTAGTAGGGTAATAGAACATAGTGCAAACTTTGCACCCATCTTAGGGTAATCACAAAACAACATCATGATACCACATCAATCCTAGTAACCATTGTCAAAAACCTCAATGAAACCATCTAACACATCATAATCTCATAAATCAGCTGTAAGCATAATAAAATCAACTGATACAGTAATATAAATCAAATCACGATCACTTGCCAAGTAAGATCATCAAGGTTTCATCTGTCAAGATGACTTACAAAAATCAAATTGAGAGGCACTATATTTTGTATACAATATGGCATATTCCATCTAAAAATGTCTCATGATGCATCCAATGACAACTATGTTATCCTATGCTATTGGTGGATCATCAAAATGTGGCCTCTTAGTTGAACTAGGTGGATCAGATGCCTCCTACATAAACAAAAAAGGGAAAACTTAAAGTTAGACTATTGAATTTATATAATTCTATGTATCTAATATTGAATTAATCAAATTCATTTATATGATCCTATTTTAAATGAAGATTTATATTTTTAAACTTTCGTCATAAATACCTCTCTTGTCAGCCTTCTCAGTAGTCAAGAGTCCTCACATATGTCCTCAACAATGCTCAAACCTTGTTGATTATGACATGTATATAGTCAAGTATGGTTGTCATATCGATCTACAACTTAAAATATAACATTATAATTGATAGCATACTAAATTTATAACATATAATCAATAATTCAAACTAAAATTTATGTTTGTCGACTCCTCCTTTGGAAATAATGACTACGTGAGCAAAGATACAAAACTATGGTGTCTAGCCTCTTGTACACTAGGTGTTTCCTATGAGATACAAAAGCCTAGTTGTTAATATCACGGAAATCAATTTTGAATTTTTTTATGAAAATAAGGACAATAAAAAATATATGATAGTTATAGATACAATGGGGCTCTCATTGCGAATGGAAATACCAAAGGGTCTACGAGGTTGAATCTGCTTGAACTCATCACTAGTAGCCATACCATGCACAATAAAGAATGTAATTAAATTTCATTAGCAAAAACATTTTACAAGAATCCATCGATATTTAATAAATTTAAAAATACCTAATTACCTTTCCCTTGTCAATGGGTTGTGCTTCACCCCACACACTCTGCCCCCCACTGATAGGTGATACCTACAAGAGAAAAGAAAGATTAGAAACTATATATGTTCCAATATCAAATAGAGAAGCAACGAGAACACAACATAATATACCCTAGATGTCTCAAGGCCAAATAAAATAGCCGAGAGCATGACATCATCAACCTATTTATACTCCTCTGCAATCATCAACTAAAAATGAATGACAATCACATACATGATAAGTTAGTATGGGATAAAATTATTCTATTATAAAGATTAACTTTAATCAACTATGCCATAACAAAAAAAGTATACACGTACTCACACAGAAGGATCTCGTGGCTCTGCATGCTCCTCTACCACATCAAGCTGTGTAGTCTTTGTAGGCATGAGTTTCGTATCCTCCTCAAATAGAAAATGATACTCAGAATGATCACCAATAGGACCCAGACAAATATTCTTTCATGTTATGCAAGTATGAGGCACACAAACATGCAATGAGCTCGTTGATGATGAACTCACATCAACATCATCAACACGGGGAGGCAATAATGACCTAGTTTGGGATATCAATAGGCTACTCAATCTATGTATGACTCTAATATTTTGAGAACTAGCCTCTGGAATGATATCAAGATGTTGCATTGGAGGAAGGGGGAGACATCAATAAGGAGGCCAAAGTGTCAACTTTCTTCCACTGGGAAAAGGGTCTATCTTGAGGAGCTCCTCCTCCTACACCCATGTTGGGGCTCATGCTTTAGTAGTTCACCTTGAGGCCCAACATAAATTCAGCATATAGTATTTTAATAAAATAGAATGGGACTTCTAAATTGTTGTGTGGAGGTTTGTCAAAAATGATCCACCAACTATCCCAAAAGTTTGTACGCATAACCTCATTTGTACACCATTTAATTGATAATTTTGGCTTTCTGAGTTCTACTTTTTTACTAGTTTTTGGGCTCACAAAAGGTTAACTATGTCATCTTTAGTTATTTTTAAGGCCACAACCTCACCATAGTCCAACCCATCATCAAACATGGCATGCATTTGCTCACGCTAGTGAAGAGAAACATTTTGTTCATTGGTAAGTGTCTTAATATTATCCACTATGGTGTTTAACATGGATAAGATGGGAGACAATATAAGTATATTATTATATGTCGCTTGAAAACCCCTTAGTTTGGTAAGATTTTCTTGTATAAAATCTTCAATTTGTGAAGGATTTTGAGGGGGTAGTGGATCATTTGGTGGAGGGTTTTGAGGGAGTATTAGATTGTTTGGTGGAGGGATTTGAGGAACTTTATTTCATGGCTTAGTGTTATCAACATGATTTGGGCCATCCATGCCTATTAAACTGCAAAGAATCCAAACAATACTAAATATTGTATTAATAGTTTTTAGTAAAAATAAAAAAATCATTGATTTCTATTGAAAGAACTAATTTTAAATATAATTCAATGAAAACAATGAAGTAAAAAAAACAAAATAACTTAGTTGATGTTACCTAAATCCTATACCCAGTTTGAAATCGTAAACTTGAAATGAGGGCCAACAAATAGCAAACATAACAATGAAAAACAATTAGTGCTCAGGTTTTTTGGTTTGAATTTGTGGTTATAGGTTTCAGGTACCCAATTTTATATTAGATACCCAATATTTGATCGGCTATCTGATATGGGATCAGGTACTCGATATCAGATCTCAATATTAGATCAGATACCCGAAACGAGTTGGTATCACCTTTTTGCTTTGGTATTAGGATGGGTGGAAAAGAGTTAGAGTGGATTTTGAAACACTTTTAGACATTTTAAAACTCCACTTTTTTCAAATCACTACTTTTTGGCACACAACCATGATCCTACACATACCTAATAGAGAAAAGAGAAGATACCCAAAAAAATTAAGGTTAGGATAAATGCCAAAAAGAAGCACAAGACACAAATAGTATGGGGAAGCTTATCATCAATGAAGAAACTAAGGATATGGCTCCCATTAAATAGTAGTGTCAAACCTAGTGACAAAGGAGCATCCTAGGCAAGTGGTAATCTTGCATGGTGAAGTGGTTGGACCTTGGATTTGGAGAACTTGATCATAAAATGACTAGTGCTTAGTCATTATTGGTCAATTCTTGGGTGTAGTGTTGGTTGAGGAGCTCAGTTGCTAAAGGCTTTCTTGGCATCTACATTGTTTCTCAACTTATACTATATTGCTTGACACTCAAAGGAGCTCAGTCATGCTTAGCTAGTGCTTTCTGACGCTCGATAGTTTGGGCTTGCGAAATGGAGTTCTTGCAATTTTAATCAATCAACTTGGTGAATTTAATGTGTGAGGAGTGTGATTGTAACATGGAACGACCATAGGAGTTTGTGTGGGCCTATTTGGGTCTTTTTTATTTGTCCTATGTGCATTTAATGGGTGTTGTAAGCCTTCTAAGGAATTTAATATTTAATTTTGTTGCAGGACAATTTGTGTCTTATTTGGGTATAAGTAGAGGATCTTGTGGAGTCTTGAATCATAATCATCTAGCATGGAGAAGATGGAGTATATAAGAGGAGAAAATTTTAGTAGAGCTAGTAGCCAAGCAGAGCTTGGAGAAGAAGATGGTTTCTTGGTGGGCTTGCAAGAATAAGTTAGATTCTTCTTAGGGTTTTCTATTAGATTGTGGATCTATGCTAGTTAGTGGTTGGATCTTGTGAGATGTTGCAAAATTACTATTGTAATTTCTTTGTATTTTTCCATAACATAGAAGGCCTTATAGTCAGGCATGTTGGATGTATATCTAATGTTTTTATTGTGAGAGTTGACATATTTGGATCTAAATCTTTGTGTGGTTATTTGTTGGGGGCTCGAAGATCACCTTTGGGGATACTCTTGCCTTGTACTACATTAGGTGGTATCAGAGCCTAGTTTTCTTGACTATGTGGACAGATCACTAAATGTAAGGTTGTTTGCACCAAGACCTCGGTTGTGTGAAGATTTGATCTAGGTGGTGATTAGTTGCTTTGGGTTTACAAAGATCTTGAAAGATTCCCCTGAGATGATTGGACCCTAGGGTGATTTATGATCTTTGTGATGCTATGGAGACCAAGATTTTAGAGAGGGTTTTATCAAATTTTAGATCTGAGATGGAATTAATGAAGAATGAGATCATGAGAGCTATTTTTGGTGTACCTTGGTAAGTGGATACTTAAGATGGTTATGAGGAAGTTACTGGAGATTTTGAGGTTTTTGGATTGAGTGGTGAAGATAGAACCATTCATGTGGAGAGATCTATGGAAGATAGAGTTGGTTAGTCGGATGGATCTGACACTCGGTTAAAGCTAAAGCATAAGATGGGTGTTTCTAATTTTTCCATTACTTTGAATCCTAAAGATCTAATTGATTGGGTTCTGGTGAGCTAGAAGACTACTTTGAGTTAGAGGATATTGTATCTGCTTAAAGTAAGGTTGACACCAACTAATTTGAAAGGACATGCTACTTTATGGTAGAAAGAATTGCAAAGAGATAGAGAAGAAGAAGGTGAAATGAATATCACTCGTTGGAGTTGATGGTGACTAAGTTGAAGGCTAAGTTCATTCCTACTCATTATGAACTTGAATTATTTAAGAGGTTGTAGAATCTAAAACAAAAGGACATGCGTGCAAAATATTATACCTAGGAGTTCTACAAGCTAACTATTTAGTCTAGACATAGAGAACTATCTAAGGAGAAGGTGGCTTGATACATTAATGGTTTGAGATTCAATATTTAGCATGAGATTAGTATGTTGAAGATTGACTCAGTTGAGGATGTTTATTTGGTTTTCCTTGAAGGTAGAAGATAAGTTAAAGAGGAGACATCAATGAGTTCTCGAGGGAAGGAACAATAGGATCACTTCGCAAAGGATAAATCGAGTGTAGAAGATGAACTAAAACTAGTTGAGCCAAGGAAGAGGATGAGCAAGGTTTCCATTAAAAGTAATTGTCTATCTTGTGGTGAAGAAGGACATAGAGCTTATGAATGTTCCCAGAAGGCTAGTGATAGGAATGACCTTTCCACTCATTTCTGATTAGCAAATATCTTCTACTGGTTTTGAGCATCGTGGAGATTGTCTTTGAGAGTTTTCATAATGTCAATACTTTGTTGGATGAAGTCATTAGCTCTAGGTACCCTGCTCTCTTGACTGATCAGATCTCTAAATGTAGTGGCCTCATATCCATATAATGCTTTAAATGGACTCGTTCCAATTAACATGTGATAGGTATTATTATAACAATATTCTCCCAGGTATAACCATTTGATCCATGTATTTTGTTGTCCCATTACATAGTTTTTGAGATAGCCTTCTATCCATTTCTTAATGATTTTGGTTTGTCCATCTATTTGGGGATGATAACTAGTGCTGGGGGTTAATTCAGTTCCTATTAATCTAAAGAGTTCCTTCCAAAATAAGGTGAGAAATTTGCTTCTCTTCCATGAATGATATTCCTTGGTAACCCGTGTAGTCTAAAAATCTCTTTGAAGAATAACTCTGCTATTTGTGGTGCCTTATAATGTATGGATATGGGAAAGAAATGTGTGTATTTGGTTAGCCTATCTACCACTACTAGGATGGAATCTTTTCTTGCACCTTTGGTAATCTTGTAATGAAATACATGGAAATGCTTTCCCACTTTTGGTTTGGGATGGGTAATGGTTGTAATAAACTAGTTGGGTAATTCTGCTCAGACTTATTTTTCTGGCATGTTATACATTCCTGGACATATTTCATAATATCCTTCTTTTGGCCTTTCCAAGAGTATCTCTCCCTTATCTTCTTGTAAGTTTTGTAGAATCTAGTGTGTCCAGATAGAGGGTTGTCATGGTATTCCTTCATAATCTTCCCTTTAACCTTAGAATTTATTGTGTAAGTAGAATTCTTCCCTTGTATAGTATGATTTCTTCAATAATTATGTATTCATCATTGGGCATATTTCCATCCATAATCTCATTAGTTCTCGGATCTTTAGTATATTCTACAATAATTTCATTTTTCCAGTCACTTGTGATACTAGTAAGGGTATTCAATTGGCCTTGCCTAGATAAAGCATGTACAACCACATTATGGGTTCCTTTAATGTACTCAATATCAAAATTATATGCTTGAATTTTACTAACCCATTTATGTTAATGATCATTGAGGTATTTTTGATTCATGAAGAACCTCAGGCTATTATGGTTTTTTTTAATATTAAACCTTCCACATACTAGGTATTGTCTGAATTTTGCCAATGCGTGCATGCTAGCCAACATTTCCTTATCATATATTGAGTAGTGTCGTTCTGTCTTTGAAAGTTTTCGGCTTTCAAAAGAAATAGGGTGTTTGTTTTACATCAGTACAGCCCCAATTCCTTTACCAAAAGCATCACATTGTAAATCAAAAGGTTGTGAAAAATTTGGAATAGCTAAGATTGGGCAAGAACTCATTTTTTCTTTTAACTCTTCAAAAGCCTTATGTGCTGCCTCATTCCATCTAAAATTTCCCTTTTTTATTAAGTCTATTAAAAGAGATGCTAACTTGGAAAAATTCTTCACAAACAACCTGTAATAGCTGCATAAGCCCAAGAATCCTCTAAGTTGGATTAGGGTTTTGGGTTTTGGCCATTCCCTTATTGCCTTAACTTTTTCTTCATCCACACTTACACCCTTGGCACTGATTTTATGACTAAGATAGAGAATTTATTCTAATCCAAATTCACACTTTGATGCTTTTGCAAATTAGGATTCAAATTCTAATATGCTTAGGACTTCTTCAATATGTTGGAGATGTTTTGCCCATGACCTGCTATAGATGAGAAGGTCATCAAAGAAAATGAGGAGGAATTTCCTGAGTTGTTTCTGGAAGATATGATTCATACATGATTGGAAGGTGGTTGAGGCATTAGTGAGGCCAAAGGGTAGAACTAGAAACTCGAAATGTCCATAGTGACATCTAAATGTTGTTTTGGGAACATCCTCCTTCCTCATTCTAATTTGGTGGTATCCTGAACATAAATCAATCTTAGAAAAATACACTCCTCCATGAAGTTCATCTATGAGTTCATCCACCCTAGGAATGGGATAGGGATTTTAAATAATTTTCTTATTTAGTGCTCGATAATCTATACACATTCTCATTGTCCCATTCTTCTTTTTCACAAGTACTACCGAAGATGCAAAAGGACTGGAACTAGGTTGAATATGTCCCATTTCTAGGAGTTCGAATGGATTTTTCAATTTCATCTTTATACTTTTGAGGAAGTTGGTAAGGGGTGGTGATCACTAGTTTAGCATCCTTTTCCAATTCTATAATGTGTTCAAATCCTCTTTTGGGTGGTAATCCTGGTGGAATTTCTTCAAACACCCTTCAATGTTTCTTAATGATGGGTTCAATATCTATATGGATGGTTGATTCTTGTGGAGTGGATTTTTTTAATACTAAACATTGTGCAACCCATTCTCCTTGTCCATGCCATAATATTCTTTCTATTCTTTTGCATGAAACTAGTTTTGCAGAACCATCAGGTATTCCTTCCAGTGTTATTTCTTCCCCTTTGTGCTCAAAATGGATTTTCAAATTTGGAAGGTCAAACTTAAAACATACCAGAGAAAATATCCATGGCCCCCCCAAAATTATATCTGAATCTAGTGAAACCACATGCAGGTCTTCTCTAATGGTGTGCTTTCTTCCTAATGTGATTTCTTGTTGTGGAATCACCTTTGTACATTGTACCAATGATCATGTGGCTTGAGAAGTAGTAAAACCTTTGAACTTCTCAGTTTTTAATTTCATTCTGTTAACCAGTTTTTCATCAATGTAATTATGGGATGCTCCACTATCAACCAGTGCAATGACTTTCTATCTGTTAAGAGTGCATCTAATTCTTAAGACCCAATTTTTGGAGGGTTCAGTCATAGTGGATATCACTCCATATTCTTCTCCCTCTATCTCTTCTTCATTGATTTTGTCACATTTTGCCTTTTTTTTGACCTTTTCTTCCTCAAGATCTTCTTCCATTCTTTGGATGTAGCCTCTCTTTTCACATCTATGTCCGGGCACCCATTCTATTCCACAATTGAGACAAGTGTTTCTTTTTTTTTTGGTTGCAATTATGGCTTGGCTCCCATGGCTTTTGGCATTTAAAACATAAATTGTTCTTCTTTAGTTCCTCTCGATCCTTTGTAGGAATGAACTTTTTGTAGGATTTATCATTTTTGTGATTTTTTGTATAGAGTTTATTCCAAGATTTGTTGTTTGTGGTTGAAACTTCCAATCTTAATGTTGTTTCAAAAGCATCATCTAAGGATGAAGGTTTTAGGGCACTTACTAGACCCTTTAATGGATCTCTTAATCCTTCTATGAACAAGTAGGTAGAGCATTCATCATCTGCTCCTGTGACTTGGACTAAAATCTTTTGGAATTCTTTAATTTAATCCTCTATTGTTCCTTGTTGCCTTATTTGAGTTAATTTTTTAAAGTTTTCTTGAGGATGCCTTCTATCAAATCTCTTAATGAGTTTTTGAGAAAATTCTTCATAGGAAGTAATATTTTGGTGTCCTTGAGTAACAATGCGATGATGCCACCAATCATGTGTCGTGCCTTCTAGGTGAAGGATCACGAATTGAAGTGCATCTTCTTCCATCATTGGACTAAGGGTAAGATAGGTGTTCAATTTTTGTAGCCAAACACGTGTAGTAAACTTTCCTGATCCATCAAAATTTGGAAGGGTTACTTTTTTTACCTTGCTCCTAAAGTCTTGATTTTGATGTCTTCTTTCTTTCCTATGTGTTTCTTACCTATTGGCTTCACAAAATTCTCGAAATGTTACTAACTCTCTGATTTCTGGTTCAAGGCTGGCATAAGCTCTTGCATTCTCAATATCGTTATTGGTTGTCTATCCATCTTCTTCCATCAAGGGTCTTTCCCTAGGTAAGAAAAGGGGTTTGGGTACTTGAGATGATGAAGCTCCATTATTTTTTGAATGGTTTGAACTTATATCTCTCCCACCAGAATTATTGTTTTTAAAATTGTTTATGGAATTTCCCATATTTTGCAGTGTTGAAGAAGTACTTGGTTTCATCTTTTCTATTTGTCCTGCTAAAGTTTGTCTTGTTTGTTCCATGACATTTCTAATTTCATTGGATAATTGTTTACTCATTGTTGCTCCTTTTTTTCATTTACTATATTCTCAAGATGGTACGATCAGGCTCTGATACCAATTGCAATGACCCCTTTTTAATCCTTTGAATTGATATTCAAAATTGGGCATAAGTTAGGTAGTCACCTAAATTAAGCAAGCCTATGACCCTCATTGCTATTAAAATATTTGAGGAGTTGAGCGCTTAAATTTAATTTATTGGTTTGTTTGGAAGATTTCTTCTCATAGCACCAGATCATCTTCTCCCTCCTCATTATGATCATCTCGAGATGGTAGAATGATGGTGTAGAGGGTGCATGAAACAAGCTATTAGCGGTTCCTTGGAGGACATCTGTTAGGTTCTCGAAATTACCTCCCCTCTCCCTCCACCAACTCCCTATCTTTGGATTTCATAACTGGGATGAGAAATAGACTCTCTGTACTACAATCAAAATGTAATTCTGATGTTCTTAAAATCTTAAGGATACCTATCAGTATTTCTTAAATGAAATGTTTATTATTTATATAACATACATTTATATCTATTCTAAAATATTTATCATCATATATATATATAAAAGTTTCCATTGCCTTATACCAATTTAATTCAAATATATATTTTATTACATCATGCGAATTGTGTTGTTATGGACTTCAATAATCTATTAAACATAACCTTTTACTGAATAGAATGGAACCAATGTAATAAGTATATGTATATATATTTATTTATATATTGATACACATTTTCTAATGCTTAATATCATATATCGATTTTAACTCCACTTAATATATATATATATACTAATATTCATGTGAATTACTTTACTAGATCAAATCTATGAGTGGAACAGTATTGGATCAATTTAAGGATTACATAATTCATAAACATAATGAGCCCACGCAAAACTTTTTCATATATCCTTTAATGCGGGTATCGTATATTAAAAGTTAACAACGATCTTTATATTATTAACGTTATTGTACTCTGATGCATAGTCATGTAGCTGAGTTTTGACGTACTTGTATATATGCAGGTGTACTGGGTTATAGTGATATCAGTTTGGTAGCTTCGTACCCATTGTACTTGGCCAAAGGTATTATCGTGACCCAACGCACCGTAAGGTAGTGTATGATGCAGTGATCACTCGACGTTAGCACAGTTCAACATGGAACTTTCACATGTTATTTAATGCTTTTATACTTCTTATTTTCTTTCCTGTTTTTCCTCTTATTTGTTGTATGTCATTCTGTATTATTTGTTTTTTTTAATCTATCCGCTCAATTTGGCCTAACCCTAATATATATATATATATATATATATATATATATATATATATATATATTATGCTGAACGGACATGAATATAAAGTCACGCCCTTCCATATATGATTTAATCATATTGTAGTTAGTAGATTAGGGTTTGTTTTGGATTGAAGGAATGCAATTAGGTTTAGGTTTACTTATTTTATTAAATTGATAATATTAATGATGGTAAGTTAATATAGATTAAACTTAATGTGTAATTTATGCTATTAATGTATTTTGAAATAAATAATATGTTTATAATTATGAATGTTCACATTGGGTTCAGTGATTATAAATTTAACATTAACACCATTTATTATAAATTGTACATTATTTGATTGACATAATTCAACAGTAATGCTATCATAGTAATATATTGAAGATATCAATTTTAAATATTTAAACTAATACATTACATGTTTGATAAGGGAAAAACACTTTAATTTTGGCTCATGATAAGTGGCAAGAAGAATTATTTGATTCCTTTGTAGAATGAAGAAATCAGTAGGAGGAACCTGAATATTAGTAGCCAAGTTGAGTTGAAGGATTTTGAGAGGGTTAGAGATCAACATGGGAAGCAAACCTATAGAACACCAAGGATGGATGTGAAGAAGCAGAGAAAATATTTGTTTGTTGCTAGAAAGGATTGGCAGAAGTGGAATAAGGGAAAGAGTGTACAAGTTAAAGACTTGGAGGATATGTATGTGAAGAACCATTTTGGGATTTATGTGTTGAATCCCTATAGATGTTCTTCCAACTACTAAGAACATATTTTTGCATCTGGGCTCTATGTTGTAGGAGCATCCTAGGAAAGTGGTAATCTTGGATGGTGAAGTGGTTGGACCTTGGAGTTGGAGAACTCAGTCGTAGAAGGACTAGTGTTCGATCATTATTGGACAGTGCTTAGGTGTAGTTTTGGTTGATGAGCTCAATCATTGAAAGCTTGCTCGACATATGCATTGTTTCTTGACTTATACTATATTGTTTGACACTCAAAGGAGCTTGGTCATGCTTGACTGGTGGTTACTGACGCTTGATAGTTTAGGTTTTCTAAATAGAGTTCTTAGGGATTTGATCAATTGACTTAGTGCATTTGATGCGTAAGGAGTGTGATCATTATGCAGAGTGATCATTTTGTGTGGGCCTATTTGGGTCTTGTTTATTTTTCCTATGGGCATTTAATGGGTGTTGTAAGCCTTCTAATGAATTTGGTATTTAATAGCTATTGTAGGCCAACTTGTAGCTTTAATATGTATTTAATATAAGGGTTTATTTATTTTGTAACTTTCTAGGCCAACTTGTGGCTTAGTTGGGTATAAGTAGAGGATCTTGTGGAATCAAGTGAATCATAATCATCCAGCATGGAGAAGATGGAGTAGATAAGAGGAGAGAAGTTTAGTAGAGCAAGTAGCTAAGCATGGCTTGGAAAACAAGAAGGTTTCTTGGTGGGCTTGCGAGCACAAGTTAGTTTCTTCTTAGGGTTTTCTGCTAGTGTGGATAAGGGCTAGCTAGTGATTGAATCTTGCAAGATCTTGTAGAATTACTATTGTAATTTCTTTGTATTTGGCCGAAACCCGGAAGGCCTTACAATTGGGCATGTTGGATATAAATATGATGATTCTATTGTGAGAATTGGCATATTTGGATCTAAATGATCTTTATGTTATTATTTATATTCTATTGTGTAATTATTTACTTGGGACTAGGACATCTCCTTTGAGGATACTCTGTCCTTGCATTGCATTACCTAGGAAAAGAAAAGTTAGATACTAGTCAAGACTCCCAAAAAATAGGAGATTGAGCTCAAATTATAGTGGAAAAACAATGAGATTTGAAGAAATTAAGTGAAAATCCTGCAAATTTTGGTAAATACCTAGCAATGGAAAAGATCTCTTTGAGAACAATAATACACTACAACAAAACAAAGATGGGGAAGGAAGGGTAGAGGCTAGTAGGAAGTTAATTCCTATTGAGGTTGAATCTTTTTTTAGCATTGTTTTCAACAAGTTGTAAAAATCTCAGTGGTGGAAAGTTTTCCTCCTTATCTGGTCAAAGTTGGGGTTTCTGTATGCGTGGTTACTTGAGAAATTATCCTAAAAGTGAAAAACCCTAGTAAAAAATATGAAAAGCCCTTAGATCTTTATATTTTAAAGTTACTTTTAAGTAACTTAAGTGAGGGTCTTTACATCATGGAATCTAGGGTTCCCTTTTAGCTAATGTTTTAGATACCACATCTTGACCATATGAAATATTTCTCCTTAATGTAATTTTATTGTGATTTTAAAGAAGTGTCGTCATTCCATATGCTGGGTTCCCCTTTCTTCTTAGGAGTTTATAACATTTATTTAATCTTTTTCCTGTGGTCTATAGTTCTTCCTAAAGTATAAAACCTTGATATATAATTATCTTAAGCCTTTGCATGTGTGGGTAAGGTGGGGACATAGTCCAATGGTTATCGTGTTTTCACATAGCTCACATAAACTTTAAAAAAAAATGAGGTACATGTACGCATGTCACCTAATGGGCCTAAGCTTTCAAATTTATAACTAAGGGAAGATCAGATGACTTGTGTGTTTTCATGATGTTCTCTCTCCTCAAATTTGAGAACACAATATCTTTCCACATAGAAAGGACCTGAGTTTACAAGACCGTAGTGAGACCTGGTGAGTCCACCAAGTTATTCCCTTCCTCATTGGTCCACATGACTCCAGTGTGGGTAAAACATAGTGGGTCTAGCATGAAATTATTAAAAGGTGAAATCAATGGCTCCCATGTTTTCACATCCCTAATGGAAGGTAACACAAAAATGTGAGATCAGGCCATGTGTACCCAAGGTCATGTGAATGATGTTTGAAGATGAACCCACATAAAGGATCAGATGACTATCACATTTTCACATCCCTAATTGAAAGTCAGATGAAAATGCAATATCTTGATAGGTATCTAGGTTTGGTGCGAAGGAAATGTGTGGTGGGATTTGAGGAGTCAATAAGGACCTAAGGTTTCATTGGTCTACATAGAATATGTCAGTGAGCCCATGTGTAGCTAGTAATACATGAACTTAAAGTAGACAAGATCAGATGACTCTCATGTTTTTATGATGTTCTCTCTCCTCAAATGCAAAAATATGAGATGTCTCCACGATCATTGCAACTTTGAAGGAGATTCAAGCCACTTAAAGAGAAGATTTTGCATGTGAGTAAAATCAACGACTGTGACTTAATCAAGTGTTGGACTTGGGAAGGATTTCACATTGAGAAGATGTCTTCGGCAAAGATTGACAACCTGCTACGTGGCGTCTCTTCTTGTTTCTCACTGGTCGAACAACGAGATCCAAATGCTGACAAGGAATGCCAATGGAGGTCAACCAGAAGGAATAACTATCTGATGCAGAGATGAGGAAAATCAATGGTGCAGTTTGTGATATGAATATCAGGATTTAACTGTGTGATTTTGAGTCAAACTCGATGACCCATATTTCATGAGTAGTGATTCAACATGAATCCATCTCTCATGAGAATAAATGGAACACTTAGCACTCATTGGATCTAGGTGATGCTCACAGGGGTGAAGAAACAATTATACTATTATGGTGCAGTTTTTAATTTGTACTATTATGAAGAAACAATCATTTCATTTATGAAGGAAATAAAGTCGCATGCTTTTGCAAATTGAAGGTATCCGCTCATATATGAAGTCAACCCAAATAATTTTGTAAAATTCTAATGCATAATTTAGGCTCTACATATGCAAGAAGTTAGGATGTAAGGATATTAATAGGCTCCCCATATTGTTTTTATTTGAAAATTGAAGAAACTCTGTTTAAAATTTATTTTTTATCCATATTTTTAAAAAGGGTATAAAATAAGAGATTCCACTTCATAAAAAAATATATTACAAATAAAAACACCCTCCTCAAAATAAATCTAAAACTAGATTAAAAAATACTAATTTATTTTTTATCCATATTTTAAAAAAAAGGTATAAAATAAGAGATTCCACTTCATAAAAAAATATATTACAAATAAAAACACCCTCCTCAAAATAAATCTAAAACTAGATTAAAAAATACTAATTTATTTTTTATCCGTATTTTTAAAAAAGATATAAAATAAGAAAATCCACTTCATAAAAAATATATTACAAATAAAAACACCCTCCTCAAAATAAATAAAAAACTAGATTAAAAATACTAATATAGAAAGTTGCTATTAAATTTATCTACATTAATAATAATACACATCTAGGGTCATCCTTAGGTAATGTTTAAATTAAATTTGACTCATGCAAAATAAATGTAAAATGGAATTAAACAATAATACTGAACTAGACAAATTCACTATTAGGTATAGCTATATTATTAAATAATACACATATAAGATCATAGCTATGTAGTACTTAAATTGACTATTGTTTCATGCACGAAAGAAGAAAAAAAAAGTTGTAGAATATCATTACATGTTAGTAAAGTAATAGAATATAAATAAAAATGTTATAAAATGATAAAAGTGATTTTATATTCATAAAATTAATCTAATTTTAATCATCTAAGATAAGATGAATAACTATATTTTCATTTGTGAAATAAAATATTCAATGTTAGAAAATGATATAATATAAAACATTATAACGTATATTCATAAACCTAATCTGATTTAAAAGTTAAAAAAATCATTTTAATAACAGAAGAATAAGATAATAATCAGCCATACTTTTATTTGAAAGCAATAAGAAAAAATTACTATAAACAAGTTGACTGTGGAATCCAATGACAATCCGATTGATATTGGAAAGATCAGAAGGTGGAGAACAAAATCAATCATATTGACACATTTGCTATCAATATCGGGCAATTTTTTAAAAATCGCCGGCAATAAAAAGGTCTGCTTGGAGGAACCTTCTTTCTATTCTTACCGGTGCGCATTATTTAAGTTGGAACTGTTTTAGCGCCTGTTTTAAGTTTTCATCATTCAGTTCAACCGCCTCTGCGCATACATTGCATTTCTGTGAGCCCCATCTCAACTAATTCCCGTATTTCATTGCTAATTGCATAATTTATTAACAGACAAACCCAGAAATATTGCATTTGACCTGTTCTTATGGAGATGCGAATAAATCTCCCTTTTCTGTCCACACTGCAAAGGAAAAATACGTACATCTGAACAGATTTCACAGTTCAAATATGCTTTAATTGTAGATTAATAGATATTAGGATGAAATCGTCAAAAATATTCTATAGCTTCTTTCAAAATTATGGGAGCTTGAATTTGTCTGAATTGTGAATGAGTCAATGAATATGATTCAAAAATTACTTTGGTGAATCTCTGTTTTTATCATAAATAAATTTAAAATGGTAACAATTTCAAATGGAATTATATGCTGAATCTACCTCAGTTCTAATTGTAAATGAATTTGAAATGGCAACTAATTTCAAATGGTAAATACTTTGCTGAATCTATCTATATTTTAGTCATAAATGAATTTGAAATGGTAACTAACTTCAAATAGAAATCCTCAAGAATGAGTCATTATTCATAACAAATTTGAATTCTGTAAATACATTACTTCGAAATAATTTCTTCGAAATCCTGAACGATAGATCTGTGCTTATCAAGAAATTTGACTGAAAACATGTGCGGTTGAATCTTAAGTCAAATCGAAATGGTAAGCAGTTTCAAATTGAATACTTTGTAAACGTTTTTGTCAAAACCCTCTAGAAAAATTACTGACAACTTACAGTGAATTAGTGCATGTAGACTAGAAAAGTCATATTGGGGAAATGCTCCCTCGAAGTCCACAATTTGAGTAAAAGTGAAATGCATTCGTTCAAACTGACGGAGACTCCAATTTTGGCAGTCGTACGGAGGAGGATTCAAAATTTAGTCGGTTGAATCTTTGCTTTAACCATGTATGAATTTTGAAAGGTAACCAAGTTTAAACGAAGTTCTTATGCATTTCTTTTAAACCCTAAAACGAGAGTAAGCAGTCTCAAATCGAATACCTTCTACCTAAACGTTTTTGTCAAAATCCTGCTAGTAAATATCTGACAAGTAACAGTGAATTAGTGCATGTAGACTAGAAAAGTCATATTGGAAAATGCTCCCTCCACAATTCGAACAAAAGTGAAATGCACTTGTTCAAACCGATGTGGACTCGAGTTGTTGCCGTCTTGCGGAGGAGGATTCTCCAGATCATGCACATTTTATGCGAATCCCACTTATAAAAATGGCCACCAATCATTTTCCTGATTGGGCGTTTCTCTTGTGAGCCCCCTCATCTTGTGGAAAACGTTGGAAAGGAAAAGCATAAACATTTAATTTGTGAAGGGCCACAAGGAGAACGAAAAATCCGATGGGGGAGAATACTGGACCCTAAATGTGCCTTCAATGTTTATCTTTTTCTTCATTTTTGGTATTAGTTCCGAGATGAGATGGTTCCTCAGGCGTGATGACTGGTTGGCCTCAGTCAATTTTTAGAATAAAGCCGTGTAGAGACCCACCGGCCATGAATGTTCTAAACTTCTTGCTTCCTAAAACTCTTTTGTCCCCTTCGCCTTGCTTATGTGGTTATAAATCTCACCTGCAGAAAAAATCTGTGATGAAACCTGTTTTGTGGTGTATATTTTCTAGGGCACGGCCATGCCGGAAATACTAGAAACAGCCTGATTTTGGAATTGTCTCCCTTATCATTTATGAATTTATTAGTTCTGTAACCTTACCATGTCCAACATACCTACATCTCTTGGTGAAGTCTGTCTGACTGCTTTCCGGCTTGCCATTTCCGTGGCAGATCCATGGCCTTTTTCTGTTTTCTGTAAGAGTTAAAAGAGTATTTTGCTGTTTCTGGTTACCCCTGTAAAATAGTAGTTTGTAAATATGGCCTTTAGATTAGGGTGTAGGATGGTGAAGATCTGGAAATGGTTAAAGCGATCGAGGAAAACCAGGGGATACACTCCCCTGCAGATGCAAAACAGAAAGAGTAGAAAGGTTAAGAGGCGCCTGCGCATGGGAGGCAGCAGGGGCCGTAATTTGAAAGCTTTTGATTCCTTCGACAATGGAGGAGAAAGCTGTGTGAGCCTTCTGCATTCTCCTCAAAGCGACGCGAAAGAAAACCGCCTTGTCCGTCAATTTCATCTTCCTCACTTGGAACTGCAAAGGCTGAAAATATTTCAGTGGCATTTTCGCCTGCCGCATATCGGATATGGTGAGCGAAATAGTCCGAAACATGTTCCAAAGGGTTCTTTGGCTGTGTACGTTGGACAAGGTGAGGAGCCTCATCGATTTGTGGTTCCAGCGTTTTATTTTAACCATCCCCTCTTTGGCGAGCTGCTCAAGGAAGCGGAAGAAAAGTACGGCTTTGAACAGAAAGGCCCTATCACTATTCCCTGTCAAATCTCAGTTTTCGAGAATGTAAAGAGGCAAATTCACACAGAATGCTCACAGAAGCACTAGCTTTTAGGCCCGTATCTACCAGTTACAAAGATATTATGTTTCTTTGCGGACAGCAAAATCCGATTTGAATTTTAAGCGTTTTTATACAAATATGAAACACACATATATTCTTTTCTTCTTTGAGATCTGGCGTTTGTCATGAATGCGTTCTTGTCTCTGGCTTTCATTATCGCTTAATCTCCGATGTAAATAAGGACGTCCTCTAACAATCTTTGAAGTTTATTTTCAAAATTCACAGAGCAGCAAACCGTCTTCCCTATCAACTCTCAGATTTCGAGAACCTAAAGAGACAGATTCGTACAAAAAGCTCACCAAAATGTTACCAGGTTCAAAGATATATGTTTATTTGCGGAAATTCGATTTGAAATTAGGCGTTTTAACTAAAATATGAAACAGAAATGTAAATTTTTCAATTCTTTGAGATCTGATTCGATGCGTTCTTGTCTCTGGTTTTCATCATTGCAAAGGTCGAGACATAGAGCGGGTATAGATGCTCCTAGGTATGCTCCTAGATATACATCAGGGTACGAATCTGAAACTAGGGACTATGGAACTGTGCCCTACCCCCTACTGTTGCCCCTGCATAAACAGATTATTGGCCCTGTGAAGTTTATTTTCAAAATTCACAGAGCAGTTCACCGTATTTCCTGTGAAGTCTCAGATTTCGAGAACATATAGAGGCTAATTCACACAAGAGAGCTCACAGAAGCATTAGCTTAGGCTTTTTGAAAGGGTCATTTAGTTAGTATTACTTGTACAAAGATAGTACATCAATTTGCGGAGAACAAAATTCGATTTGAAATTTGGCGTTTTAATACAGATATAAAACAGATTGCAAATTCTTTAATTCTTTGAGATCTGGTGATTCTCATGTCTCTGGTTTTCATCATCACTGAAATCTCCAGTGTGAATCAGTATGACATATAACAATCTGTGCACTTTATTTTCAAAATTCACAGAACAGTTTTTCTATTGAACTAAATTGCCGTCAAAGTCAGATTACATTTGAAAGAACTGCCTGTGAAGAATAATATAATAATTCTTTATCTGCCATTTTCGAACGACGGTAAGTACTGTACGAAGTCTTCAAGTCCAAGGAAACAACGCGTCACGGAACTGCATTGGAAGATTACACGGGAAGTTTGTGAGCCATAAAATTTTGACTAGTCCAAATCTGTACGGTAGTACTAACATCTAACTTGTAAATCGACTGTAATTCCTCCTGCTTTTGTTGAACTTTTACGATGATCGGTCAGCCTCCGCGTCGTTCCGGAGAGCGATATGTAATCTTTTCTTCTTACATAGAAATGTTTGAGGTAGTCTATGTACAGGGGGAAGGGGTTAGGTGTCTGTCAATTATATATAATTGAAAACTGTTTATACCTGAAGTTAATTTTCTACGTGGAATGTTGCATAAATTTAGAGAATATGGATGTACATTTTATATAAATTATTATTTTTGGTTTGAGTTAAATTTTCAATTGTTCATTCTAATATTTTTTTTTTGAGAAGAGTAAAATTATTTAGAGCTGTGCTACAGCTTAAGTCTCTCCTTTTACAAAAATAGAAAATTTTCTTTGATGTTTAACACATTCTTATTTTTCTAATAATTTAGAAGGTGCTTGTTGATTGAGCTCATGTTATGTATTATATATTGGAATCTACTTGATCAAATGGTAAGATTAATGAGTTTTCTAAACATAATAGAGATACAAGTTTTAGGTTTTATTAAGTAGTTACTTCTTTGTCTTGCAACTTGAGGCGCTAAACTTTAATTTTTTTTATAAATGCAGTGAATTCCTTCTATCATGGTCCAATACTTTTATAATCTGATTTTTTAAGCTGATATATGGAAGGCCATCTAGTGACCAATAGATAAGAGTGCTTAGAATTTAAAATCTTAGTTGTGAACCATAATATCCCAAAATGTTGTGGTGTATTTAGAGGTGTCTTGTTGAGTTCACAATGAAGTGATGATATGTGTCTTCTTTCTTGTGATCATAGAATTTGGAATTCAACAAGATCTTAGACATGATTGCATTGTTTTAGTTTCACTCTCTATATATAATAGAGATATAATATATAAATATTAATGCAAAAAATTTACTCAACTATGTTTCTTAGAAGAGGTGTTTAAGAAACATGTTACATCATTGTAATTTTGCGTAGTGTGTAATGTATAATAGAAGAAACAATATGTTAGATTTTTTTGCGTAGTTTTTCATGTATAAAGATTTGTAGTTTTAGAGACTAAACAAATCTTTAATGTAACAAATCTTTATTGATATTTTTGTTATTTAAAATGAATGAGAGAACTTTGAGAGTAGGGTTTCAAATCAAGAAAGATTATTTTTTAAATTCAAATGGTTAAAAGTATTTTCCCTATCAAATCTATATTGAAAATTTTAAAAATAATTGGAAGTCAGAGCTTTTTCGCTTTGCTAGGGTTTCATGCGTCTCTTGCGTACAACTCTTTCTCTGAGCTTTCCTCATAAGTCTACCATTTGTCATACCACATTTAGTGCAAGAGTTTTTAGGGCTAGTTTATAATGGCCTCGACCAACTACGACCCAGTAGTTGATACTAGTGCTTGTGATGCTGCTTCGGATAGTCATGGCGCTTCCATTGAACAAATGTCCTCACAAATTCATCCTGAAGGTCTTCCACGAGGTAATCCTGATATTATTCTTCCTCTGCAAGAATTTGATGTTGCATGTGAATGGTTAGAACAACATACATTGATAGGGTATTTTGTGGGTAGGACTCCTCCTAAAGCCATGCACAGAGAATGGGTTACCAAGAGTTTGACTCCTCATAGAGTCTACCTTGAAGCTATGCAAAACCTTATCAAAGGGTTTTTTATTATTCCTCTTTGCTAACCCAACCCAGGCTGATGTTGTCTTTCGTGATGGCCCTTTGTCAGTTCATTCCTCCTTGCTTGTGTTTCAAAGGTGGTCTTGAGACTTTACAGTCTCTGATGACAAAAAGATTAGGGTTCTTATTGTATATGTGAAAATGCGGCCTATGCTAACACACACACTTCAACACGGTCCTTATTTGCGGATTCATCGCAGAATGAACATTGAATTGTTCATCCGAAATTTGCCCTGCAAAGCGACCTGTTGCCTTCTATCTAAAATGATTTTGCCTGTTAATATCCTCAGAATCGAGGTGCAAGTAACCAGACCCTCTAAGAACGAAAGATTTGACAATGGAATTAAGCTAAGAATGAGTATACAGATTAATCTAAAAAATGAAAGATGCAATGTAATCTAAGAACAAATGAAGCAAACTAGATTAAGCATATGCATGATTAAACTAAAATGAGATTAAACTAAGAATGAGAATGTATGCAAG
The DNA here is from genome assembly GCA_028749045.1 of Cupressus sempervirens. NCBI lineage: Eukaryota > Viridiplantae > Streptophyta > Pinopsida > Cupressales > Cupressaceae > Cupressus > Cupressus sempervirens. The sequence continues at coordinate 440,396,488 of CM053792.1, forward strand.
AAATGTAAGTAAATATGACCATGAATTTCAACAGCAATTCGATAGCAAATCAATTCATCCTCCTACAATGAAGAGATGAGGGTCTCTTAAATAGAGCCTCATGGAATCCATCAATGGTTGAGATCGATTTAGATCAACAGTCAGGATTGAAGATGAGTTTCAGTCATAAAGAGAGATTCCCAAATTAAAGGGAGTTAACAAACTTAATTTGAGTAAAATAAGGAGTTAACTGTTTTAATTTGAGTAGAAAAAGGAGTTAACTGAGTTAACTCATTTTTGATCAATAGTGAACTGGAAATTCCCCTTTTTGAACTGAAGAGAGATTTTGTTGAGATATTTAATTTAATAAAATGAAATATGCTCTCATAATTACTTTTTCTATTTAATTAAATAATCTTTAATTAATTAGAGACACTTTTGTTTAATTAAATAACTTCATTTAATTAATTAGGAATGTCTTCCCATTCAATTAAATAACTTTGTTTAATTATTTAGAAATAAGTACTCCATTTAATTAAATAATTTCTTTTAATTAATTAGAAATACCTTTCCCATTTAATTAATTAAGATAGGTGTATTTATTAAATTAAATAAATTTAATTCCATAGTACATTAGCCTTAGGATATAATTATAATTTAATTAAAGTATAAATACTTAATAATTAAATTAAATATTAATCAATAGGTTTAATGTGACTAATATGAGTAAATACTATAGGAATTAAATAATAAGCATGATGAATGCAGATTTAGGTTTTCTGCATCTGACAATTAAGTCAAGTAGCGAATAGCAGAATGAGAATTGCCTATTAGAATAGGACTTTGAAATTATCAGGAATAGACCAGAATTGGTAGAATGGCAATGAGCCAATTTTGGGGTATTACATTTTGCCCCTCTTTGAATGAATGTGTGAGCAACACGTTTAATTCAAAGAAAATCAGAAAGCATGATGCAAAGATGAGATTGGTTCCGAAGTTGATGACATGGAGACCAATTGATAAGTTTTTAAGGACCATCTCTAGAACAGAGCTTAATCCTAAGGGATCCAAGTAGAACACTTAGATACCTAATAGCATTTAAAAGACTACCTCCAAAATGAAGCATAATTTTTGAGGATCCAAACAAAACGTCTAGATACCTGAAATTGATAGCATTTAGAAGATTATCTCCAGAACAGAGTTTAATCTTCAAGGATCCAGATAGAACACCTAGATACCTAAAATTGATAGCATTTAGAAGATTATCTCTAGAACAGAGTTTAATCTTCAAGGATCCAGATAGAACACCTAGATACCTAAGATTGATAAGCATTTAGAAGATTATCTCTAGAACAGAGCTTAACCTTCAAGGATCCAGATAGAACACCTAGATACTTGAGAGTAATAGCATTTAGAAGATTATCTCCAGAACGAAGCTTAACCTTCAAGGATCTAGATAAAACACCTAGATACCTAAAATTGATAGCATTTAGAAGATTATCTCTAGAACAGAGCTTAACCTTCAAGGATCCAGCTAGAACACCTAGATACCCGAAATTGATAACAGATAACAAGGTCCCATCATGAGTCATAGAATCATCCCCAGAACGAGGTTTGATCCTCAGGAGTCAGGGTTTAGACTGTCCCAATACCTGTCCATCGAACTCTGAGAAGAGTTGTTATAAGGTTGATCAATTGATGAAAAGATAAGATAGATGGCAGAGATGTCAGATAGAAGGGAACAAAAAGTCCCAAGTGATGAGATGCCCCAAGTGACTAGGACATAAGATGGGAACTAGATGCCCCGAGCAATAAGTATTTAATGATGTAATCATCCTACCCCCTCGGGAGCAAAATCGAAAGATGACACACCAGAAATATGATTTGAAGCAGTATATCATGTCAGCAGAATCTAGAAGGGATCAAAACAATCTAAAGATTGGGTTAATTTGAAATGGTTGCAAAGTCGCAAAAAAACCAAGTTTGACCAAAAGTTGACCAGAGTCAGCCACAGTTGACTTAAGTTGACTATTTTCAAAATGAATTTTGAAAATATGGAGAATGTAAAGTTGAAAGGATTCCAAGAATCATAAAGGATTAGAAAGATTTGGGTTGCACAAGCATTCGATCACGTCGGTCCCCAAAATTTTAAAATGCATTTTTAAGGCTCTCAGGTGTGTCAAATTTCGAATTTGATCCCGAAAATGGATCCAGAATGGTCCAGTTAGCCAAGGGTACAATTTTTGCGCAAATTCGAGCACTTTCAAAAATTTGGTCAACACCTATATAATGGCTGGAAGGGTCATTTTCAATTCATTTGTGCTTTTGTCTTGTAGTGATTTTGAGCTCTGATATAGACATGGCAGTGAACTTGAGATATCATCGTTTTGAGCGCTCGAAACAACATAGCCGGCCAGTAGACTACGGACCATCGGTGAGTCATCGATCTTCCATCTTTGTACTTTCATTTTCACGCATTTCGAGTTCATTTATGCACATTTTTAGCATGTTTTAGGATGTTCAATTCTTTCTTCACGCGAGACTGATCTCTTCTCGTGCGAAGATATTCTTTCTTTGCGCGAAGAAACAGGATGTGTTGTTTCTTCGCGCGCGGCCGGAATATCTTCGCGCGGGGCGATTTTGGCTTCGCGCGAAGATGGAGATTCTTCGCGCGAGGCAATTCGTGTTTCATGCGAGAACCTCTTTTCTCGCGCGAGATGATCTATCTTTGCGTGAGGAGATCTTTTTTCACGTGAAGGCGAGATTCTTCGCGCGAAGAGAGAACTATTTCGCATGAAACTGTATGTCTTCGCACAAGATTTCACCAATCTCACGCGAAATTTTGTGCCAGTTTTGTGATTTTTGCATTTAGAAATTGTATTTTATTTCATTTTGATGCTTGATTTGACTTGATACTGATCGTTTGTTTGTCATTTTTTTGTTGTGCGTGTAGGAGGTATTCGGAGACGTATCATTTAGTTCTCATTATCCGCATTATGGAGAGTTATTGCAGAGTTTGGATGACGCAGATCGGGCACACATTGCCTGATTGGGTTTGTCTTCACTATGTCGGATTCCAGCCGTGATGGTGAATCATGGTTTACTGACTGCATTGGTAGAGTGTTTCTATTCGGAGACGAACACATTTCATTTGCCGATGGGTGAGATGACCATCACACCAGAGGACATATGGAGGATCTTGAGGATCCCCTTTCACGGTTCCCGGGTCGTGTATGATACAGTGCCTCGATTAGGGACAGAGGCACTAGCCATTGTTTTTGAGAGAGAGCTACCGAGAGGTAGGGCCATCAGCTGGGATGAGCTGATGCATACTTATGGACCTACACACAGGTTAGCATCCGTGTTGGGTATTTTCTTGAGCTGCTTCCTATGTCCTGATGTAGGGCCTTTGAGCACCAATTTCACATGAGAGCAAGTAACAGCATTAGCATAGTGTTGTGAAGATGCGTTATCCATGTTATTGGAAGTAGGGCCTCTCAAGACAAATGGTGTCTTGGGTTTATCGTTATCTTGCTTCCCCTTTATGGTAATAACGTCGCAGTATTCAAAATCTACATGTTCAACCATGTGAATGACATTGTCATCATTGGAATACGTATAGTTGACCTTATTGTAGGGTTCTGGTTTCGAAGTCTCTCCTTTCTCATAAGGTGGGAAAGACTCTTTGAACGCCTTGTGGTCTGAGTTTTTGTTATGTCCATCTACCACAAGTTCACCAGCATCAATCATGTCCTGGACTTTATGACGTAAGTTTATACAGTTGATGGTTTTATGTCCCTTGTTTTGGTGATACTCACAAAATGAGGTCTCATTCCACCATGGTGGACGTGGTTGTGGATCATAGGGACGAGGGTTATCCATTGGTGAGATAAGCTTGTGTTGTAGCAATGTTTTGTAAACCACATCCAAAGGTTCTCCTAAAGGTGTATACTCTCACTTGGGTCGTGCTGCCCATGAGTTTCTCGGTTTGTTCCCAGACGTTTTATTGTCAGGAGGAGGCTTCTCAGCACTTTTGGCCACTTTGAAGCAGTCTGTGAGATTAAATGCTACTTTAGCAGGTTTTGGTGTGACATTATCAACAACCCCATCATGTACAATTTCTCGGTTCTTGTTGACATGTTTGGTTTTATCCTTGTTGGAAGTGGAACCTTGTTTTGAGTCTCTCTGAAGAGTGAGCTCACCTTTCTTGACCATAAATTCTTCGATACGGATAGCCTGTGTAATCATGTCTTCAAAGGTACATGGACCTTGTAGTTGGACTCTATACCCAAAATCAGGTAAGAGGTTATCAGTGAAAATGTCGAGCTTCTCCGTTTCTGGGATTTTATGGGAGTACTTGGTATAAAGCTGTCTCCACCGTTGGAGGAAAGTGAGAAAAGGCTCACCAACCTTTTGTTTAAGGTTGCATAGATCTCGAATATTTACAGGATGTTGAATGTTATGAGAATATTGCTGAACAAATGAATTAGCAATTTCGTCAAACGTCTTGATACCAGGAGGTAGATGTGAGAACCACTCCAAAGCTTGACCACCTAGGCTTCTAGGGAATAAACGCATGAGGTACGTTTGATTGTGTATAAACTCCATAGACAAAGCACCAAATTCCCGCAAGTGATCTTGGGGATCAGTAGTAGCAAAGTACTTGTCATATTTGGGTAGTTCTACACCTCTTGGGAAAGGCGGCATGTTTATACTTTTGTCAAATAGAAATGAACAAAGAGCGTCCAATGTGTATGTCTTTTTGGGTTTCTCTTTCTCATGCATCATCTGAGCCAATTGGTCTTGCATAATTTTCAATTTTTTTTGGAGTTTAGTGGTCTCAGTTTCTTCTTCACGTGTGATAATGGTCTCCACATCGAAATGTGTGGGCAGTTTAGCTCCCTCTTGGGCGAGTTTGAGAAAATACTTTTCTTTCTCTTCGTTGATTAAGATTCCCATGACCTTCTGAAAGTTTTTGTCTTTTCGACATCTTGCTATGTGTTCAGGAAGGATTTCCACCTCTTCTTGTTCTTCATCAGTGTCATTTTCTTTCTCTTTCTCCTTGTCATCCCTAGGTTGTTCTTGATATCGACTATGGCTACCCCGTTCAGGTTCACGATTAGTCATTATAGGAACTTGTTCAGTTTCTATACGTTGTGTTTGAAAAGGGTTTGTGGAGAAAGGGTCATACATTGTGTTTGAGAATGCAGGACTCCTACCTGTCTTAGTATCCTTTTGGTAAAAAGGATTCCCAATTTGTTGCAAATTGGAAAATTTTTGTTGAACTTGAGATGACCTTGCATGTGAGGAAGACTGTGAAGACGCCTCACTAGCCAAACTGGATATAGATTGCATAGCAAAAGGTAAGCTACCTCTGCTGCGATTACGACCCCTAGCATGAACACGTCTAATGTTATCAGGATAAAACACGTTTTTGCTTCTGGTTGTGACAGTCATAGGCAAGGACAAGAAGCTAGAACCTAGACAAGGACTATACTAAGACTGAGTCTAAAAAAGGACAAGATAGTAGCAAGAATGTTGTTCACTAAGGCACAAATGGTCTGATTTAAAGGCTAGAATAGCCAGAGATTATGACCACTGCAGCACAAAGTATGGCAAGCATTAAGACGAGGACCAAGATTACGTATGAGACGAGACTAGTCAAGGTATAAGACACAAGTTTTCAATTAAGCGAAGTGTTGCTGTTCCAGGACTGTTTGCAAAAAGAGAGCGATAAACAGACGCAGAAAAGGACAGCGTGCAGGTCGCAGATAGCTAGAATAGACCTAGATTGTAAATGTTGATACAAAATTTGACGCCAAAAACCTTTACGGGTCGCGCAAAGAAGTTTTACGGGCCGCGCGAAGATGTTTTTGTCTCGCGCGAAGATCAGTAACAATTTTTAATTTCAAGCAAGAATGTTTTTGGATCGCGCGAAGATGCGCAACATAACTTTAATTTCGCGCGAGGGCAAAATGGATTCACGCGAGAGCCAAATGATTTCGCGCGAGAGCAAAATGATTTTGCGCGAAAGGACAGAACAGTTTCACAACAGCGACTAATTTTGACATAATTTTTGATCGATCCAATAACCAGGCAGATAAACAGGCACGTAGAACAACAAGCAAGTGATTTCAAGAACGTCTGATAACAATGAGCAAGGGCAAAAGCAACCTTGCGCATGAACAATCAAGTGACTTAGTTTGTGCTAATCCCTAAGAGAGCTATTTGTGTACATTTTCAAAGAGTTTTGCAATCATCGCACACATTCCTAGAAAATAAAAGTTGGCTTCTCTAAGGTATTTAATAATGGTTTGACTCTGCAACTTTTATGGCTCACAAGGGTGACCTCCAATCCCAGCGCACCGAGGTTTTGACACAGTTTGAGAACTTAATCTTCAAGAGCTGCTAAGGAGATCTGACAACCCACAATGGACCACACCCATGGAGATTTCTTCCACAAGGACATTTATATAGCGGTTGTCACTACCATGGCGAAAATGGCTATTACCGCTTGAGGTTCTGTCACCACAGTTTTCCCTGTAGAGGGATTGTCTGCTACGGTTAACCCTCTCTAAAAGTGACCGACTCACAATAGTATACCACAAGGGGACTTAACTTCCAGATTCAAGGTTTTGACACCTTTTCACCTTTAGCCCGATCAAAACAAACAGATTAATCTGACAAGCTAGACTAAGATTATCTCTTAAAGATCTATGATATCATCTTCCTGTGATCTATCAACCTCTCCGGAGAAAGGATGCCTTAATCAATAAGTCGAAGATTCATCTATCTACGAGATGCTCAAAGTATCCTTCCCACCCATAAGGAATCCGTCTTAGAGAGGAGTTTCACTAGGAACCCACTCCCTCAAGATCCACGAATAGTATTCATGGGGGCTTAATTACTATGTGTGTACAGATGTTAATTCCTGAAAGCAAATCTATCTAAAAGTAATAAAAAAGCACAAGGTGGTACACTGAACGCTTTAACTAATGTGAGGTGAGTCCAAAGATGTGGAACATTTAACCCCTCACACAAGCCAAAACGAGTCCACAACTCAGAAATTAGTGAGTTCTAAAAAGCACAAAAGGGTTGCCTTGTGGAGCCTTTAACGCTTATGTCCTGTAGACCCCTCCCCTATTTAACGTGGTGCTAAGCTTGCAACCACAGGGTGGAACGAGGGGCCGGCGGATTAGCGAGTCCAATAACCCAAGATAGCTAATCAGATCTATCACTAAAGACTAAGCCTGCTAAATGAATACTAATAGAGATCACACCCTAGTATGAGTTTATGTGTGTGTTGTAAAATGAAAATACAGAAGGAAACACACAAGCTCAACACGAAAGGTGTTTGTTTTAGATCCAAATGAAACGTTATCAGCTGATGAAGATTACCTGGTGATCCTCGCAACGCGCTTAGTAGATTTTTACCTGTCTTTGACAACTTTAGCACGCTTTTCCCATTGTTCCACAAACTGCTGCCATGCTGTTCACAAAAAAATCAGAAAACACAGAAACACTAGAAACCGCGAATAGTCAGCAAAAAAAAATAAGAAAACACGCAAATCAATGCAAAAAATTTGCCTATGTCAGCAGAGTTTCACGCGAAATTCCCGACAGTCCGTGTGAAGAAGTTTTACGGCCCGCGCAAAATCAAATTCGGCTTGCGCGAGATTAAATTTGGCTTGCGCGAAGAAATAGGTCTCGCGCACCAAAGAACTTTCTCGCGTGATGCGGAAAGAATCTTTGTGCGACGATTCTAGATCCTCGCGCGAAAATGGACAGTTTCGTGTGAAGATCCGAATCTGTAAGGAATAGTACGGACATAGAACAAAAAAATGATTAAAAAATATAGAAAGAGGCTAGAAAAATTGATTTTCGTGCCCCACGGTGGGCGCCAGAAATGTATATGTGAAAATGCGGCCTATGCTAACATACACACTTCAACACGGTCCTTATTTGTGGATTCATCGTGGAATGAACATTGAATTGTTCATCTGAAATTTGCCCTGCAAAGCGACCTATTGCCTTCTATCTAAAGGGATTTTGCCTATTAATATCCTCAGAATCGAGGTGCAGGCAACCAGACCCTTTAAGAATGAAGGATTTGACAATGGAATTAAGCTAAGAATGAGTATACAAATTAATCTAAAAAATGAAAGATGCAATGTAATCTAAGAACAAATGAAGCAAACTAGATTAAGCATATGCACGATTAAACTAAAATGAGATTAAACTAAGAATGAGAATGTATGCAAGAAATGTAAGTAAATATGAGCATGAATTTCAACAGCAATTCGATAGCAAATCAATTCATCCTCCTAAAATGAAGAGATGAGGGTCTCTTAAATAGAGCCTCATGGAATCCATCAACGGTTGAGATCGATTCAGATCAACGGTCAGGATTGAAGATGAGTTTCAGTCATAAAGGGAGATTCCCAAATTAAAGGGAGTTAACAGACTTAATTTGAGTAAAACAAAGAGTTAACTGTTTTAGTTTGAGTAGAAAAAGGAGTAAACTGAGTTAACTCATTTTTGATCAATAGTGAACTGGAAATTCCCCTTTTTGAACTGAAGAGAGATTTTTTTGAGATATTTAATTTAATAAAATGAAATATGCTCTCATAATTACTTTTTCTATTTAATTAAATAATCTTTAATTAATTAGAGACACTTTTGTTTAATTAAATAACTTCATTTAATTAATTAGGAATGTCTTCCCATTCAATTAAATAACTTTGTTTAATTATTTAGAAATAAGTACTCCATTTAATTAAATAATTTCTTTTAATTAATTAGAAATACCTTTCCCATTTAATTAAATAATTACATTTAATTAATTAAGATAGGCGTATTTATTAAATTAAATAAATTTAATTCCATAGTACATTAGCCTTAGGATATAATTATAATTTAATTAAAGTATAAATACTTAATAATTAAATTAAATATTAATCAATAGGTTTAATGTGACTAATACGAGTAAATACTATAGGAATTAAATAATAAGCATGATGAATGCAGATTTAGGTTTTCTGCATCTAACAATTAAGTCAAGTAGCGAATAGCAAAATGAGAATTGTCTATTAGAATAGGACTTTGAAATTATCAAGAATAGACCAGAATTGGTATAATGGCAATGAGCCAATTTTGGGGTATTACACTTATTTGGGTTGAGTTCCCTAGTCTCCCCTACCTTGCTTGCCATTTATTGAGTCCATTGCCAACACCCTTGACAAAGTTGCTACGAAGGAATATGATAAGTTGTCCAATGCTCACCTTGAGAAATGCATTTGCATTGAGGTTGATCTCTCCAAGGACCTCAAGGATTCTGTGGAGATTCAGGTTGGTTCACACACCTTCTTCTAGAAGGTGCTTTATTTGAACTTGCCAAACACCTATTATAGGTGTTAGTCGGCGGATCACAAGATTAGGGATTGCCCTTTAGTAATGCCTAGGGTTAAACCCCCACCCAAGGATGTTCATGTCAAGCCAATAGAAGAAAAATAAAAAGAGGAATGGACCATTTTTGGGTGCAAAGGCAAGGCTTCCTTGGCTCCCAAACAATCAAATGTAGCATCAACTTCCACCCCTCTTGTGCAAAATGGAGTGCGAACCCCAGTCATTACAGGTTTGACAACAATTTCACAGGAATCAATTCATGTTGTTTCACAGGTTTCAAACCCTCCTCAAGGGATCAAGACAACTACGAAGGCTACCACTCTTGTAGTAGTTCGCACTCAACTTGTTGCATCCTCCATTGAGACACAGACTTTGCAACATTCTCGCAATCCACCCAAGCATGCTGAAAAAATAGAAGAGAAGCGATAGGTCATTATTCCTGAAGGGTTTCCCTATGGTTTTAACCCAATTACAAACTTCTTGCAAAATAACTACTCCTCCCTTGAGGACGAGATGGATATGGAAGAGTTTTGATGAATTTTTTTAATCATGGAATGTGCGAGGTCTTGCAGACTTCTCTAGAAAGTACTATGTTCAAGATACCCATCATAAACTTGGTAATCTAGATTTTCTTTGTATGCAAGAGGTTAAAATATTTGGTTTCATACTTTCTTCTACCTGTCACATCATTTGGACAGACGACATTATATTTTCTTCTCAATACGAAGTTGGTAGAGGTGGTGTAGTTACTCTCTTTTCACCTCGTCATAATTATGTTACTATTTTGCATGATTTTGACCCCATGTAAAGAATTATTTAGTTTTTTCTTTCTATCAATAATCGTTCCTTTGGTATAGTTAATGTTTATGCTCATAAGGATGTTGTAGAATGATCTCAAATTTGGTATTGGATGGCTGACAACTTGCCCCTAGCTACTTGGGTTATGTGTGGTCATTTTAATATGGTTGAGCTAGCTTTCAACAAAGAAGGTATTTTGCCTTTTTGTTGGACAACTAGGCAAAGAAAAGCATGGTACTTTATGCCCAATAAAAAGGGTCTTTTTTATCACAATGTTAATCGTCACTAGTAGAGTGGGGTCTAGCAGACATGGTCTAACTTTAGAGCTGGCTCGGACCGTATATTAAAACATCTCAATTGGGAAATGATTACTGCATGATCTTTTGTTTCCTTTCCTAAAGATCGAGAGTTACCTATCATTCCCTTACCAGATGTGATGATGTCATACCACTATACCATTTATTTTACCATTTCTTGGCAATTTATTGTCCAATGATCTATCAAAACGTAATTTTTCCTTAACATGTCAGTACTGACACATGTTTCTACTATTGCTCACATTCTGTGTGTCTAGAACTTGGAGCCAAGACCCCATTCTCAATCAAGTTGGATTTAATGGTGGAATGATGCTATTACTAGAATAGCTAGGTTTCTTTGCATCTATGGGTGGCAATTGGCTATATTCAAAAAGAGGTCTTATGAAGCCAATACCATGACTCTTAGGAAGGCTTCTAAAGCTCTTTCCCTTAACCTGTTTGATCCTGATTTGGAAGTCTACCTTGCCAAGCTTCGCCATGATAAATAAATTGCTAATAACTATGCTTCTCGAGGTGCCCAAATCAAGGGTCGCCTCCACTAGTTGCAGATTGGCAATAAAGCTTAGAACTAAAGAATTCTTCTAGGCTCTCAAGGTCCGTCATACCAACATTGGGATTGAAAAGATTAAATAGGGAAATACTATTCTTTCCAATCCCCGTGACATCCTACAAGCTTTTGTGCACCATTATAAAAATATTTTTGCTTTTCAGGGAAATTCGGTTGCTTGAGAGGAAGCTCTCAAAAAGTGTATTTCTATTACTCCAAACCGCCTAGCAGTTGAGCAACGGGCTTTCTGCAAGAAGCTTCTCACCATTAGGTATCTCAAGGAGGTTGTCTTTTCTATGGCAGATGATAAGTCCCCTAGGTTTGATAGGTTCCCCTGTGAATTTTACAAGCACCTTTGGGATTCTATTGGCCCACACCTGTACAAACTCCATATTGAAGCATATCATACTAAGAGTCTTGGAGCCATTATAAATAAATGAAACATTAAATTCATGCCTAAAATCAGTGACCCTGAGGATATTTGCAATTGGCGGCCCATCACCTTGCTTAATTTATCATACAAGGTCATTGCGAAGGCCTTAGCGCTCAAATTTTGGCATCTTCTTCCCTTAATCATGCGACCTGAGAAAACTAGTTTTTATCAAATCCAAGTATATTTTGGACAACATCATTATTTTCTGGGAAGGCATGGAGTGGGCTCGTAAGTACAACCGGTACACTCATTTTTTGAAAAGTGATTTTGCCAACGCTTATTATCAAATTGAATGGCCCTTCATTTTGTCTATGCCCCAGGCTTTGGTTTTTGGCCCTAATTTTCTCCAATCCATGGAGATTCTTTTTGGTGATGCTAATGCTTCAATTACCATTAACAACGTTCAATCTAAATCCTTTGGGATTTTTTGATCTATTTGTCAGGGTTGCCCTCTGGCTTCGACTTTGTATGTTCTTGCTATTGGTTTTGGTTACCTACTTGCCCACTTTGTTTCTTTTGGTTTGGTGCATGGAATTTTCTTACCCGAGTCTTCTTCCCAACTTTTCAATGGTCACTTTGTTGATGACCCCTTTCTCACTCTCTTGGAAGATGATGAGAATATCACTAATGCCTTGCAATGCTTGGATACCTTTTGTCAAGCTTCTAGTTTGACTATTCAATGGCACAAGACCCACTATTATAGGCAATTCTTTCTCTTGGCTCCACCTTGGCTTGCTCAATTTGAGTGGAAATGGGTCACTCATGGGGAGATATTTCACTTTTTGGGCATCCCCTTTTCCTTTCAAGCTTCTCCAATGGATTTGTGGAATTGTGTGCTCATGAAAATTGAGAAAAAGCTTAACTATTGGATTACCAACCCCCTCTCTCTTGCAACGAAATTCTAGATTTTCTCGAAGGTGTTGACTACTACTCATGTGCAGTACTCTTGTCGGGCTCCCTCCAACGTCTCCTATCTCAACCTGGAATGATTGCTTCATAACTTTCCTTGGGCTTCTAGTTTTGATCATCATGACTTTCACATGGTTGCTTAGGATTTTTACTGTCTCTCTAAAGAGTTTCGAGGTCTTGGCCTTCTTTCCACACAGAAGCAAGGGCTTTCTCTTTGTGCTAAGTAGATTATTCATGCTTTCACTAGTGATGAAGCTTGGAAATTGTTGGTTCAACATTATATCTCTTCTAGATTTCCTACATGGAAGGGGATTAGTATTTAGACCCTTCTCATTATGTGGGAACCTATTCATATCCAAGGCTCTTTTGTTATCAAGAGCATTTGGAAAGCTTGGGAAGTTGTCAATCCTTGGCATCACTAGGATTGTGATGGGTTTTGTGATGGGATTTCTTTGAATCAACAAAACCTTTGGTGGTCTATGTTGTTTTCCATTCAAGGTATTCCTCTAGCCAAGACTCAAGGCTCTAGTCCTCTGCATTTTTTCAAATGTGGCATCAAGACTCCTAAGGACCTCTTCTCCAAGGTCTCTATGAGTCTCAAATCTTGGGAGGATATGCAGGTCTAATTTTGACTTTCTCGTCTAGATTGTCTGACTTTTGATTTGTTGCTTTCTTCCATTCCTGATCATTTGCTTCACAAGTTGGGAATCTAGTCTGTGTGACCTTGGTGGAAAGACTAGAAGTGGTATCTTGCCATGCCCTTCACCAGCTATAAACCTAGCTTAGGGTATCAATAGCTTTCTCCTCATCTCCCTATGGTTGATACTTTCAACCAATGATGGAATCTTTAATCTTCTCCTCATCATTGGAGGGTTCGATTTGATGCTATTTGGGATGCTATCACTGAGCCTAAGATTGCCCATTTTTCCTAGTGCATGTTGTTTCAAGGGCTTCCCTTTGGGTCGCGGCTCAAACATCTTGGTGTTCTTGATCCTTAGTGTCCTTTTTGTGGTCAGAATTATTGGCAATGGATACATGATTTTTTAAGCCTTTCAGGCCAAAACCCTTTGCTTGGTACATGATTGCACTGGGTGATTCCCTGAGGATTTCTCAACTATTTACCCAGATCTAGCATACTTTCAGGATGGAGATTTTGTTTACCTTGTGGAAAGATAGGAATGTTGTTCTTTCCACTCACAACTTTCTTGATATTAATTTTTCTATGTACACTTAAGCATGCATTTTTAATAATGTCATGTTGCAGATCCAAGTCTAGGTCAACAAGATGGTGTTGGAGGTGGCCCACCTCCAAGAATTGCTCAATCATTGGGGTAACACACCTTGCATGGTTGCCAAAGTTCCTCTTGACTCTTTGATTGACCACACTCCACCTCGGGGACACTGTCGGGGTTGCAGTTCTTTTGCTTTCCATTTACATACGTTGCACTTGTAGGATCCCCATCACCGCTCTCCTATAGGTGGCAATGCTAGTTAGTAGCGTCGCTCAACTTCTTTGTCTCACTTCAATTTTGGTTGGAACCTGGTTCCTGTAGATCCCCCTCCTATTGATCCTCCTAGCTCTGGTGACTCCAAGTAGTCTTTCCCCCACTTGGATCTAGTAATTTGTCCACTACAGGTGGAGGAGAAAGACAAAGAGAAAGTTGTTGATGAAGATGTTGCTGATGGTTAGATAGTTCCTAGTCCACCTGCCAATCCTAGGGATTCCTGGGGTTATAATGATCGTGATGATCCCCCTTCAACTGGCACTGCTATTGCGGCCTGAGGAATTGCTTATATATATTTTTGGGTGAATAGTTGTGGGATTTGTTAATATAGTTTTTTAAAAAAAGTTTTTGATTATTAATTTTTAAAATATATTTTAAATTAAAATAAATATATATATTTATCATAATATTAAATAATGGTTATTAAATGTAATTTAATTTTAATTAGTATGTAATAATGTTAAATTTAGTTTAGTTAATTAAATATAATTTGATTTATTAAATATAATTTGTAGTAATGTTACTATGATATAGAGTTTTTTTATTGATGGTTTCTTAGTAATTTAATTATATATATATATATATATATATAAGTACTTATTATTATTTTTAAAAGAATAATAATGATTATTAATAGGAATGAAATAAAAATATAGTTTTATTATGAATGGGTTCTTTTTTTCCAAATGGAAATTTGGAAGGGCTTTTATGATCAAACTAAACTTAGAACCTTATCTACTAGAAAAATTTTACAAACAGAAACTTGAACTTTGTTCCAAAATGATTCTTATGAAATTATAACAAAAACTAAAATGGTTGATTAACTACACTTGTTTATATACCTTTTGACGTTTTCTGTTTTATCTTATGATGGGTTTTTGGGCAAAACTAGTAGTTTGGCCAAATAAGATTGTTTGCTCGAGGCTTGGGAAGTGATGGTTTTATGATGCTATTATGTGATGTTGTTTTGTCACGATTATTTCATTCCCAACCATTGTACTATATTCATGTGTTTTTGTGATGAGATCGAGTTCTTTTTTGTAAGCTCATGTGTTGTGATTTTCTTGGTGTAACCTATGAGATTTTGATCAATTATATATTTGTGCTTTCTAGTTGCTTATATAGGATTGGGGTGAATATTATGATTTTATGATATATACTTTTAAAGTTGATGAAACATTGACCCCATAGCTCCCAAGAATCACCTACATGCAAACACCTATCATAGAAAGAGAGAAGCAAAACCTATGGAGGCTGGAATTCTCAGATCCATAGTTGAGAGATTCTTGATGAGTAAAAAGAGAGATTGCTATTATCAAAAGTGAATCAATAAATTAAAAATAGATCAATCCTTATAAAAGGAGATCAAAAACCTAACAGGCAAAACCTAGGTTGTATGATAATAATTATTAAGAGAATTAATTATTATATGCCCAAAGTTTAGCTTAAGTAAACTAGAGATAATAAGTGAATTAGTAATTAAATCAATATGATTTAATTAATAAGAAAAACTTTATTCCTCTAAAACCCACTCTTAAGATAAACCTAGGGAGTAGCTAAAAATCTCAAAATTACTACTGAAAGTGTAAAATTTGGGTCTCGACAACAAGCCCTGATGAGGCACCCAAGCACAACCAAATCTCTAAAAAGAGGAGAAATAGATAAAACCACATGGGAAAAACCATACTCCAAAAAGGGATGAAAATAATGTTGAAAAGAACTAGTGAAGGACTGAAGAAGCCTCCAAACTAGGGAATGTCCCAAAAGATAGGAACAAAAGATGATCATGAAGAACACCACTGAAGCACGTAGGAGTACAAAGCTCTATTAAAAGTAATTTTTGATCTGAAGAACCTCAATCAAAATAGAACATGACTAGGTGGAGAAGACTATAATCTGCATCCAATCAGGAGGCACACAAAGGCAAACAATTGAACTTGAAGATACAGATGACATAAAACACCAAAACTTAAAGAGATGATCAATCGAACATGGAAGGCTACAACTAAAGTAGGAACTGTTGGTAAATAGATTTGTTCTTTTTTTATTATGACTCTTGAATGCCCAAATTATGAACAATATCTTATTACAAGTAGTTGAAAGGCCACTTTTGGATAGATTGGCTTTTTTCTAAATTAGTAGGTACAACTCCCTATGGTGGATTTGCAATGAATTATGTTTTATTCCTAAAAATAATATCGAGGTGTGTTCTTGACCTGAGAACAGAAGAGGTAAAACCAAGCTAGACCTAAATGGGATCTAACTTAGGCAGAAAAAGATTTCTAAAGAATTGATTAAATTTGTGAACCCACACATCTTATGAACTCATAAAGATTAATGAATTAAAATAACATAACAACTAATACTAAACTGAATTAACTAGTATCTAAACTACAGAAAAGAAGAAGTTAACTGAAAGGGAAAAATGTTTAAGAGATTCCTCTTTGAACATGCAATGACACTACTTATCACATCCATATGCTACCTTGAAACAAGGGAATGAAACTCCGTTCTTTCCTTGCTTCAATCTAGATAAAAGAGAAAACATATAACTAACAACTAATAGAAATTGAATAGAAAATAGTTGATACAAAATACCATTCAATTGACTCTACCACATCAAGTACTTCACACCAAAAATTCATAGACCTTTTATTAATCTTTCAATTTCATACATATAAGATTTTGAGATGATCATTACAATAGAAGTTCAATTGGTTCATCTCCTTAAAGAATGAAAAATGACAAGAAACCAATTTGTTGTATTGCAATAATTACATAAGAAAGTGAAAAGGGGGCAGAATGTGAATCTTTTCATCTTCTTCCCCTTTTCTACTTTTGTTATATAGGCCTTAGCAACAACTATGATTGGGATTAGCTCTTCATGCCTAGGCATGTGTATGTTGGTGTATCTCAAGAGCCATTTAGAATGCTCCTTGGCAAACTCCTTCATAACATTCAATTGATTTGTCAATTCCTCCGTGGCCACGTGTATGCATCCACTGACTTTCTAGAATTCTACAACTTTGTTTTGATTCTTGGAAGATACATCAGTAAGACTATCTAAGAATTTGGAGAAATTCTCCTTCATGATGTTTATCCCATTGAGTGCTTTCCCTTGGCCACTAGTCTATGAATCTATATGTAGTCCCCTCATGAGTTCAAATCCTTTGTCTTGGGTTTTCTTCACTTTATCCTCTATTTCCTTACGTCCTTTTTCTGCTAGTAAGATCATTTCTGACTTGAACTGCATGCTCTAAAGCCATTCGAACAGAGGTTTGTCTCCCTTTGGTAAGATTTTTGCTTCAACGACTTCCTTTTCCTTCATTTGAATGATCATCTTTAGAAGAGAGATACAATCATCGCTCTTTGCTCTTTCTCTAGCCAAAGTACTACTATTTGCTAAGATGTTATCCTTCTCTATTTCTAATCTTAAGATAACATTTCCAATTTGTTCTATAATAGAGACTCCCTCTAATTTGAGCTTCCCAATCTAGTCTTTATCAATTTGGTTGAAGCGCCTATCTTCCTAAAGTTGATATAAAAGGGCTTGAACTTTGGCAGCAATAAGATTTCTTGTTACTGATACTTGAGAGATAGTTGCCAATGGAGTGACCTATTGTTTGATGAATCTGTTCAACTCTTCTATCTCAGCATTCATCCTAACTTTTCACAACTTCAAGTTTTCCAATTGTCCCTCAATTACTTCATTGGTTGACTTCCACAAGCTAACTTTGGTGTCATTTCTAGCCTCTCCAAGGTCCATCGAGGGCAGAGTAAAATTATTAGTAAAACAAACATGGAATTTTCTATGTGTGATCCACAATTAGCTTTTATGTTGCCATGTGCACCCAGTTTAGAAGGGAAGTTTAGTGGGCTTTCAATGTGCTTCTCATGTCCATCAGACTTCTCATAAAGGTATAGTATTTAGCTTCAAGATTTTGGATCTCCCATAAACTATTGGGAACCAATTCTCACATGTATGACTCAGAACCTCAATGAAGTATAGTTTTTTCTATCCACAAGCACCTCAAACTTTTGAACATCTAACTATCTTCTATTACACCATTCCCTATGTTCAAATTATTAGTTGTAAGGTTTATGCCAGATTTGTATGACAATACTGATAAATGTATGGTTTTATTTTCAAGTTTGATCTCTGCTGATAAAGGACTTGGTTTGGTCCACAATATATGTAATGACAATGCAAAGATAGTGATGAAAAGTTTCTTCAAACTTCAATACTTATATTACCTCCAATCTTCTTGCATTAATTGATGTTGATACTTGCAATATCAAGTAGTAAAAAACATATATACAAGGATGGTTTGGTATACGGGTGAATGGGCATGTCTCCAAATGGAGACATGACCATTCACTAATATACTTGATCGGTGATTTAATCACAACCAATGTTAGTTATAACAAAACTAATCCATCGCTTCAAAGACTTAATAAAGCCCGATGTAAATTGATAATGATCAGAATACAATGCGATCATTACTAAGATCCAATCTCAAATATAAACAATAAATATGCACAATCGATTCTATATATAATGATCATCATTAATGCAGATTATATATATATATATATATATATATATATATATATATATATATATATATATATATATATATATATATATATATATATATATATTCTCATATTGACCAGAGATATTGTCTGAACTGAAGCTACATATTTTAACACTCCCTCTTAGCTAGGGAAGACAAAGTGCATATAAATTCTTCTCATTATGAGAAGTAATATCCTCTAGATATTTTAAGAAAATCAAGTCTCGGGATATTCTTTAAATTATGGTGTGTACACAAATATCAAGTCTCATGATATCCACCACAAAATATCATAGCATATCCATAGATATTAAGTCACATAATACCCACCATGAGTTTAAACATATTGACCTTCAATAGATATCAAGTCACATGATATCCATCAACATGCTCTTTTAACTATCATGATTTTCCAAGAATGTCAAGTCACATGATATTCATCATAATAGTAATCTAATAATTTAAAGTCGTCAGCTAATATTAATAGAGTCAACATTTCAATATAAAAGATTCTCTACTTTTAATACTAAACATAAGGTGGGCCCATGAGTCATAGAGTCACACATATGACAAAAGAGTTTACACTTTAAACATCTTTATTAAATAATACAAATTTACAAAGTTTGAGACTCAATCTCATTAACTTACATTTCAACCAAGCCAAGTTTCTTTCTAAAACGATCAACATTCACTTTACGAAGTGCCTTGGTGAGAATATTAGTTGTTTGATCACCTATATTGATATATTCCAATTGAATAGCTCTTCTTTCCACCATGTCTCTTACGTAGTGGTAATTAATTTCAATATGCTTGGATCTATCATGAAATAATGGATTCACATATAAATTGATACAACTTTGGTTATCACAGTGACTAATAGTAAGTTTCATAGGCTCACCAAACAAGTTAGAAAGAAACTTTTGAAGCCACATTGCTTCTTTAGCTCCCATTGTTGCTACAATATACTCTGCCTCAGTAGAACTCTAAGCACCTAAAGCTTTATTTTTGCAAATCCAAGAAATCATAGTTGATCCTAAAATGAAACAACATCCTGATGTGTTTTTCCGATCTTTTACACTTCTGGCCCAATTAGAATCAGTATATCCATGCAACTCCAAGTTGGTATTCTCATATTTAAGTTCATACCCAATAGTACCTTGTAGAAACCTTAATATATGCTTCAAAGCAACAAGATGAATCTCACAAGGTTAACACATGAACTGACTTAATGCATTCACAACATACCAAATTTTAGGTCAAGTATTTACAAGATACATTAGGGACCCAATTATCTATCTATATAAAGTGGGATCAATTAGTCTAGATTCAACACTTGCTTCCTTTAGCTTGTGTAAGTTTGTTTCCATAGTTGTAGACATAGGTCGACAATCCCACATTCCAAATATTTTCAAAATATCAATATTATACTTCTTTTGATGTAGAAAGATATTCCCAAACTTCTAATGTACTTCCAGACCAAGAAAGCAATGAAGAATTACTAAGTTCTTCATTTTAAATTTAGAAGCCAAATATTTTGTACACTGATTAATGAGATTTTCTTCCCTTGTAATCACAAGGTCATCAACATAAAGAATTAGAATTAACATATCACCTTTAGTTACCTTAAAGTAAAGATTTGGATCAGCCATATTCTTGGTAAGTTGAAGACTTAAAAGATATTTGTCAATCCTTTCATACCAGGCTTGGGGAGTGTGTTTGAGTCCATATAGAGCCCTCTTCAATTTGCATACATAAGAGGCAACATCATTAGTCACAAACCCTTCTGGTTGCTCCGAGTATACTTCTTCCTTGAGTTTTCCATTAAGAAAAGTAGCATTTGATGGATTTTCCAACCTTTGGCTACTGCAATGGCTATTACAGCTCTAACTAAGGTGTACCTAGCAACTGGTGTAAAATTTTCTTCAAAGTTGATTCCTTCCTTTTGAGAAAAATCTCTAGCCACAAAACAAGCTTTATGTTTTTCAATGCTGCCATCTACTTGTACATACTTCACTTTGAAGAGCCATTTTGAAGACACGAAAAATTTTCCTTTAGGTCTAGGAACTATATCCCAAACATCATTTTTTAGTATAGACTAGTATTCTTCCACCATTGCATCTTTCCAAGCTTGATGTTTAAGTGCTTCAAAAGTACTTGAAGGTTTAGGGTTTGGACTCTCAGACATGAAAGCATTGCATGTCAATTTTCTAGGTCTCTCGCTTTCTCGGAAAGTCCCTAAAGGTGTTGCAAATCCATCTCATTCCTGTATAATTTTTCTTCCCCAAAGTAACCTTTTAGAATGATAAAGACTCTCTTATTGAGTCTTAGGAGGGATCTTAGTTTCATTTGAGTCTCTTTAGGGTACCCCCTCTGAATCTCAGGAGCAAGAGCCTCTTCTTGGGATACGTCAATTATATCTAGTTCATCAAATTTTTTGGCTCTTCTAAAGGCAATGACTTCTTCAAAAATGACATCTTTGCTTAGTTATATTTTTTTCTTTCTAGGTATGTAGATTATGTATCCTTTCATAGTTTCACTAAAACCAATAAGGATACCTTTTCTTGCATAGGGTTCTAACTTTTTCCTCTTCTCCTTAGGTACATGAACATACATAGGACATCCAAATATCCATAAGTGACTAATGCCAGGTTTCTTTCCATAAAATGCTTCTTTAGGGGTCTTATTGTCCAAATATGAGTGAGGACATCTATTCTAAATATAGAATGCTATATTAGATGCTTCAGCCCAAAAAGACATACTCAAGTTTTGATCGAAAACTCATAGCCTTAACAGCTTCTACAATAGTTTTATTCTTCCTTTTAACAACTCCATTTTGTTGAGGATTGTAGGGGATTGTGAACTTCCTCTTAATCCCAACAAGTTTATAGAACTCTTTCAATATTTCAAAAGTGTACTCTTTCCCATTGTCTATTCTCAGAACTTTAATGTTCTTTCTGGAGGAATTCTCAATGATTGTTTTGAATTCTTTAAACTTAGAAAAAATCTCTTCAGATTCTTTTCACTTAAGGAAGCATATCCATGTCTTCCTTGAAGAATTGTCAACAAATATCACATAGTAAAGAACCCTCCTATAGATGGTAAAGACATGGATCCACATAGATCAGAGTGTACTGGTTCCAACACATCTTTAGTTTTTCTCAAACAATGAGGAAATGACTTTTTAGTGTTTTTCTCTAAGGCACAACCTTTGCTTGATTCATTGTGAATGTGGCTTAATTTGGGCATTCTAGTTACTAACTTCTCCATTGATGTTAGGGAACAAAAGTTGATATGACCTAATCTTATATGCCATATTTCATTTGAATCTAAAGTCTCATGTACAAGTGCAAATTTTGTCTTAGTGCATAGCTGATTTTAAAGTCCTTATCGTACCCCTATTGTTGGAGCCTTCTTTATGGTTGAATTCTTTGGCCAAGCTAGTATCTTACCTTAAATGAATGTAATTCTATAAACATCATCATCAAGTGTAGATATAGATATTAAAATCCTTTTAATACTTGGTACATAAAGAACTCCAAAAAGTTGAATAGAATTTCTATATTTTAATTTTATAGTGCAGGTCCAAATTCCTTTTACGAAATGTGTAGAATCATCACTAATTAAAACTTCTTCATTTGTTTCTACTTGCATATTTTCTAGATTATCCCGATATCTAGTGATGTGTCTTGAAGATTTGATGTCAACTATCCATGTATTAGATTTTGTTGAAATTTGACTGGACAATGTTGAATAGAAGGCATATTTCTTCGATTCAAGTCCTTCATGTGATTTATCAGATTTTGTAAATGATGCTTGGGGTTTAGGTCGATCAAGATAATTTATCGCACAATGTCCATATAGATCACATTTGAAACATTAAATTTTGGACAAGTCTTTCTTCTATTTAGATTGTCCTTTTCCATGAAATTTTATTTTCCTTTTGTTGTTCTTCTTCTCTCCCTTCTTATGAGAGTTTGTGTCAAGAACTTGAATGTCTTCATCTAAGGTTTTGTTTTTTTCTCTTAACCTCTAATATTGATTCTTCTTGAAGACAATCGTGTTGATCCAATAAATAAGATTGACAAATGAGTGTCAACACACTTAACCATTTTCACCATACATGTCGAGTACACAACGGGAGCCGAGCCAAAATTTCTTAATGTGTCGAGTTAGAGATAGTGCCGAGCAAACTACAGTTGATGCCAAGCAGAACATATTTCAGTATATGCCAAGCTATATAAAATTCAACATGTGCCGAGTAGATTAGAAGACAGTGTGTGCTAAGCGTTATGAAGCTAATAAGAGCCGAGTGATTCAGGAATCAGTAGAAGCCGAGTAACGCAAGAATTCTATAAAAGTCAAGTAACATAGGAAACACAGTGGATGTCGAGAAATCCAGAATAGATGGTGCTGAACATCAGTATTACTTTATGAGATGAGCAACGCAGGATTAGCATAAGAGTTTGTGCCAATACAAACCAAGATGTAAAACGGTTATGCATGACTCATGATAGGATAAGGAGATAAGATCAAATCCTTTCATTTACCTATGTGATCCTCATACAGCTAATCAGAAAATTGGAATTGCACACAGCCAATGGGTGAATTTCTAGGGTTTGAGTGGGAACACTTCATCCAAGGATGCATAACGATCCACTAATCTTTATAAGAGAGTCCTGACACCATTAAAAGTGAGTTGGAGACAAGAAGGAATACAAAGGCTTTTACTAAGGTCGTTGTAGAGCTTTGGTGTCAAAGATAAAGTGGAAAGGACAATAGTTACACATTCAGTTGATAAGAACAAAGAAAGGGATATGAATGCATATCAGATCTCAAGAGATCAAGATTAGGGAAAGTAGATCAAGCACTTGTATTCAGCAATCAAGGATTGTAAGCTATCAGGTTTATTATACCTAATACTCTTTAGCCATTGTATTAGAAAGAAAACCCTATGTTGATAGGTTAGCTTAATAGCTATCTTGTAGATCCTTTAAAAAGGTGATTAAATCCTTGAACAAGGTAACACTTCATGTAAATTGTTTGTAAATCCTTTAACCAAGTCACTATTGACACAGTGTAAAGCCTTTAATAGGGCAGGCCTTTAATAGGGCAAACCATCAGAAGTGGTTGAAATTAATTGCTATAGTAATTTCGTGGGTATCATCCCCACCCCAGTTTTACCTTCTTATTCTTGGATGGTTTCTGGGTCACCAAAATCTCAAGTTTTATGTGGTGATGCATGTCTATTTCACATGATTATTTAATGTTTATATGCATGCATGACAATTTTAGTTATATGCCATTAAGGGTATAAAAAGTGAATCAAAAGGCCAGTACTTCTGATTCACCCCCGCCCCCTCTCAGAAGATCTCTTCCCATTAAGACATTCCAACAATTGGTATCAGAGCTAAGTTCTCTCAAGAAGAAGCCTAACAGCTTGGAGGAAAAGATCTAAAGATGGAAGTCTTCAAACTTGGGAAGATCATTGAAAACCAGGTGATAGATGTGCATCTCGCTCTACACAAGGTAGAGGAAGCTAGAGATAAATTAAGTAAATCCTTAAAAAGAAGGAAGGAAATAGCTATAACTAAAAATGATATTCACTACAAGGAGATTGACACCACACAAGTATTTGCCAAAGGAGATTCCAAAGAATTTGATACAACAATAGCAGAACTGATGGAGAAAAATAGAGCTCAAGTAGAAGAGATAAGAACTCTTAAGATAGAGCCTGAATCACAGGCCATGATGCTATGTGAAATCACTGAACAAAAGAAAAGAGCAGTTGAGGATAGAGTTATGATGGAAGATGACAAAAGAAATCTTGCAAACAAACTTGAAGAAAAGTGTACTGAATTAACAAGCACCTCAAACATGCAGATGGATACACTTGCCCAAATGATGAACCTTCATCATGAACTCAATATGAAGGATATTGAGATCTCTACTTTGAGGATGCAGAATGAACAACCGCATAATGAATTGAACAAAGAAAAAGAAATAGCAGAGAATCTCAACAAGTTAAGTGAAGCCATCAAGTACTTTGAACAGTTGCTGAAATCCCCAAGATCAACACATGATACATTAGGACTTGGATACAACAACACTGAAGTTAGTGAATCATCAAAGAGTGCTGAGCAAAGAAGTGACAAAGATAAAGATTCTAAACCCACGTGTCATTACTGTAATAAAAAGGGGCATACTACTAATGTTTGCAGGAGTAGAAGGATCAATTAGCCTAACACACCCAAAAGCAAGGGTTACTGTCACAAGTGTAATATGCAAGGACATATGACACAAGATTGCAGGTCCAAAGTCACAAGGACACAAAGATTTGATGGACATTGTCATAATTGCAAAAAGTATGGACATAGAGCCTTTGAGTTCAGATCAAAGTCTATGTGGACACCAAATAAGCATGTAGGAAGGGACAACTATGAACACCATTACAATTGAGACTACAATACAAGGCAAAGTTGTCACTATTGTCAAGAGTATGGACATATACCCCAAAACTGCATAAGAACACATTTCAAGGGGAACTATAAAAGATGGTTGAACCAAACTACTTGCTTCAGTTGCTTGAAAACTGGACATGTCAGCAGGAATTGTCCAACAAAGGCCAAGGCACCCAAGACTGAAGTAAATAAGGGAAAAGAAAAGATTGATGTGGAACACATCAGAATAGACATGAAGAAGACATGGCAAAAAAAGGATGGATCAAGTACATCTAATAAAAGGGTCACTTCACCCATGAGGTCAAGTGATCATTTCTCATCCAACTAATCACAAGATAAGCCTATAGGGCTGATACATATAAGGAAGTATCACACATCAGCCCTAAACCATGAAGAAGCACTGCAAAGTGTAAATCTACTTGAGATAAGATGCTAAGACTAAACTTAAATGATGATGTTGAGCTGTCTTTTGATGTCAAGTGAAACTACTTTGGATGTCGAGTTAAAAAGTCAAGAGGAGGCCGAGTTATTAACAAAGTATGTAGATGCCGAGTAAGTACAACTACCGAGTGGATGCCGAGTTGAAAAACCTTTGGAAATCGAGTGATAGGTGTAGGTACAAAAATGCATTAAATGCAAGGTTTTTGTGTTGCTTAAACGTGAAAATCGATTCATTTTTTAGCCATTCAAACGAAGAGTGATTACCAAGAGCACAATTGAGCAATTTTCAAGCTTTCAATCAGTGTTTTGTAGCGATTTAGCATCTACCCAAGCATTCTAAGCATTTATCCAGGTATTTCCTTCGGGTGCCGGGTTTTATAGTTTGTAAAGTTTTCTTTAATCATCAAACCCTAGTTCAGATATTAATGGCATCTAGTTCAAAGACAACCCAAGGGAAAATGAGCCATGAGATTCAACTTGTTAGCAATGAGGTTAAGCAACCTGAGTTTAGACCTATACCAGAAGTTGCATATAAAAGTGATCCCGTTGGTGCCCTATCCACCATCCCTGAAAAAGTTGTTATGGTTCAGGATGTGCGAAAGTGTTATAACTATAAAATAGGAGCCATAGGAGACTTGGAAATCTTTAATGCCTTTGACAAACTCTGTGACAATGGTATCTTGAAAGATGAGTTTTCTATCCTAAAGAAGAAGGGTTTAACGAAAGCCCTAGTTTTTCCAATCGTATTCAAAACTGAGTGGATACGCATAATACTTAGCAGAATCCATGATGGATAATTTTGGTTAGAACAAGGACTAGTCAAGATTACCAAGAAAATGGTTCATAGGGTTACAGGTTTTCCAATCATAGATCGGCCCAAGACATTGAGAAGTGAAAAGAAGGAAACAATTGAGAAGAACGCAAGTGCAAAATGGAACAATAGAGGGATGACCATAGATACCATAACTAATCCCCTTCTAGACTTTGTTGTAAGGGTCATATCACATAAGTTTTATCAATCCAGCAGGTTGAATAGTGTACCTTTCATAGCAGTGGATGTGGCATATAAGCTTGTAAAGAAAGACCACACCTATGACCTTGCAGAGCTCATGTTGCAATAGATCAATGAAAATCTTGGAACTATTAGAAAGTCCAAGGGAGCACAATGTAAATTTGGTTTAGTGTTGGTTTGTATGTTCTTTTATGTGATGAAGAAATTCCCTTCATTTGGCAAAGTCAACTGGAGTCAGAATAGAACCATTGTTGATCAAATAAATGATTTCATTGCACAAATGGGAGATAGCTTTGATGATCAAATGACTATCGATAGCTTTGATGATCAAATGACTATCTATTTTGATGATTTCAAAAATGCAATGAATAAAAGAATAAGGATACCAGTTTCACTGGTGGAAGAGCATGTAAATGACACATGCTTTCTGATTGACATTGATTATACTTACATTCAAGCAATCCTTCAAAGAGCAAGATGGCTTAGACCATTGGGATATGAGCTTGATGTTGACCAAGCTTCTGTAGCCATCACAACATTGCTTGCTGATAAAATGGACAAATCTACAAAGGCATTTGGAACATTTGACACTGTCAAATCAAGAGTTGTTACAGAACTCAAGACAGCCTCAATAGTAAAAAAGAAGGACAAACTGGTGAAGAAGATAAAGAAGAAATTTGGTTTTAAAGAAACAAGTGCAGCAAGCAAAGCAGAGGAGATTAATGAAGGAGAAGAAGAAGATGATGAAGAGAAAGATGAGGATGAGCCAGAACAAGGGCCACTTGAATTGTCACAAGGTCAAGGTGAAGACAAATATGAGAGTGCCGAGGAAGAAGAAACCAAGGAAGCAATCATCAAAGGCAGAGTCATCAAAAGGAAGGAAAAGAAACCTCCTGCTTCTTAGCCTTCACCAAAGAAAGCTACCATGCAAACACCAAAGAAGCCAACAACCAGAGCTACAACAAGGGCCTCTACACAAAAGGCCAAAGAGGAAGTGAAAAAGAAGAAGAAGTCAGTCAAGAAGGCACAGGAAGAGCCAAGGAAAAGGAAAAGATATGTAGCTCAACCTGATACTGATGAAGAAGATCAGACTGAAAAGGTAAGTCATCCTCCTAAGTCTTCAATTGATATATTATGCGAAAAGATTAGGAATGGAGACTTAAGTGAAATAAAAGGGATTGATTTCAATAAGTTAAGTAAAGAGGAACAAAATAGCATTGAAGAATCAGTCTATGCATTAATGGCATAGTTCAAGTATACACCTCTTGAACTAGATGGACAATTGCCAAAGGAATTGTCTAAAATTGTAGAAGACAAATGGAATTTCTATCTAATGATGGAGAAAGAGATGAGGGAATCAAACCTAGAAAACATACTGCCTAATTTGACAAAAGAACAGGTAACTCAAGCAACCAAATGGCATAATAAAAGGTTTACACCTAAATATAGGGCATTCTCCATCTTACAAAAAAAAATTGAAGAAGTTGTACAAAGAACTACAAGAGCATGGAAGAATTTATATAAGAAGACTAAAGATGTTCTTGAAGAGGAATACAAAGAAGAAGCTGTTGCTAAACCTGAGGAAAGAAGGAAGAGGAGAGAAGAGAAAACAAAAGAAGAGAAAAAGGTTGAAGAAGAGGAAAACAAGAAAGAAAGAGAGGAGGAAAGAAAAGATGAAGACAAAGGTACTGATGAGCAGAAAAGTGTGCAAGACACACAACTTTCACCTCCTAGTCCTCCTCACTCTACTACCACACCTGCAGAAATCATAAAGATTAAGGATGTTGTTGACATCTCATGTCAAAACATCAATCCATTAACTACAGAGGATCTTACTAAGATCCTTGACCAAACAACTCTACAAGCACAATTATGTACAAGTCCCATATTGATCAGTGTGGATGATCTCCAAAAGTCAGTAGACAAACTCAAAGAAGCCAAGGTGTCACCACAAGAACCACCTCAAATCATTCAAACTACTGGGCTTACATTTCTACCACCTCCATCACCACCAAGAATAGCCATTCAATCTCATGAGGAGTCGAGTGCAACAACAGAGGAAGTCACAAGTATAATAGTTCAAACAGCTAGTATACCTCCAGCAACAATGACACAAGAAGAAGAAGAAGCCAAACAAGAAGAAGAGGACAAAGAAGAAGAAACACAAGATAAGGAGGAGTTTGCAATGTAAACTTTGGTTGAATTGCCAAAAATAGGAACTCCTACCAAACCTATTCAGGAGTTGAGTACTAAAATGATGACCTTACATGTCAGTACACCAAGCTCAAGTTCTACTAGGGTAGCCAGGACCATTCATTATGGCATTCTTGAGCTTGATGAAGAAATTTAAATACCCTATTATGATTCAAGCACTATAAATGATGAAAAGATGAATGAAATACAGAGTGCATTGGATAAGAGAAGGAGGTAAGAGGCAGTGAGGAAATACTATAGATACAAGCAGGCAATGAATAAGATCAAAGATATATTCATGGATGCCTTCAGCCTACAACCTCCAGATGCAAACAGGCCAATTCTTGAGCAACTATCTGATATAGTTGACCAAGTGAATAATGAAGACCATGATACCAATGTAAAACTAATGAAATGGTCAGAAAAGAAGTTTGTAGGTAAGGTCAACCAAAAGATAGCTAATAATATAATTTTGGGACAGGTTGACCTAGCCAAGAAATTGGATAATGTAAAGATTGTCTTAGGGAACATCTTTTCCCTTTATAGCAAATTGTGTGATTTTTCCAGGTTCACACAAGAAATAAATCCAAAAATTTTGAACCTTGAGAGTAAATTAAAGCTCTCCAGCATGCAACTACCCTCAGATCCTACATAGAGTGAAAAGCAATTTTCTCAAACACTTCACAGTCAGAGGGAATTAGCTGCATTATCAGCAGAAGAGGCCACTATTAAAGAAAAACTGATGCAAATACAAGCCTCTATCACTCCTCACTTGGAAGTATTAAACAAGGAGCAAATGTATGTAGAAATAGTCCTGAAGAAGGATCCAAATATTTCTACACATGAAGGACTTGTTGATTTAGCAGTAGAGCTTGCAATCCAACAAAAGTCATTGGATATTGCCCTGAATAACTGGGATGCAGCTCTCAAAATACTCCTTGAGGTAAATACAACATTTTTGGCCAAGCATGGCATTACCATTTAGGGCCCTTTGACATTAGTGTCAAAAAGGGGGAGATAATATTCTAAGGGGGAGATAATATTTTAAGGGGGAGCCATAAGATATAATATTTTTTTTGACATTTTGTAAATGAAGGATGTACACATAAGGTTTAGATCATGAATGATCAGTTAAGTGTTTTTGACACTCATGTCAAAGGGGGAGATTGTTGATCCAATAAATAAGATTGACAAATGAGTGTCAACACACTTAACCATTTTCACCATACATGTCGAGTACACAATGGGAGCCGAGCCAAAATTTCTTAATGTGCTGAGTCACAGATAGTGCCGAGCAAACTATAGTTGATGCTGAGTAGAACACATTTCAGTATCTGCCGAGCAATATAGAATTCAACATGTG
Source organism: Cupressus sempervirens (assembly GCA_028749045.1). Classification (NCBI taxonomy): domain Eukaryota; kingdom Viridiplantae; phylum Streptophyta; class Pinopsida; order Cupressales; family Cupressaceae; genus Cupressus; species Cupressus sempervirens. Next base: position 440,426,425 of record CM053792.1, read on the forward strand.
TCGAGTAGATCAGAAGACAGTGTGTGCCGAGCATTGTGATGATAATAGGAGCCGAGTGATTTAGGAATCAATAGGAGCTGAGTAATGTAGGGATTCTATAAAAGTCGAGTAACATAGGAAACATAGTGGTTGCCGAGCAATCCAAAATAGATGGTGGCGAGCATCAGTATTACTTTATGAGCTGAGCAACGCAGGATTAGCATAAGAGTTTGTGCCTATACAAACCAAGATGCAAAACAATTATGCATGACTCATTACAAGATAAGGAGATAAGATCAAATCCTTTCATTTACCTATGCAATCCTCATGCAGCCAATTAGAAAATTGGAATTGCATGCATCCAATGGGTGAATTTCTAGGGTTTGAGTGGGAACACTTCATCCAAGGATGCATAAGATCCAATTATCTTTATAAGAGAGTCCTGACACCATTAAAAGTGAGTTGGAGACAAGAAGGAATAACAACGGCTTTTACTAAGGTTGTTGTAGAGCTTTGGTGTCAAAGATAAAGTGGAAAGGACAATAGTTACACATTCAATTGATAAGAACAAAGCAAGGGATACGAATGCATATCATATCTCAGGAGATCAAGATCAGGGAAAGCAGATCAAGTGTCTGTATTCAGCAATCAAGGATTGTAAGCTATCAGGTTTATTATACTTAATACTCTTTAGCCATTGTATTAGAAAGAAAACACTATGTTGATAGGTTAGCTTAACAGCTATCTTGTAGATCCTTTAAAAAGGTGATTAAATCCTTTAACAGGGTAACACTTCATGTAAAGTGTTTGTAAATCCTTTAACCAGGTCACTATTGACACAGTGTAAAGCCTTTAACAGGGCAAACCATCAGAAGTGGTTGAAATTAATTGCTGCAGTAATTTCATGGGTATCATCTCCACCCCAGTTTTACCTTCTTATTCCTGGAGTGTTTCTGGGTCACCAAAATCTCAAGTGTTATGTGGTGATGCATGTTTGTTTCACATGATTGTTTAATGTTTATATGCATGCATGACAATTTCAGTTATATGTCATTAAGGGTATAAAAAGTGAATCAAAAGGCCAATACTTTTGATTCACGCCCCCCCCCAGAAGATCTCTTCCCATTAAGACATTCCAACAAGTCCAATATTAAACAATCTTGTTTTGGGATTTTAGACCTAGCACTTATACCTTGTACAAAAGATTCCTAGGAGTTTGGAAGTCCTCCTAACACTATTAGGGATAATTCTTGATTATCAATCTCATAATTGAGTACAAATAATTGATCTCTCAAATATGTGATTCTCATGAAGAAGGCATTTATAGTTTCTCCTTTATTCATGCTAATATTATGCATTTTCCTTTTAAGAGCAATTTTTATGCCTACATTATTGATTATGAATGCGTTTTCAAGAGTTTAAAACATACGATATGCTATTGTATGTTTTGCTAGAACATGTACTATGTGATCTCGAACAACATCCACAATTATCTTCATGGGCTTTTCATTATTCTCAATCCATATTGATTTCTCAGGATCATCTTTAGGTTCCTCTTTATCTTCTCTTACAAAAGATTCCAATTTGTTTTCTTTTAATAACATCATTATATGAAGTTTCTAGTATTCGAAGTTATTAGCACTTGCAAGGTGATCTTTGAATCTTAATACATTTGTCAACTTTGTAGAGAGAATGAACTACAAATTTAAAGTGAAATCTGATCCTTTTAAACTTAATGTGATCTCTCCTTAGCCTCGCTCTGATACCATGTAAAATTTATGTTAGATTTCTGTGATAGTACTAATAAATGTATGGTTTTATTTCCAGGTTCAATCTCTGCTGATAAAGGACCTGATTTGCTCCATAATATATGTAATGACAATGCAAAGATATTGATGAAAAGTTTCTTCAAACTTCAATGCTTATATTACCTTCGATCTGCTTACATTAATTGATTTCAACACTTGTAATACTGCGTAGTAACAAACATATATATATATAAGGATGGTCGGGTATACTAGTGAATGGGCATGTCTCCAAATGTAGACATGACCATTCACCAATATACCTGATCGGTGATTTAATCACACCTTATATTAATTATAACAAAACTAATCCATTGTTTCAAAGACTTAATAAAGCTCGATACAAATCGATAATGATCAGAATATAATGCGATCATTACTGAGATCCGATCTCAGATATAAACAAATAAATATGCACAATCGATTCTATACTCAGTGATCATGATGATTAATGCAGATTATATATGTGCATATATACATATCAAAATCATATATATATATATATATATCTTCTCTCATATTGATTAGAGATATTGTCTTAACCAAAACTACATGTTTTAACATTAGTCTATTAAAAAATAGAACAAGTGTCTCATCCTCAATTAAATTTTCAATATCCAATGGTTCTTTTGTAGGCCCCATCGGCAACATTTCCTAAATCAATGCTTTTCCTTGTGAAAAAAAAACTCATCCTTTCTTAGCCAACACTCTTAGACTATGACTACAACTCTAAAATATTATAATAACTAATAAATAGAACATCAAAAATAAATATAAGGAAAGAAAAACTCACAACTTATAATCTACTATTACAAATTACAAATATATAGATTTATCTACTTCTTTTTTTTTAAAGAGGGGTAAACGCTTTGACCTGGAGCTATGAACCGGTGAGGCCACAAACGGGGGACCTCATCCCCATGAGATTTGAACCTTGATGGCAAGGATAACAACACAACAACTTAACCATCACAACAAATCCTATGAATGATAATTAATTCAATAGTCTTGATAGACTAAACGAAACACATTCTCATCTACTATTTGATTTCGTGAACTCTAATGATACTTAAAGTTCCATCAAACTATCAATTATAATATTTGAAGAGTCCAACATTACTATAAGCTATATGAAATATAAAATGATTCATTTTTTATCGATCTCTATTTCTCCATCCTTATAAAATTATCTAATGATAAAAAAAAGAACATGGCATTTTCTATGTGTGCTCCACAATTGGCTTTTAGGTTGCCATGTGCACCCCGTTTAGAGGGGAAGTGGCTTTCAACGTGCTTCTCGTGTCCATCAGACTTGTCCCACAAAGAAAAATATTATGAGGGACCACCATTCATTTTCATTTCTATATTCATAAAACCAAAGCCATCACTTAATATTCTGCTATGCACACAAACGTCTCGTGAATGCTAATTTTCAAGTTATTAGGTTATAGTCGTGCCGGGGATGATAGAACAGGAGGCATGTGGAATTTATCAATGTAATTTTGGTTTCATTTTTATGTATTGAAAAGTGAGAAAATGATGTAAACCTAAGACTTTTGTTCATGACAATTGCATTGCATGCCAAGTATTTTCTACAGTGTTGTACGATAAATGGTCGTTTGTTTGTATCTCTGTGAAAGAGTAGGCCAGGATGGGGAAGCTGAGTGCACTAGAGAAGGAGAGAACTAAATTGAGAGAGTAGAGGAGGAGAGCCATAACAACGAAAATATTTCAGGGCTTGCGGAAATATGGAAATTATAATCTTCCTACCAGAGCAGACATTAATGAAGTTCTCCGCGCCTTAGCAGAGGAAGCAGGCTGGATTGTTGAAGCCGACAGTACTACATACAGAAATGCGGTATTTATTTTTGGCCTAAATTTTCTTTCTTTTTCGCATCTTTTAGGTCTTTAATGGCGGCCAGCTAAATCTTTGCAGTAAATGTCAGGGAATGCATGGAAATAATATGACTCCGAGCACAAGCATCAGGCCTTACAGGGGCATTGTTGTTCCTTTTACAGACGTAGCAAACCCTAACTTCACAGAAATAGAGGCTTTGAAGAAGAGTTCATTTGAGGCGGATTGCAGATGGCTTATCATTTTGTTCATATTTTTCATTTTCATTTTGTCATTTTATCTTACAACAAATTGATATATAACTATTAATATAATAATTCTATGCTTATCATTTTGTTCATATTTTTCATTTTCACAAATTGATATATAACTATTTATATATTGCTATCGCTAATAATAATTTAAAATGGAATAGAGACTATCTAACAATGCATTTAATGAAATATACAATTTTTAAACTTTTCAAACTATTTATAGTACAAGTAGACATTTAAATTTCAATATTTATAAATATGATTCAATTGTAATTTCTTTTATCTTATTAATTGTATCAATTTTTGTATGCTTGTAACTTTGTTTTATTTGCATATAATTATTTCTACAAATAGAAAGAAAGTCAAATTATTATGGTCTTCTCTTTTTACTATTAATATAATGTTATATCATTATATTTTGTACTTTTCCACCTTCTAACCCTTGAAGGCAGGGACTCAAGCTCGACTAGAGCACTTGTTTTTATTAACAAAAAAAATTCAAATGAATAAATAAATAAGTTATCTATTTTAATATAATTGTGACAATAAAAAGATTTGTTTGATTATAATTATTAGTCCATGCCTTCTAAAGGTAGGGATTATAGTTTTCGATGTTTTATTTGATATTAATTTCTACTTTGATAATTGTGTACACTTCACAATTTTCTATTTAACATATGGTTGGAATAAATTTTTACATTAAACATAATTATTGTATTTTAATTGTTGTTTTATTATTGGGCATCTTCCTTTTTCTCAACAGTCTTTTTATTTATTTTTCACAACAAATTTCAAAAAAAAATAAGTTGTACAGATGGAAGCTGGGCGTTTTGTAGCTCTAGAGACATGTCATTTTTAGAAGATTTAGTTTGGCATTGTGCATGAGCTTCACATGGTTGCACCAATTGTAGGCAAAGTAGAGAGTGGCCAAGGAAAATTTTCTATACAAAACTAAAGGTGAAGGCAAAAGTCGAACCATGAAGAATCTCTAGGAATGGTTTTTTTTCTAGCAATCCTACAATAAACAAAATTTGGCTTCTAGAAAGAAAATGCCTCATGAAGCCTTGGGCTAAAGTTCACGGTAATATTTTGTCAAGCATGCTAAAATAGATAAGGTCAAGAACAAGAACACATTCTATGGTACTAAAGCATAAAAAATGTTAATGGTACAAGGAGGGTTTCAACCTCCTCTCATGACCTCCATTATACTTCAAATAGAGCACAGGTTGAGGAGCTATGATGTAAGACTTTTTTTCTGCTAGCGAAAATATTTTTTTCATTTCACTTCAACAATATTTTTTACTACCATGCTAAGAAATGTTTCAAAATGTTTTGTAATGGATCGTAATAGTTTAGACTTAAAGATCGACATCTTAAATTTCCACGGAAGAGGAATAGATAATGTCATATTACTTAATGAGTGGCAAGTCAAATATTGACTATTATTTATGGGTATTATTTTTTAGGCATAGGTAAGGTCAAACACTGTAGTATAATCACTATTTGTTTCCATAATTACCATAAGGTAAGAAACGTAATTGAATATTGATGCTTCCCAAAGTGTACATGGTTTTCAAACTCTAAATTCCACCATTAAAGACTCTTAAATTTGTTTTTGTTTCAAATAAAGAGTATGCTGACTTTCATTGCATGTGTCTGAATTTATATCAGATTCAATGTAATTTAGATTTGATTTAGCTCATAAACATAGGTTTCACCACCTTGTTGTATGGTAGATGGGTGAGGTCACTAAGATGGTGTACAAAAAGGGGAGTATAAGTGGACACCTTTTTTTTGAAATTAGGTAAATCTAAACTTGGAGGAGACATTTGAGGTTCATCCACTCAAAATGACAATATTTGTAAATTATATAAATTGCAATTCTTTGATTCTACTTTCTAAACTACTAGAGTTTGTACAAAAAGGATAAGGTTAGGTGGGTGAAACCCTACGCACATGAAAAAAACACTTCCTAATATTTTTAGAGAATATAACATAGTTGTTTTCATGTGCAACACAAAAAAACATATTTATACTTAGTATTTTGCATAACCCTTTGGTAGGATGATATTTAAGAGTCATATCTAGAATTTGTGTATTTTTTTGCAATTTTATGATGAGTATTTATTTTTTATGAATTATTGAACTGGCTACATCTTGAAATTTTGGTACATGTTCATGCGTTGAGTATAACTTGCACCAAAACAATAAAAAATAGAAACTTTTTTTAAAAAGTGCATAGAATCAAGTGTGTCAAAGAAGAATATCTAATTTATTTTGAATTTGGTTAAGTATATCAAAAGTCATTAAAAAAATGATAGACATATGTTTGTGAGGAATGTCAAGGCATGCTAATATTGTTAAAAAATAGAAAAATTTATATGGTTAGAAAGCTAAGAAGACGTGTAATATTATGGTAGTAATTTTAGAGATACCCACTTCACCATTAGCAAAGATGAGAATTTATCTAAGAAGATGAAAAAATGTCTTAAGGAAAAAAATTGGAGGGAAAATAGTCTCCCAAGCCTTTGGGTCGTTTCCCTATGCTATCATCAATCCATAACCTGACCAAGTTTCTAGGATTTAAATAACTTGATCAGTTTATGAAAATGAAAAAGTGCTTTTTAAACCCGATCGGGTTATTCAAAACTCAATCAGGTTAAATTGAAAACGTAGTCGAATTTTGAAGAACTAAAAGTAGGCTTTACTCTGAAGGCCATAACTTTCACATACGAAGTCCGATTGACTCCAGTAAAAATGTGTTGGAAAGATATTGAAGAGACCTACAAAATCATGTAGATAAATCAATCCTATTCCATCAAAATTTTATTTTCCATCAATTTGAATTAAGTATAATCCAAAACAGGTAGTCATTATTTTCCAAACATGTAATCAATAGGTAAACATGAATGCTAACATATTGTTAATTCTCTCTCCATCAAATACACATAAACGCACTCACAAACTAACTAAATAAATCCTAAGATATCTCTCTTACTAACTCCTAACCTCTCGCATTCTTTAACTAACTCCTAACCTCTCTCTCTACGTAACTTGTCACCAGTAAGTGTTGTCTCTCTCTGAGTAATCCCTAATCTCTCTCTATCTCTCTCCCCCCATGTTATCCCTAACCTCTCTCTCTCTCTCCAACCCTCCCTCCCTCTCTCTCTCTCTCTCTCTCTCTCTCTCTCTCTCTCTCTCTCTCTCTCTCACACACACACACACACACACACACACACACACACACACACACACACACTCACTCACTCACTTAATCCATGTCTCTCTCACTCTCTCTTATCCTATCTGCCCCTCTTTCTCATCAAATATCCTCTCCCTCTTCCTATCTCCTACTCTCTCTCTCTCTCTACATTAAGTTCTCATTTCAAGGATCATAAGTTAGGCAGAGAGAGGGGGGTTAAGGATTAAAGGTCAGAAAGAGAGGGGATATGATACAAGAGAGAGAGAGAGAGAGAGAGAGAGAGAGAGAGAGAGAGAGAGAGAGAGAGAGAGAGAGAGAGAGAGAGAGAGTCATTGAGTAAATGAGTGAGTGAGTTTTTGTGTGAGAAAGATAGAGGGAGTGAAAGCGATGATATAAAGATATAAAAAAATGATAATACTCTTACCTACCTATTTGCTCCCTGTTTTGAAAATAATGACTGCTTATTTTAGACCATGATTGATTATAATAGATGGAAAAATAAGATCTAGATTTCCTACTATTATTTTAGTTTCATTATGCTATAGATATCTTCAATATCTTTCCAACATATTTTGAACAAAGTCAATTAGAGTCTGGATGTGAAAGTTATGGCTTCTAGAGTGGAGCCTTTTTTTTTTTCAAAACTTGATCATGTTTTGAATAACCCAATTGGGTTTTGCATAACTTGATCAGGTTTTGAATAGTTTTTTCATCCTAGAATCATGATTAGGTTTTTTTTTAATGTATTTTTTCTAGGCTTGGTAACGAAGCCTAGATGCTTTTTGAAATTTCATATAACCTGATTGGGTTATTCATGTTTTTAGTATTTTTTTGTGGTGCCCACTAAATTGTACACCATCTTGCTACACCCATCCAAATTATACATGTGATCATGCATTGTCCTAAAATAGGGATTTAAGACTATTGTTACAAGCAACCCAAATTTCCATCCTCCATCATAGGATTGTTAACCACCAGTTAGGAGTTAGAGATTATTTTTTGATTGACAAGTTTAAATACATTTCTTTGCAGAGATGTAATATGAAAAAGAACATAGCCATGTTGCAATAAAAGATCAAATTTTTTTGCTGCTTCTAAAATAGAGCATACTCTGTTCAAGAACAAGGTTCTTTTTCATGTTTTTGATATATAGTTTATGTTGTTCAATTCTATTTTATTCATTGTTGTTGTTTTAATTTCTACAATAATAATGTGCACATTACCATATTATCAACTAGTGGGGCTTAGGGTTCGTTGTATTGTACAACTTTTTCTAAGGTTGAATTTATATATAAGGGGTGTTAGACCCATAACATGTTGTTTAACCATTGCATGTCTTTACTTATCAAAAAAGTCCAGTAATGGAATTTTACAGTTGTTGATTCTTTTAGTTTCAATCTTCTCCTTCCAATTAGTAATAGTGAAGTCTTTTGGAACTTTTGATATTATGATGAAGCCTAAAAAGGTTGTTAAATATGATGTTGAGAAGCCAGAGCTTTTGGCACAAATGTTGGAAAGGCAAGCATATTGGATTTAAATCTAAAACATTGTTAAAGCATACTAGAAACATAATATGAGAAAAAAATTTAATATCTTGTCACATTTTGGACTTTGACTAGGAAAAAAGGTATATTTCAAATGAAGGTTGATGCTACATTAAATGTAATATTAAACTATCTTCTTCTTATCCTTATGTTGTTTCTCTATTATTAGTCCCTATCATGTAATGGTTGGGATTAATGTTTTCAACTTACTCTTTAGTATTAGTTGTTATTTTGAAACTTGTGCAAATTTACAAACAATCTCATTTATATTATGGTTTGAAGCAATATTATCTATTAAAAGTAATTTATGAACTTTAATTCTTAATTTTCTATTGGTTCTCTCTCATTTTCCTCAGAGCAATTTTGTTTTTCTCCTTCAAAAATTGACACAATAAAGCTTTAAGAAGTTATGGAAGTTTGCAAGCACTATGGTTCTGGCTATAGGGAAACTTATATGCACTTATAGCTAGTGTTAAATAGTGTAAAACTATATTATTTTCACTGCAATGCAGTGCATATGAGTTACACTATAGATAGTGTGGTTGTCTACCTCTTCCCCTGGGTTCAGTTCATATATATGTCAGGTTTGTACTTCCACAATTTGCATGCATTAGAGATGGGTAGTATGCATGGAAATGGAAAGGGCATGTGGAAATGTTCAAAATAAATTCATGTTTTTTTGTATGTTTACTTGTTAATAAAAATTTTCCTAATTACCCTTTTATTGGTCTAATTAGTCTCCCTCAATTTTGATTTCTAACCTTTACAACATATGCATTATCACCACGATTCTACAAAGAAATTAAATAAGACTTCTGCAAAAGAATATACATTTTTTTCATGTGTTATTTTGTGTGGGTAACAAAAGGTATTTTGAATCAATATTTCACATTTCATTTTCTAGCTACATGATCTCACTATATGCACTTAATTTCTCTTTTAAAAATTATCTTCCAGTCCTTAAATTCATCAAAGAAAAACCTTCTAAAAATCACTTACATATTTTTTAACATAATTTGAATGTCTCATAAAGTTGACTACTTACTAAAATAATTCAAAAGGAAACTCTTGGCCACATACCAATATTCCACTAATTTTATTTTTGTTGTGACTGTTTTATGTATTTTCTATGCATTGCAACACGATTATAAAAGGGCTTTCAAAATTCTTTATATATGTGAATTGCATGTTCACAACTTGAATAGATAATTTATCATATTAGGAATTTTGTGAATTAGTTAGATTTTATGGTCAAAGATGATCTCCAAACTACATCTATGGTGAATTCAAGCTCTTTTCTCTTATGAAAGTTAATGACTATTTTTGTGCCCCATTTACCATTAGAGGATCAAAACAAGTTGAGATTAGGCCTCCCAAACCACCAGCTAAGGATTGACCAGCTTCAAAGATTGAATAATTGATGCCCAATGTCAAAGTTCCTAGCATATGAGGGAAACCATAAGGGTTGAGGAGGCTTTTGCAGCCCAATATTTGAATGATGGGAAGCTTTAGTGGGCGCTTTATGTGTTTCCCAAAGAGAGTGTAGTGATCATAATTCTTTGTGCTAGCATGCCCCTTCGTTTTCAGGTAGTGATCAAGAAGCTAATAACTAGGATTTTTAATTTATTTAGATGTATTAAAGAAATCTAATAATAAAATATTTTTGTTCAAGGATGATTTTTCATCTTATATTATTTTAAAATATATTTTTCCCTAAAAGGATACTAAACTAGGGACTAATATGTACTTAGAAGATTTTTCCACCTCTTTCATGCAAATTATTAAATTGAAGAATTATTTCATATTAGCTAGATTTTTACTTATATTGAACAATATGTTTGTTTCTTTCCATAAAAAACATCACTAATGTTGTAGAAAAGTTAATAATGTATAAGGTTTGTGTAGTGTAAACTATTGCAAGAAGCCTTCGATGCGCAATACTAATCATATAGCTTTTTGTTATTTTAATAGATAATTCAAGTACAAGTTTAACATTGATTTTTATGGTAGAATAACCTTCATTGATAAGAATTGAAAGCTTGTAAGAATTGAAAGCTTGACATAATTTAATCTATCAATATCATAGAAAATTTATTGGAGATTATCTATCATGAGAGCTTAATATACTAAAATATAGATTTGTGTTTTTAAACACTTAAGATAATTATGTTAAAGAATTTTTTAAGGGCCACACACTATATAGTAGAAGTAAAGCTCTAGATGAATTTCCTTACATTCTTATAAGTTTCCTTCTTTGTTCTATGAGGATATCTTTTGCCAAATATTTTTAAATTCATAAAGGAGCTTTATGATGACATGTTTAATTATGTTTTTGAGTCAATTGAATAATTTAAGCTTTGTTAAGTATTTCATTTAGTCTTTTAAAGTTATTCAAGGTTAAGGTTTTTTAGATGAGCTATTGATCTCAATGGTAAATTCATTATCTCCTTACAAGTTTTTTAAAGTGGTAAATCCAAAATTTCTAAAATATGAGTCCTAGGAGAATTTTAGATCTTTGGAGTTTGTTTTGACCTTTTCTCTTTTGACTTTAACTCTAATTTTGGATCCCCTTTTGGTCTCTAGGTTTAAGCTAACTAGCTCACAGTGTTGTCTTGGGTATAACTTTTCATTATAATGTTTAAGCCATTCCTTTGGTTTTTTTTGTTTCAGAGCTGATTAGGAAGTTTTAACATATGTTTTCAATAAATTTTTTGTTTTCACCTCTTTTCCATAGTGTAACTATGAACTATACTAAAAACTAGATGTTCTAAATTTGATTTAATATTTATTAATGGAGATGGAACAAAGAAGGGATATAGAGACAATATTTTTTTCAACAAAGTTTAAAAATGAAGAAATAAATTAGGATAAATATGAATTGGAAAGATGGAAAAAAGTATGGAAAATTCATTTTAGTAAGTGTAGGAATAGACAAAAATCCACTTTAATTTTTTAAAGTAAAATTTGTTTGTCTAGAGCTTTTCTTAGGAAGACATGTATAACTTTTTTTTTATAAAATGAATATAGATAAAAATTCATCAGGTCTCTCAAATGTTTGGTATAAAAATTTGCTAGTCCCCCATTTGATTATAATTAGTCATATATTCTAAAACATTTCTATCTAAGAGGGAAGAGAGGTCCTAGTTACCTTGCTAACAAAGGAAATTCCTAATTTAGTAAATTCATAATTCAGTAATAACTAAATAAATTACACAATAGACTAGAAACACATTTGGTCTCATGGACATATCAAGAGATAATACTAATATAACTAGTGCAGAGTAGGAAAACTAGAAAAGCATATTATATAGAAGAATATGATATCCCTAAATCATCATCCTCTCCACTCTCATTGAGTGTAGTTAATGTTACCAAACAAATAATTACAATCCCTTGCATTGGTATGTGACCAATAGATAACTTTTCATTTATAGTTTTGAACCATCAAAATTGCTAAAATAATTATTTTGTTTTTCAACCATAATTTTCAATTAAATGAATTCTAGAGGGCCTACTACCTTTTAGATTGTGTAGTTCTCTTTGGAAGTATATGTTACAGAAGTGACTATAGTATTCAAAGATTAATGTATAAAAAAAAATCTTCCTCTTTTCAAATACTAAGCATGTTCCTTGAATTGAATCTAGTGATTTTGATTGGAACAAAATTCATAATAAATTTTTTTTCTTCAATCTACCTTTATTTTTTATTCTCTTCGGTGGTCTCTCACTTTAATCTCCCTTGATCTTTGCTAATTTTTGAGCTCCTTTTCTATTCTTTTTTTCTCCCTCCTTTTGTTGGTTCTCTCATGCGGTTGTTTATCCAAATAACACAACACTGGCAAGTACCCTCCCATACTCTCCTCAAATGTGAGCTCTAGAACATGGTATGGAGATTCATTATAGACTATTGGAATATGGATCTCATGCTTAATTAGAACCCCTTTTCCTTTGGTTTGGACTTGAGAGTAACATGAAAAAAGGTAGGGTTCTTTATAACTGTGTGAATGAAAAATAGTAGGATTTCTGTTTAACTATGTGAAGGATTGTCAATGTACAAGTTGTTAACTAATAAAAGGTTGTTATGAAGATGAGAATTGCTCAATATTTATCATCATGCTCTGTTACCAACATGTTTCAAATGGCAGAGACTCAAGCTGCATACAGCTCTTTTTTAAATAATTATTTTTATCAATTATAATTATTTTAATTACTAATTTTTAATTTTATTTTTATTACATATTAATATTTCTTTTATTTTATTAATCTATTATTTGATTGTGGATCATATTTGATTATATTATTATATTTTATAGTTTCAATTATTTCATATTATTATTTGTGATATTATATATCAAAAATAATATTGACACAATTTAATAATCTATAGGTAGATTTCACTTATGAAATATAAAAATAACCTAAAGTTAATAAATAATATGTTTTGATTATTTAAATATGTACTAATGGGAGAACATTAAAACATCTACTAGAATTTAAAATTGAGTATAAATTAAGAAAATAAGCTTTAGAAATAATATTTAATAATAAAGGGATTATTTCCAATTACTCATAAATCGACATATAAGACTCCAATTCATTGAACCAATACAAAACTAAAAATTAATTTATAAAAATCATAAAGTCAAAAAATTGTCATGTATTTTGAAAACATAATATTTGTATACAAAATGAAATAAATTAAGTTTTAATTGGTATGGTAAAACTCATTTAATAATCATAAAGTCAAAAAATTGTCATGTATTTTGAAAACATAATATCTGTATACAAAATGAAATAAATTAAGTTTTAATTGGTATGATAAAACTCATTTAAGTGAGGAATTCAAAAAATCTAACAATAGCACTTAGCCTATTGGCAAGTACTAATAATAGAAAAAAAAATCTTACTACTTGATCAGTAGATGATTCAAGAAATAGAAATATGATAGCGCATAGAGTAAAATTATAGTAGCTCTAAGCTAAAGAGGTTCTAGGCACAAGTGGGCCCGTATCAAGTTCCTAATTCATTTTAGTGGCAGCCTTCATTGAGCCACCTCACAGGTCTGAGCCCTCCATTAAAAAATATTATAGTAGAATTTAATGATTTTTTCATTCATTGAGCATAAATAATAACACATCTTTATACATACATAAAAGATTCAACGCCATTCTTGTGAATCTAGTAAAGATTTTTTAATAAAAAAAATGGTTGACAATAAGATGTAGTCAATAGGCAAATGCACCAAGTTGTGGTGCCAAAAAGATGACACCCATATTAATTTTCAAAATTTCCTATAGTGTGCATGCACTATGTGGATTCACATAGCACACACTCACATAGCATGTGCATGCTATGTGAATTCACATGATTTCACATAAAATATCTGTAACCCGTGACCCATTACATCTTCTCTCATTTCTTTTGATGGTTGCATTCTCTATCCCTATAATGCGCATATGTTTTGTGAAAGACTCTCTCTCTCTCTCTCTCTCTCTCTCTCTCTCTCTCTCTCTCTCTCTCTCTCTCTCTCTCTCTCTCTCTCTCTCTCTCTCTCTCTCTCCCCCTTAAAATACCTCCTCATTGCTAGAGATCAAGATTAGGTTCATCAAGTATGTCTTCTAACCTTTTATTACATTGTTATGTACTTTTTAGCATTGTTTTGTATGTTGTTTTCAGTTTTGCTTCAAGTTTTTTTAGTTTATAAAAATGCAATTAGTTTCTTATCAGGAAATGTGCATAATCAACCACCAAACCCTACACCATCAAATGATCCAAATCCCTGGCTTGATCGAAAAAATCCTCCACAAAATCAAAATGAAAACACTCGTGAGGAAGAGCAAGAACCTCCACAGTCTCCACCAATTTCAAGAAATCCTCTTGGTACCCAGGGAAATATAATGAATGAAATAGAAAGAGAGAAAACTCAATTTGAAGTAATCATTGGTAGGTTAAAATCATACGGCAAAACTAATCCTACGAGGCACAATTAGCATCCTTCCTTTAGTCCATTGTAAGCCATGTAGCTTTTGTTAGTGGTCAGTTAGATATTTGGCATGTTAAGAGAGAAGAAAAAAGAAGATATTATGCAAAAAAATTATCCTATGAAGATTTAAAGAATAAGGACATAACGAAAGATGCAATATGTGCATTGTTTAAAAAGCTAGGAGAATAAGACACTATTAGCATGTAATGCCCCGCTCGAAAATTCTTGGAACAAGGATAAATATAAGACAAGATATTTTTTTATTTAAAAAAAAGTATAGATGCATATGATACGAGGATCACAAAGATCATAACAGAAAACTAAACAACATCAAAACACCAACAAATATCCAAACACCACTACTGACAAAATGACTAACCACAGAAGGACGCAAACAATTTTGAATATGAAACATTTTGAAATCAAAATACAATTCTGAGGTATTCAAGATCACTGTAGATGGTAGTCAAAACACCTCCTGAATACTTATGGTTAGACTGAAAAGTTTCCATTGTCTGCCCAAACAGGCTTTTCCAAGGACCTAGGAAATACTTTATATTAGCATTGTGCGATACTTTCCAATATTGGACAACCTTTCTAAAGAAGGCATGCAATACTTTTAAGGTTTTGGAGACACTTCTCCTGAAGACATATAATACTTCATAAGTATTGTATGATCTTTCTCCAATGGGTGTACGATACATTAAAGTATCACATGACCATTTTCTTATGGGCGTGCAATATTTTCTAGTATCGCACGATTCTTCTTCTTTTGGGCATGTGACACTTTAAAGTATTACCCAATGCTGACACATGGTTGCCCAGGAAAAGCAAGAATGCTCCAAGGGAAAACAAGGGATAAAATAAGAAGTCAGAACCTCCACACCAAGGGGTATCAAATCCATAGCTGAGGCATAGACACTTGAACAATAACTACAAGATGGAAACTACATCTAACCATCTAACATAATAGTGAAGCGAAAGAACTAAAAGAAACATCACAATATACTAAATAAACAAGCTAAATATGTGGTTCCTTCCAATCATAATAGAATCATGAAACCTTAAAGGTCCTAGACATCCCTTGTGTGTAACATCTGAAACTCCCAACTAGATAGTCAGAGTTGTCTTATAATGATGTTACTACTAAAGTGTAGTAACATCATAAGAACAGTAAATCTAACATGCTAATCCAATAAGCAATAGATACTTCAACTAAGAAAATGACACTAGCTAATCATATGCTAAACATCACAATAAGGAAATGTGTCAAATAACTAACATCATCTAAACATGATATCCAAGCATTCCAATGATAGCATAAATCACAAAAAAGCATAATCTGGAAACTGAAGTATCAAGTGAAAGATCAAGCGATGTCCACACTAGAACAATAGACTATCTTTGTACACTAGTCCCCAACAGTGGTGAAGGTAGTTGTACCTCCCAATGACATGGAACACATAGGTCCACTCTCATCACGTTGATGGAAATAATGATCCAACCACAAACACACATACAACAAACATCCATGGATAACACTCACGCTAGGTAGAAATGATGACTGAAACCAAGAACATGAGACAATGTAAGTACTACAGGTATTGGTTAGAAACTCAATGGGTTACTATGTAGAGGTTGACATCATGGAGAGTCACTTGGCAATGGAAAGCCCAAGCTCAAATCATGCAACTCAACTCTGCAACTGAAGACTCTCACACTAAACATTTCATTCTCTAAAGTTTTATTACCACCTAGTGTTTTATTTATCTTAAGTTTTATTACCACCTAGTGTTTTATCTAGTTATCACTTAAAAATTTCTTTTCCAACCCATTGGAAAATGGTTACCAAGTTGCAAGATAAAAGCCCCCTCCATATGTTACCCTACCCTACCCATGCTCATCCAATGATGAGTACCCATAGGCATGAATATTCCCAACCCAACCCTAAATGATCATAACTATCGAATGTACGATAGAAGATTGAGCCTTGCAAGTCATCTAAAAAATTTATCCATACATACTCATGTGTGGCACCCCACCATCACGAACATCATAACATAAGGACTGGATGAGAACACAAGCAAAATATCACTTAACTAAAAACAAGCTTGGGAGGATGGATGTGACATGCATCCCAAAGTAACATAAAATTCCAACAATGGTCTAATTGGCGTCCCAATGGATGATCCAGGTACATGACCAACATCATGCCATAAAAACTTGAGAAAATAGGGTAGCACACAAAATGAGGTTAAAACCCCTAAAATTGGAAAACTTCAAAATTAAAACCCATTTGATCTTAGGGAACAAAAGCCTCAAAAATCCAATAAAATTTGGGTTTGGACACTATATGCAAAAACAACCAACGTAATGGTGTGAAACCCCAAACCCTCATCACAAAAACTAGGAAAACATTTATACTCGACCAACTGAGCATAACCAACAAATAGAAACAGAGAGAACACTAGTTCTCAGTCTCCAAACAAAAAGCTACTAGAAAAAAAACTAGAAATTAAGATGAAACATGAAAATAGGAGAGCCCTACCTAATAGCCAAAAGGGCTAAAATGGAAAATAGCCAAGTAAAATAAATAATCTACAAACGTTGTCAGAAATCATGACACAACAAGGTCTCCTCAAGGTGGATCCAATGAGACTAACTTCATGGAGATCCCATGCCTGTAGCTCTCACAACGAACAAAAATGTAACCCTCTAGAATAGGATTTTGAAAAAAGCTCTCAAATTCTCAATCTCCAAAAGTGAGAAGTGAGGAATTAATTTTCTCTTTCAATACTTATTCACTTTTTGAGTGAATAATTGATTAGGGTAAATAGCCAGTTAGACTAGCTAGACTCTAAATCGACCCAAAAGAAAACAGGCTATTCCAAGTAATTGGAATTCATCTATGGAAAGGCTACCAAAAATTAAAAATCAATTAAATAAAGCCCAAAAACCCTAAAACCAAAATCACAGAAAACCTTAACAACTTGGCAACAATGTGAAACTATAAATACATAGACACAATCACCGATGTAATCGCAAATGCAAATGAGTCTAGATTTAAAAAATCACTAGAGGGTTTAATTAAATATTTAAATGATACATCGACCATACAGGGATGACATTGGTAAAATATGAACAATTGAATCACTAACTCCATGTGTCATTGCTAGGAATATAAATCATACACACTAAACCACATGATAAAGTACAATTGCATATAATATCATACCCGAAGAAATAAATGCATTAAATACCTAATTTAATGATTTACTCAATTATATTGATATACTTCATTTACATCACTCACATTCGCATAAAACATAATGAAGCAAGAATGAAGTAAATATCCATAGCATAAAATCCATCACATAATAGAATTAGAGATATGTCCAAATACTAGATAGCCAAATATCATTATCAACCTACTATCATTTCAAATTGGCATCAACATACAAATATGATAAACTGAACAACATAGCAGTATAGCATCTATGATACTAAAATCAAGGTATAACATTTGACCCTCAGACCATCTCAAATGAAACATAACAAGAGTATCGAGTATCTCTCGAATCAAAATAAAACAAGGTACAGACTGCAAACACAAGAGGCACTACATCCTCTCCGACTAGGCATAGGTTTACTCCTAGAAGCTAGCAAAAAGATAGGGGTACAATCCTCTCAATCGTGTAGCATCTTTCCAAGTTGCAAAGGTCTTATCACTTGGGTCCCACTAGACCCTTACCTGCTCTATGTCTCAACCTCTCAAAATTAGTCTTTAATGTTGAAGGATATATATGGGCTCCAAAGAAAGTTTCTCATCGTCCACCTACAAGGCATCCCAATCAAGAACATGGGTCACATTGGGAATATACTATCTCAAAATAGAAACATGGAAAACATAATGGATGCACAATAGGCTAGATTGCAACACTAGTTAGTAAGTAACAAGACTAATGCTCTTGAGGATCTCAAATGGTCTAAAAAAATATGGCACCAACTTAGAGTGTTTTCCTTAATGGATGGGGCTCTTCCTCAGCTATACTCTCAAAACCACCTTGTTACCAACAAGAAAGTGACGATCCAACCTATAGTCATCTGTGTACTTCTTCTACCTATTCTAAGCAATAACCAAATGCTCTCTAATATGAACAACCTACTGCTCCATATCTTGAAGCGTCTCTAGACCCAAAAGCACTTGGCCCTCCAAAGAATCCCAACTCAAAGGGGTATGACATGCTCTACCCTACAAGGCCTGAAAAGGTGACGTGCTAAGAGAAATATGATATATGTTGTTGTATGCAAACTCAACAAGGTATAAATACTCTTCCCACTCCACCTTCCTATCCATCACATACATGTGAAGTGTATCCTCTAGAACTTGGTTCACTCTCTCAGTCTGAACATCAGTAACTAGGTGATAAGCTGAACTAAAATTCAATTGTGTGCCCAAAGCATGCTAGAGAGACGTCTAAAGTGTTGAAGTAAACACTAGCTCTCTATCTGAAATAATCTGACAAGTGATCCCATGCAAATGAACAATATCCTCAAAGAAAACATATGCTACAGGAGAAGTTATGTAGGATGCTCTCATGGGTGACAAATCTACTACCTTGGACAACTTGTCCACTATCACCATACTACAATCATGTTATCGCAATGATGTAGGAAACCCTATGATAGAATAAATGGGTATCTTATCCCATTTCCACTCTTGAATGGCATGCAGCTACAAAAGGCCCGTTGGATGTTGATGCTCTACCTTCACTCATTGGCACTCAAGACATTGAGCAAAAAAATCAGCAATATCGTGCCTCATCCCTACCCAAAAGTACAACTATTTCATATCGGTATGCATCTTCTTGACACTAGGATGTGTGGAATATGGTGTACAATGCACTTCCAACAAAACCAAGGTACGAAGATCACCCACCAAAGGTACATAGATATGCCTCAACTATCATAGTAGTCCACTAGACTCAAGAAAATAACCTAAAAATCTCCCCTCAAGGGTACATCCAGACTCGATCTCCACCATCACCTCTTGATACAAAGTGTCACTAGGCAAAGCCTCCAAGATACAATCTTGCAAAATGACTCCCAATGACAAAACTGATATCTCATGTTGCCTCCTACTCCAGGCACCCATGATGATATTCTCTTTCCCCTTAATGTAGTGAACATCAAAGTCATATTCACATAGGAATTCCATTCAATGATGTTGTTGTGCATTCAGGTTTGGCTTTGTAAAGATATACTGCAAGCTCCTATGATTGCTATGCAACTCAAAATTATGTCCCAAAAGAAAATGTCTCCAATGAACAAGAGAATGCACTATGGCTACAAGTTCCAAATCATGAGTTGGATACTTAAGCTCATGGTCCTTGAGTTTCCTAGACTCGTACACAATCATGTGACCATCCTGCATCAACACCGCACCCATGCCTTCCAACAAAGCATCTATGCAAACCAAAAAATCACCTACAGGATTAGGCACTGCAAGAATTGGTCCACTGGTCAAACACTGGTGCACTGGTTAAACACTCCTTAAGAGCATTAAATATTTCCTCACACTGGTGAAACCAAATATACTTCTTCCCTTTCCACTGAAGAGAAGTGATGGGATGAGCTACATGTGAGAAATCCTTCACAAAGTGATAGTAATAACTTGCCAATTGTTGGAATATTCAAATATGGAAAGAATACTTATGAGGGGGGGGTGAATCAGAAGTATCCCACTTTAACCACTAAAATTTTTAACTGTAAGTAAATTGCATTCATTTAAATACATCAAGTAAACATGAAACTAAGACATGCGTCAACAACTCATAACACTAGAATTTGGTAACCCAGAAACCCTCTAGGAATAAGAAGGTAAAACTAGGGTGGGGATGATACCCACAAAAATTACTGCAGCAATATTGTTCAACCACTTCTGATGGTCTCCCCTGTTAAAGGCCTACCCTGTTAAAGGCTTTACACTGTATTAATAGTGACCTGGTTAGAGGCTTTACAAACACTTTACATGAAGTGTCACCCTGTTAAAGGATTTAATCACCTAATTAAAGGATCTTCGAAATAGCTGTTAAGCTAACCTATCACCATAGGATTTTCATTCTAATACAATTGCTAGAAAGTATTAGGTATAATGAACTTGATAGATTACAATCCTTGATTGCTGAATGCAAGCACCTGTTCCGCTTTCTCTGATCTTGATCCTTTTGTGATCTGATAACCCTCACTTTTGAAAATAGATTTCCTTGTGCACCCTTGTATGTCCACTCATATATTTTACAATGAAATTTCATCTTCCTTATAAAGACATTTGAGGATTTAGGGTTAGGTATGGATCTACGATCCATATTCAATCTTCATTTTCCGCTTATTACTTGCATTTCTTCTATTGGTTGCATGCCTTTATCATTTTTCTTATTGGCTGCATGTAGATTGCATAGGAAAGATAAAAGATTCAATCTCATCATTAAATCCTTCGAGATTTACCTTATGTCGGTTGCAAAATTGTTTGCATCATAGTTTGTGCAATTACAAACTCTTATGCTGATATTCTGAGTTACTCGGCTCCTGAAGTATTGCTGATACTTGGCACATGATGTTTCCTGGATAGCTCGGCACCTAAACAAAACTTTATCACTCGACACCTTATATTACTCGGCACTTGTTAACACTTGGCACCTTGTGTTGCTCGGCACTTGTTAACACTCAACACCTTATGTTGCTCGACACTTGTTAACACTCGACACCTTATGTTGCTCGGCGCTTACGCTTCACTCGGTATCTAATCTTCACTCGGCATCTGAAAACTACTCGGCACATGAAGATCACTTGGCACCTGAAGTCTTTGCTAACTCGACATTTGTTGTGGCTTGGCATGGATGGTGTACTTGGCTCCAATATAGAGTAGGTAAGTGTTATTGGCACTCAAGTGTCAAAAACCATTATGAGGTTAACAATCTCCCCCTTTGACATGAGTGAAAAAAACACTTAACTAACCTTATGAGTACATTTACTAATCTGATTGGTATATACAGAGTTTAAAGAAAACTTGATCAAAATTTGTAACTTACAATATATACCTCAAAAAAAAATTGTAACTCCCCTTGAGTTGATTGTACCATTATCTGTATATGCTCCTCCTTTTTTTTAATCTTTTCTCCTGTATATCAAGCTCCTCCTTTGTATCTTTTCTCCCCCATTAATTCATCTCATAATATCTGTATCTCCCCCTATTATGTCTCTTTTCTCCCCCTTTTTTGACACTTATGTCAAAGAATGTTTAAGGGTTAAGACCATATTTAGCCAAAAATGTGTTGTTTACCTCCATAATCATCCTGAGAGCTACATTCCAATTGTTCAAAGCAATTTTTAGTGACTTGTGCTAGATGGCAGTCTCGACAGCAAGATGAATAAGTCCTTCTGAAGTAGAAAGATTTGGGTCTTTCTTGAGAACAGTTTCAGCATATACTTGCTCTTTATGGAGTATATCTAAATGTGGGGTAATGGAGGACTGGAGTTGTATTAGTTTGGCCTTGATATTAGCCTCATCTGGTGTTAATACGGCTATTTATTTGTGAATGTGAAGTGATTGAGCAAAATATTTCTCACTTTGAGCTGGATCATTTGGTAGTTGCATGCTTGAAATGTTTAAATTTCTTTCCGGGCTCAGTATCTTTTGGCTTGTCTCTTGTGTGAAGTATGAAAAATCACACAACTTTTTGTACAATGAGAATATATTTACAAGTACCCTTTTCACTTTGTCAATGAGCTTTGCTAATTCAACCTGTGAAAGTGCAATTTGACTTGATATTTGTTCATTTACTTTTCCTTGGAATTTTCTCTCTAACCATTCCATAAGTTTTGCATTTGTTTCTAGGTCTTCATTTGTCACCTGGTCAATAATATCTGATAATTGCTCCGTGATATGCTTTGACTCATCTGGTGATTGCAAACTGAAGGCATCCATAAAGATGTCCTTAATTTCATATAGTGTTTGCTTTTGTTTATACTCCTTCCTGAGTATCTCCTATCTTTTCCTCCTATTCAGTGCTTCCTGCACCTCATTGATTTGATCAATAGTTATTGTTTTTGAGTCATAGCCTAGTATGACTATCTCCTCATCTAATTCAGGGTCTCCATAGTGTAGTACCCTTGCAACTCTGGTAGAGGTAGATCCTGGAGCTTTTATTTGCAATGGTTGATGTGAAGGAGTTCCCGAGGTAGGTAAATCTATTAATGTCTGTATTGCGTCCTGTTCTTTAGGTGTTTTCACTGTTTCCTCCTCCTTCTATCTACCATGATCAATTATTGTAATTTGTGGAAGTGCACCTTGTGTTTGTGCTATAGGATCAGATGTAATAGTCTGTCCTGTTTGTTCTGTTCCTTTTTCTACAGCTACACTTGGCTTCTGTCTTACAACATCAACTATGCTTGTTGGCATTTGAAATTGACTACTAGTAGTTGTAGAGATGATACAAGGTGGTTCTTGTGGATTCACCTTATCTTTGACTGTACTTTATAATAGTTTTTGCAATTCATCCATACTGACCAATACTGGATCTGCACATAATATTGCTTGTTGGGTAGATTGGTCAAGAATTCTTTTAAGATCTTCTGCAGTTAATGGATTGATATTCTGACCAGAAGTATCAGGAACATCAGTAATAGTTACAGTGTCTGCAGGTGAGATGGATGTTGGAGGAGGGCTAGGGGGTGGCAATTGTGTGTCTTTCACACTGTGATCTAGTTGCTGCTCTTGCTCAGCTGTTCCCATTATATCCTATTTTTGTGTCTCTTCCTCCTCTCCATCTTTCTTTTCTTCTTCCTTCTTCTCTTCTTCTCTTTTCTTTTGTTCTTCTTCTTTCCTTTCTTCTTCTCTTTTCTTTTCTTCATCTTCTTTCCTTTTTCTCCTCTCCTCTATTGGTACAAAAACTTCTTCCTTGTATTCTTCTTCAAGAAAATCTTCAATCTTTTTGTACAAGTTCTTCCACGATTTCATTGTTCTTTGAACAATTTCTTCCATCTTGTTTTGGAGTATGAAGAATGCCCCGTATTTAGGTGTAAACCTATTATTGTGCCTTTTGATTGTATTCTTTACTTGTTCCTTAGTCAAATCCAGCAATACACTTGCTAGAGTTGATTCCCTCATCTCCTTCTCCATTTTCAAACAGAAATGCTATCTGTCTTCTACAATTTTTGATAGTTCTTTTGGCAATTGTCCATCTAGTTCAAGTGGAGTGTACTTGAACTGTTCCATCATTCCATAAACTATTTCTTCTATCTTATTCTATTCTTCTTTAGTAATTTATTAAAATCGACTTTATTTAAATTACTTAAGTCACCATTTCCAATCTTTTTACATAAGGTATCAACTGAAGAATGACTTACCTTTTCAGATTGGTCTTCTTCATCAGTATCAGGTTGAGCCACATATCTTCTTCTTTTCCTAGGTTCTTCCTATGTTTCCTCGATTTGTTCCTTCTTTGTAACTTCCTCTTTGGCCTTTTGAGTGGAGGCCCTTGTTGTTGCTCATATTGTTGGCTTTTGAGGTGATGGTGTGGTAGCTTTCTTTGATTTGGGCTTAGCTAGAGGCTGTTCTGTTGCCTTTCTCTTCTTTGGCTCAGCATCAGTTGGTGCTTCCTTGGCTTCTTCTTCCTCTACACCTTCCTCCTTGTCTTCTCCAAGACCTTGAGTTAATTCTATTGGCCCTTGTTCTTGCTCATCTTCATCATCACTGTCATCTTCTTCTCCTTCTGCTTTAGCCTCAATTTCTTT
Organism: Cupressus sempervirens; assembly: GCA_028749045.1. NCBI lineage: Eukaryota > Viridiplantae > Streptophyta > Pinopsida > Cupressales > Cupressaceae > Cupressus > Cupressus sempervirens. Next base: position 440,450,842 of record CM053792.1, read on the forward strand.
ACCAAATTTCTTCTTAATCTTTTTTAATAATTTGTCTTTCTTCTTCAATGTGGAAGCAGTTTTTAATTCCATGTTTATCTTTGATCTTACCACATCATAAGTGCCAAAATGTGGAGCATTTTTATCTGTTTCTTCTGCCAATAATGCATTTATTGCTGTAGATGCCTCATCAATATTAATTTCATATCCAAATGGCCTTAGCCATCTTACCCTTGGTATTACTGCTTGAATATAGGTAAAATCAATTTTAACTAAGAAACATATATCATTAGTATGTTTTTCCACTAAGGAAACTGGTATCCTTGATCTTTGCTTCATGGATTTCTTGAAATTCTCAAAATAGCTTGTCATCAAGGTATCAAAATTTTCTCCCATTTGTTCTATGTATACATTGATTTGGGCAATGATGGTTCTGTCATTCCTACATGCCACTTTGCCAAAAGAAGGAAACTCATTCTGAACATAAAAGAATATGCAAACTAGGATTGCTCCAAATTTGCATTGAGTGCCCTTTGTTCTTCTTATGGTAGCTAGGTTTTCATTGATCTGTTGTAGTTGTAGTTCTGCAAGATCATAAGTATGATCCTTTTTCACCAATTTGTAGCCTACATCTACTGCAATACATGGTACACTGTTGAGTCTACTGGATTGGTAGAATTTATGGGCGATGACTCTAACAACAAACTCAACTAGAGGATCCTGTATGGTGTGAATTGTCATTCCTCTTTTGTTCCACTGGGCACTAGTGTTCTTTTCAATAACCTCCTTTGACTCACTTCTCAAAGTTTTGAACCGATCTAGGGTTGGGTACCTTGTTACTCTATGTATGATTTCTTTTGTCAATTTCATGGGAGTATCTTCTAACCACAAATTTCCACCATGAATTCTGCTCAGCACAAGTCTAACCCATTCTGTTTTGAATATGGTGGGAAAGCTCAAAACTTGGGTTAAACCCTTTCTTTCAACGATTTTGAATTCATCTTTCAAGACTCCATCTACGCACAATTTTTCATAAGCTTGTCTTATTTTCATGTCTCCTAGGGAACCTATCTTACAATTGTAACATTTTCTCACGTCTTGGACCATTACAACTTTTGGGGGAATTTGGGAGAGAGCTCTGGCTGGGTCATTTTTGTAGGCAACTTCGAGAATAGGTCAAAAATCAGGTTGCTTGACCTCATTTGAAACTAACTGAACTTCAAACATTTCTTTATCCTCAATTTTCTTCGAACTTGACGCCATTTATGCAAACTAGGGTTTTCACAATAAAAAGATATGAAACTGTGTAGCTTGGCACAAATGAAAATACCTTAAGATCGATGAAAAACATGTTGAATGAGGTTGTACTCTACTTGAAATGCTGGATTCTTGCTATGAAGTCGCTCAGCTCTCTTTCTTCTTCTTTGATCGCGATGAGTAAAACTGATTGAAATCGCGATAATATACCCTATTTCCATCGCATTAAATGCTTAACTGCCAACTCGACTTTTGAAGAAATCTTGACCTAACTTGGCTTGCACTATATTTTCACTTTGCTTGGCTTCCATTTAAGTTAACCAACTCGACATTAGTTATTAGCTCGGTCACTGTTAGGAGCTCGACATGTGTTGGAGTTTAACTCGAGATCCAAAGATATTTCAGCAACAACATTTAGATTTTGTCTTGACATCTTGTTTCATGCAAATTTATACTTAGCATGGCTTCTTTGTCTTGGGACTAATGTGTGATATAGCTTTGTATATTAGTCCAGTATACTTCTTATGCTTAGTTTGATGAGGTGTGATCACTTGACCCATTGGGTGAAGTGATCCCTTTGCTTGATGTGTTGCACTCATCTTTCTTTTTCCATGTCTTATTCATTTGCCCCCTTATCTCTTCGACATCAATCTTTTCTTTTCCCTTGTTTTCTTCAGTCTTGGGTGCCTTTGATCTTGTAGGACAGTTTTTGCTGATATGACCAATTTTCAAACAACTGAAACATGTAGTTTGATTCAACCATCTTTTGTAGTTCCCTCTAAAATGTGTTCTTATGTAGTTTTTTGGTATATGTCCATATTCTTGACAATAATGATAACTATACGTGGTATTGTAATCCCAATGATAATGACTTTCATTCCCTTCTATTTTTGCTGGTTGATTTGATGTCCACATAGGTTTTGACCTGCACTCAAATGCCCTATGTCCATACTTTTTACAATTATAACAATGTCCATCAAATCTCTAAGTCCTTGTGACATTGGATCTACAATTTTGTGTCATATGTCCTTGCATGTTGCACTTGTGACAGAAGCTCTTATTTTTGGGTGTGTTTGATTGATTGAATCTTCTACTCCTACACACATTAGTTGTATGCCCCTTCTTATTACAGTAATGACAAGTAGGTTTTGAATTCTTACGATCATCACTCTTTGATGATTCCCCAACTTCAATGCTATTGTATACTAGTCCTGATGTATCATGGGCAGATTTTGGGGATTTCAACAACTGTTCAAAATACTTGATGGCTTCACTTGACTTGTTGAGGTTCTCTGCTACCTCTTTTTCTCTGTTCGACTCATTCTGCATCTTTAAATTAGAGATCTCAATATCTTTTACATTGAGTTCATGATGAAGGTTCATCATTTGGGCAAGTGTATCCATCTGCATGTTTGAGATCCTTGTCAATTCAATACATTTTTCTTCAATTCTATTTGCAAGATTTCTTTTGTCATTTTCCATCATAACTTTATCTTCAACTGCTCTTTTCTTGTGTTCAGTGATTTCACATATCATTATGGCTTGTGACTCATGTTCCATCTTGAGAGATCTTATCTCATCTGCTTGAACTTTATTTTTCTCCATCAGTTCTGCTATTGCTACATCAAACTCTTTAGTATCTCCATTGGAAAATATGTTGATGGTATCAATCTCCTTGTAGTGTATATCATTTTCAGCTATGGCTAGATCCTTCCTTTTTTTTAATGAGTTTCTCAACTTGTTTCTAAATTCCTCCAAGCTATGCAGAGCAAGTTGCACATCTATCACCCGATTTTCAATGATCTTTCCAAGTTTGAAAGCTTCCATCTTTAGACCTTTTCCTCCAAGCTGTTAGGCTTTTCCTTGTGAGAATCTGGATGATTTGATACCAATTGTTGGAATATTCAAATATGGAAAGAATACTTATGAGAGGGGGGGGGGGGGGGAGGGTTGAATCAGAAGTATCACACTTTAACCAATAAAACTTTTAACTAAAAGTAAATTGCATGCATGTAAATACATCAAGTAAACATGAAACTAAGACATGCGTCAACAACTCATAACACTAGAATTTGGTAACCCAGAAACCCTCTAGGAATAAGAAGGTAAAACTGGGGTGGGGATGATACCCACAAAAATTACTGCAACAATATTGTTCAACCACTTCTGATGGTCTGCCTTGTTAAAGGTTTTACACTGTATTAATAGTGACCTGGTTAGAGGCTTTACAAACACTTTACATGAAGTGTCACCCTATTAAAGGATTTAATCACCTAATTAAAGAATCTTCGAAATAGTTGTTAAGCTAACCTATCACCATAGGATTTTCATTCTAATACAATTGCTAGAAAGTATTAGGTATAATGAACTTGATAGATTACAATCCTTGATTGTTGAATGCAGGCACCTGTTCCGCTTTCTCTGATCTTGATCCTCTTGTGATCTGATAACCCTCACTTCTGAAAATAGATTTCCTTGTGTACCCTTGTATGTCCACTCATATATTTTACAATGAAATTTTGTCTTCCTTATAAAGACATTTGAGGATTTAGGGTTAGGTATGGATCTACGATCCATATTCAATCTTTATTTTCTGCTTATTACTTGCATTTCTTCTATTGGTTGCATGCCTTTATCATTTTTCTTATTGGCTGCATGTAGATTGCATAGGAAAGATAAAAGATTCGATCTCATCATTAAATCCTTTGAGATTTACCTTATGTCAGCTGCAAAAATTGTTTGCATGATAGTTTGTGCAATTACAAACTCTTATGCTGATATTCTGAGTTACTCGACTCCTGAAGTATTGCTGATACTCGGCACATGCTGTTTCCTAGATAGCTCGGCACCTAAACAAAACTGTATCACTCGGCACCTTATGTTACTCGGCACTTGTTAACACTCGGCACCTTGTGTTGCTTGACACTTGTTAACACTTGGCACCTTATGTTGCTCGACACTTGTTAACACTCGGCACCTTATGTTGCTCGACACTTACACTTCATTCGGTATTTGATCTTCACTCGGCATCTAAAAACTACTCAGCACATGAAGATCACTTAGCACTTGAAGTCTTTCCTAACTCGACATTTTTTGTGGCTTGGCATGCATGGTGTACTCGGCTCCAATATAGAGTAGGTAAGTGTTATTGGCACTCAAGTGTCAAAAACCATGATGAGGTTAACACCAATCTCATGAAAGTACGAACCTCTAAAATATTAGTGGGCATCGGCCAATCCATGAGAGCATGAATTTTCTCTAGATCCACTGCAATACCATCATCGGTGATGATATTCCCCAAATACTTTACCTCTGACTAGAAGAGTCCACATTTACTCAAGTTTCCATACAATTGATGCTCTCTCAAGCACTACAACACCTGATGGAAATGGACCTCATGTTCTTCAATGGCCTTTGAATAGATCAATATGTCATCCAATAATAAAAATGACAGACTGATTGAGGTACGTATAAAATACTCCATTCATAAAACTCATAAACACTGATGGCACAGTGGTTAACCCAAATGGTGCAACTGTGAACTCATAATGCTCATATCATGTACAATTTTTTTTTCAATGAATGTTAGCTTCCTGCATACGAAGGTGATGGTATCTTGACTTAAGATCAATCTTTGAAAACACTCATGCTCCCTTCATCTAATCAAACAAGTCATCTACCTTCGTCAAAGGATACCTGTTCTTCATCATCACCTTATTCAACTACCGATAGTCAATGCACAAATGTAATGATTCATCCTTCTTCTTCACAAAGATGACTAGTACAACCCACAATGATACACTAGGACAAATGTGGCCCTTGGCCAAAAACTCTCCAACTATAATATGGGTTCACTCAAATCTCGAGTAGTCATCCAATAAGGAGCTTATGAAATGGGCTCTGCTCCTACTATGAGATCGATCTGAAAATCAATATCATGTTGTGGTGGCATACCTAATATCTCATTAGGAAACACATCTGCATACTCACAAAGGAGTGGGTGATCATCAAGTGTCAATGTACAACTCTTGGCTTCCTTAAGATCACTGACAGATTTAAGAAACAATCGACATCCCTTTCGCACACTCTGCTTTAGCTAATTAACTGAGATCATTCAAAGTGAGGCTAGTCTCTGGACTCCTAGCAGTTCCACCTACCCACCTATGTCATCAAAATACTACACCAAATTACAATGATAATCTATATTTTCCTAATGGGCGGCTAACCAATCCATGCCCAACACAATGTTGTACAATCCCAAAGGTAGATATGAAGATCCATTGTGGTGGTGAAGGTTCCCAAATTCAAACTACAGCTATTGACCAAGGAGTCTATAGCCACTTTGGATCCTGTGGCTAACTCAACCTGCCACCCATTGACCTAATGTACTACCACTAGCCCACATCATTGAAAAAGAGATGGTGAAATAGAAGAATCTAAAGCACCCGAGTCAAATAATATTGAAGATGAAATACCATACAATGTACCTATAGCCTTGACTATGTTGCCTTGATGCTCATCTTGATGGTTGTCAATCACCGCAACGACTCAATGATTCCTACTAGCATCTCCTACAGTAGGCTCTGATCTAGTTGCACCTCTACCAAATCTTGAATGTGGTTTAATAGGACATCCCAAAGCTTTATGGTTGGGCTGGCCACAAGAATAATCATTTCTTGCAAAGATAGAAGTAGTTCTATGACCACCCTGAGTAGCACTAAAGTATGGTGCACTACCCCTACTAAATTCTACTGAATGCTCTGAGGGGGCTATTCCTACTGGGATTTTTGTCCATGATTTTGGTAATCTCCCTTCTTCCCTAAGTTACCCAAATTCTATCCACCCTTGGTCCAAAACCCTTTTTGTTGATTCCCATGACGATATCCACCCTGAGAGGTTGTTGACTAGGTTTGGTCCTTTCCTAAGGACTAAGTGAACTGTGCATCCTACCTTGAGTTTCATGTACTTTGGTTCTGAGAACTAGAATTTTTGCTGAACCCCCTAGTCATATTACTCTCTAGAATTCTTGCCTTGTCCATGGCATGTACAAGTGTCCTTAGTTGGTGAATGCAAACATCCCCAATGATAAATTCCTGAAGGCCCGTTAACAAAATATTGTGTGAGGAGTGCCTCATCATGTTGGTAACTCGAATACTATCTCAACCCAAAGAAACATTTCTCATGCTGATCCACTGTCATTTTTTCTTGTTTGATCTCATGAAATTCATTAGTACGAGCTTCACGGTACTATGGAAAAAGGAATTTCTCCTTGAACCTCTCCTCAAAGATCTCCTAAGTGAGATCTACCACACCTATATGAAGCTTCTCACACTTCATATCCCACCAAATAGAACAATGTTCTCTCAATTACATGATAGCACAATGGTCCTTCATGTTTCTTTCATAAGGTAGAAAGGAGAAGAAAGACCCCATATCTAGTAACTAGGTTTTAGCCTTGAGCCCTATCCCATGGCCATCAAACAATGGTGGTTTGGACCTCTAATGTTCTTGCATCATCTCCACCTAAGTGAAGTCATCATTATCATTATGACCACAACCTCTCCATTAGTGCCTTCTACCACTAGGTGGTGTACGAGAACATTCACATTCACATAATTCCTCTCTATGTTTTGACATATGGGAATCTTTGTGATGAGATCCCTCGACCCAACCTTCTTCACATTGGTTTTCCTCCATACGAGGCCCCAAGTGAGCTAGAATATCTTGTAGCATGGCATCAGTGCCCCAATGCCACCCTCTTCATTATTGCCTTGTTCTCCCTATCCTTCCTATCATTCCTCTTCATGGTGTCCTTCTCCTTGAACAACTCGTCGGTTACCACCCCAACTACTAGGTCTACGAGTAGGAGCATCTCTCAAGAAGCAAAAGATAAAGGTCAAAAATATGCCATACAACATAAGAGTCACAATCATGAATGACCAAGATATTACAATACACAACATAAGGTAACAATACAAAAATGGAAAACAAAACTTAGTGGAAGCATAACACAGAGATCCCAATGTTGCAGCTGGGCTCTGATACTAGATGTAATGCCTTGCCTAGAGATCCTTGGAACAAAGATAAATATAAGCCAAGATAATTTGTTATATTTTTAAAACAAGTATGGATACACATGACATAAAACATATGAGGATCAAAAAGATCACAACAGAAGACTAAACAACATCTTGGAAACACTAATAGATTTGCAAACTCCACCATCGACCAAAATGACTAACCATAGAAGGACACAAACAATTTCAAATTCAAAACATTCTAAAATCAAAATACAATTCCAAGGTATTCAAGAAAATCATAAAGGGCAGCCAAAAAACCTTCCAAAAACTTTCAGTCAAACCAAAAAATTCTCATTGTCTGCTTGGAAAATTTTTCCAAGGACCTAGGTGATACTTTATATCAACACTGTACGATACTTTCCAGTATTGTATGAACTTTCTAAAAAAGGCATGCGAAACTTTCAGGGTCTAAGTGACACTTCTTCTAAAGACGTGTGATACTTTGTAAGTATCATATGATATTTCTTCAATGGGTGTGTGATACTTTAAAGTATCATATGATAGTTTCCCTATGCGTGTGATACTTTCCAATATTACACAATTCTTCTTTTGGGTGTGCAATACTTATAAGTATTGCCCAATTCTGACACATGGTCGCCCTGGAAAAGAATGAAACACTCCAAGGAAAAACAAGGGATAAAGAAATAAGTCAAAACCTCCACACCAAGGAGTGTTGGATCCACAGTCAAGGCATAGATACTCGAACAATAACTACAAGATGGAAACTACATCTAACCCTCTAACATAGTAGTAAAGGGAAAGAATTGAAAACAACATCCTAATGTATTGAATAAACAAGCTAAGTATATGGTTCCTCCCAAATGCAATAGCATCATGAAACCTCAAAGGTCCTAGCCATCCCCTACACGTAACATCCCAAACTACCAACTAGATAGTCGAAGTTGACTTATAAGGACTTTACTACTAAAGCATAATAACATCATAAGAACAATAAATCTAAAATGCTAATCCAATAAGCAATAGATACTCCAACTAAGAAAATAACACCATCCAATCATATGCTAAACATCATAATAAGGAAATGTGTCAAATAACTAACATCATCTAAATGTGATATCCAAGCATTCCATTGAAAGCATAAATCATAAGAAAGGATACTTCAAAAACTGAAGTATCAAGTGAAAACTTCAAGTAACGGTTGCACTAGAACAATAGACCATCTTTGTACACTGGTCCCCAACAGTGGTGAAGGTAGCTACTCCTCCCAACCACATGGAACACATAGGTCTACTCCCATTGTGCTGATGGAGATAATGATCCAAACACAAAAAAACATAAAACAAATATCCATGGATAACACTTAGGCCAGGCAAAAATGATGACTGAAACTCAATGGGTTACTATGTAGGGGCTGACATCATGGAGCATTTCTTGTCATTAGAAAGCCCAACATTGGATCATGTAGCTCAACTCCCCAATTAAAGGCTATCACATTAAACATTTCATTATCTTAAGTTTTATTAGCACCCAATGTTTTATTTAGTTATCACTTACTTAAAACTTCCTCTGCCAACCCATTGGGAAATGATCACCAAGCTGTGAGATAGAAGCCCCCTGCATATGCTACCCTACCCTACCAATGTTCATCCAATGATAAGTGCCCATAGGCATGCATATTCCCAACCTAACCCCAAATTATCATACCTCTTGGAAGTACCATGGAAGATCGGGCCTTGCAAGTCACTCGATAAATGTACACATACATACTCGTGTGTGGCACCCCACCATCATGAAGATCATAGTAGAAGGACTAGATGAGAACACAAACAAAATATCACTCAACCGTAAACAAGCTTAGGAGGATGCATGTGGCACACATCCCAAAGAAACATAAAAGTGCAACAATGGTCTAATTAGCATCCCAATAGATGCTCTAGTTACATGATCAACATCATGCCAAAAAAACCTTAAAAATGCAAAATGAGGTAAAAACCTTGAAAGCTGGAAAACTTTGAAATTAAAACTCATTTGGTCTTAGGGCATAAAAGCCTTGAAAATCCAATTAAATTTGCATTCGAACATCATATGCAAAAATGACTAGCATAACAGTATGAAACCCCAAACCCTCATCTCAAAAACTAGGAAAATGCTTATACTTGATCAATCGAGCAGAACCAACAAATAGAAATGGAGGGGAACACTAGTTCTTAGCCTCCAAACAAAAAACTACTAGAAACAAAACCAGAAACTGAGATGAAATATTAAAATGGGAGAGTCCTACCTGACAGCCAAAAGGGCTAAAACAGAAGACAACTAGTTAAAATAAATAATCCGTAGAAGTTGCTGAAAATTATGACATAGCAAGGTCTCCCCAAGGTGGATCCAACAAGATTAGCCTCATGAAGATCACATGCCCATAGCTCTCACAATGAATTGAAACATAACCCTCCAAAAGAGCATTTTGGAAAAAAGCTCTCAAATTCTCAATTTCCAAAAGAGAGAAGTGAGGAATTAATTTCCTCTTTCAATACTTATTCACTTTTCGAGTGAATAATCAATTAGGGTAAATAGCTAGTTAGACTAGATAGACTCTAAATCGACCCAAACAAAAACAAGTTGTTCTAAGTAATTGGAATTTATATATGGCAAAGCTGCCAAAAATCAATTAAATAAAGCCTGAAAACCTCAACAATGTGAAACTCTAAATGCATAGACACGCTCACTAGTGTAATCACAAATGCAAATGACTTTGGATTTAATAAATCACCAAAGGGTTTAATTAAACATTTAAAAGATACATAGACCATACATGGATGACATTGGTAAAATAGGAATAGTTGAATCACTAACTCCATGTGTCACTACCAAGGATATAAATCTTACACACTAAAACACATGATCAAGTGCAATTGCATATAATATCATAACCGAAGCAATAAATGCATTAAATACCTAATTTAACCATTTACTCAATTATACTAATATAATCCATTTACATCACTCACGTTTGCATAAAACATAATGAAGCAAGAATGAAGTAAATATCCATAGCATAAAATCTATCACATAACAAAATCAAAGATATTTCCAAATACTAGATGAACAACTACCAGAAACAAAACCAAAAACTGAGATGAAACATTAAAATGGGAGAGCCATACCTGATAGCCAAAAGGGCTAAAATAGAAAACAACTAGGTAAAATAAATAATCTGTAGGAGTTGCCGAAAATCATGGCATAGCAAGGTCTCCCCGAGGTGGATCCAACGAGACTAACCTCATGAAGATCCCATGCCCATAGCTCTCACAATGAATAGAAACGTAACCCTCCAAAAGAGCATTTTGGAAAAAAGCTCTCAAATTCTCAATTTCCAAAAGTGAGAAGTGAGGAATTAATTTCCTCTTTCAATACTTATTCACTTTTTGTGGGAATAATCAGTTAGGGTAAATAGCCAGTTAGACTAGCTAGACTCTAAATCGACCCAAACAAAAACAAGTTGTTCCAAGTAATTGGAATTCATATATGGCAAAGCTGCCAAAAATTAAAAATCAATTAAATAAAGCCCAAAAAACTCAAAAAACCTTAACAACTTCGCAACAATGTGAAACTCTAAATGCACAGACACGCTCACTGGTGTAATCATAAATGCGAACGAGTTTGGATTTAACACATCACCAAAGGGTTTAATTAAGCATTTAAAAGATATGTCGACCATACATGGATGACATTGGTAAAATAGGAATAGCTGAATCACTAACTCCATGTGCCAGTACTAGGGATATAAATCTTGTACACTAAAACACATGATCAAGTCCAATTGCATATAATATCATAGTTGAAGCAATAAATGCATTAAATACCTAATTTAACCATTTACTCAATTATACTGATATAATCCATTTACATCACTTACGTTCGCATAAAACATAATGAATCAAGAATGAAGTATTTATCCATAGTATTAAATCCATCACATTATAGAATGAAAGATATGTCCAAATACCAGATAAGCAGATATCATCATAGACCTACTATTATCTCAAAATGACATCAACATGAAAATATGATAAACTGAACAGCATAGCAATATAGCATCTATAATATTGAAATCAAGCTATAACATCTGACCCTCAAGGCATCTTAAATGAAACATAGCAAGAGTATCAAGTATCTCTTGAATCAAAAATAAAATAAGGTACAAACTGCAAACACAATAGGCACTACATAGAAATCAAGTGAATAGTAGAGAAATGCCTCTTTGTCACAACCTCAAACACCTAAAACTTATTTTAAATAATTCTTTTTTTTTCACTACTAAAATAATAATTAAAAAATAGATAAATCAAATCCTAAAAGTGGGTGCATGTGGTGAAAAGGGGTAGTTGCACACTCAAGTGGAAAGAGTGATGGACAATTAAAGTGTTGATTGGCTTCTTGATCATCATTGAGGTGGTTTGTAAAGGTGGTAGTCAAAACTTTACAATACTTGGTACTTGAAATGTTTATTGCTCCTACAAAGTTGGTGTACTGAGATTGAACAATGCCAACAACAATGCTAAAGCTTCATTTCAAGAATGAGCACATGATAAGCCACCTATTCCACTTGTGGGTCCAAATCTAACCATATTTTCTTCCTATTCAATCATTTTATCTTGTCTATCTATTTAAAAATAGGTGATACTAGAACACCTTCAAATGGCTTAAACATCACACACTAAGGCTTGATTCCTAGGCTAAAATTATTAAATAGACACATTTGATTTTTTTTGTATGTTTAATTTATTTCTTAGTGTGTGATGTTTAAAGGTGGAAAAACACCTCGTAGAAAATGCACGTTCGTGTTAGGATTAAACATAGACAGAAATAAAAATTACATGCAAATATAACCAATATCATAAAATAATAAATCACACAAAAGAGAACACAAGACGTAAGGATTTAATGTGATTCACCCAATCCCTGGGCTACATCCACCAACAAGAAGTCCAATATTATTATTATCTAGTGATTACAATCAACAATCCCTTATAGCTGCCACAAGAAGCTACAATATCATCATACATTATTAAATCCCTAACCCTAAGACATTTTATACAAGCTTTTGTTGCTTACAAAATCAAGGCTAGAATAATTTGTCCAATATAAAAATAGTAGTCGACACCTTTTATAATAGTGAGTCATTTTTGGCTTTTGGGGTGTTGCCCCTAAAAACCATTGTGAGGGCATTGATCCTCGACCCCACCATGTACTATGGTAGAAATAATTTGGGGGGAAACCACACAAAATAAACCTTCGAGTTTGATTAGGCTCCACATCACAACAATTTCTAACCTATTATGTACATCAATGTATAATTACAAGTATAGACTATAAGTGACCATAGCTTCTTTCATTGAGCATGTGTTCCTATGTATTTGTCTTGGCATTATTGGTTATTTTGTTGTTACTTTTTCCATTAATATGAAAGTTTATATTTGATCCACTATCTATCTTGTACATTGATTTGAATCAACTGTTGGTCAATATCTTTTTGAGTTTCTATTCAAAAAAGGTAGTTAGAATCTTTATATTTAGTCGATGTAATATTTATTAGTATGACTATGTTAGGACATTTGACATATGGTCGAGACTCCACATTTCTTGGTAACAGAGGTCTTCCCTATCTATTCAAAATTTTCGGTCATAATTGTACTTATGTTTTTCCTATATTATAAGAAATCTATTTATATCTTGTTGACTTGTGTATTCCCCCTTTAACTTATTGATCGACTCCTTAGTCTTTGTTGATTTATCTAATGTGGCATTTCTATCGGAAGGGTTTCCTTTACACTCTTGTAACAAAAATGAATACCCTTGTAGTCAAGAATTTGAGACCATCATCCATCCCCAACCATCAAGATAACCTCTCTAGGTTGACCATGTGAGATGCCAATATCCACAACAATGTAGACAAAAGAAGGATAATCATAGATAGGAGAAGAATCATCAATAAAAAAACTTTCCAATAACATTACCAATAGATTCAAAGTAAGACTGTCTCAAAAATGAGGAGGTTGATTAGGAAGCCTAACCGAAGTAGGGACAATACTAATAAATTCAATTAGTGCTTGGAGGAAAGAAAACAAGTGATTTCCTTGCAACCAAACACCACCTTCTAGCACAAGTCCTACTATTATCAAATTGGAAAGAAGCCACACAAAATCCCCTAACAATTGGATCAAATTCAATTGTATCCTAATTAATTGGCCTTCAAGATTCCAAAATATATTTGCTCAAATTTAGAAGGAAGACCATAAGCAATTTCTAATCTATGTAAATAAGAGAAAGCTAAGACCTATTGCCCACAAATAACAATAGTGATAGAAGAATAATGCAAGGGTTTACCCCTACGAGAGGGATGTTTATGTATAGAGAAGGAATTTTACCGCTAGAGGAGACATCTTAGCAAAGGAAAGAGAAGTAGGGGAAGAAGTAAAGGAGAATTCCCCCGCAAAACTCCAATAATGGGATATTAGTCACAATAGAAAATCAATCATTCATAGGCAACGGACTAATAGAAAATGAAGGTCATCAAATAGAACTCACTTACTCCTAGAAATAAATACAACATTTAAACTCCAAATAAACGTAATGAAATTCACAATAAGTACTAAATAGAATCCACCAATATTATTATTAAAATATATGTTAATAAAAAAAGAAAAAAATTAAATTTTGATGTGTACATACTACCTACTACATAAATATAAAATTAGACTTCCATAATATTAAAAATACGATTAAAAAATATATATATTTAACCTCAATAATTTCAAAATTATGATAAAATGTTTTTTATTACACTAATGACATGACCCATAAAATACTCATTTATTAGCACTCCAGTAAAAACACACGCAAAACATTTAAAAGAAAATTGAGAGTTGTAATGAAAGAAACAACTCTTAAATATATAACGTCTAAACCAACTCTGGTGTGAACCTGATGTTATACTTTTGTATCTATGTGATGCTTGCGTGCTCAAAATTACTTGAAGAAATTTCCATGTCATATGAAAGTAGGGGATCATTATGAGTTTTGAAATTGAAGAAGCTGACTAGTAACGACTTATAAAAAAAAATCCATATGTGAAAAGGGAGAACCATTAATCCAATGTGTGAACGGGATGAAGAATCAGTTTTTTTCCCCCAGTTTAGAGATCTTTCCATTCTTTTGATTGAAGATGATGTGAGATCTCCGTTTGGAAAAATGCTGGCAGAAAACGTCGAGAAGCAACGAAAATGGCTGGTGGCAACTCCATAAACATCTATTCAGTGGCCCCCAATGTCCAATCCTTAACTTCGCCGTACTTGCAGAGATTCTAATTCTTTAATGGGGGATGATAAGATCTCGTGAATTCTGTTTTGCGTCTTATAACATCTCTTCTAGGTGTTTCCATTAGGCGGGATTGATTGATGTTTCCCAAGGTTCGGAATCCAATTCTTCCCACTTTAAAACTGCGATTTTTAGCTTTGATTTGGGTACGAGAGAATAATTGGATCTCAAGATGGTCTCTTAAATGACTGGTACGAAGTTTTTCTCGTACACGGTCAGTTGATTTCATGCTTTGTAAGCTCTAGAACTCTATTAAAATGGGTTTCAGATTAGGATATAGAATAGCGAAGATCTGGAGATGGATAAAACTCTCTGGGAGGTCAAAATCATATGCTCGCCTGCGCCCATTAAGTAACAGAAAGTCTGTTGGCCTTCGCATTGGAGGAAAGCTTTGTAGAAGATGGGTTAACAGTCGACCACTCTTGAACTCTTCAGATTTCATTGAGTGTTCTCAAGATGCCCCATTTCACCATATTCGTCTTCCTCATTTCCCCCAAATCGGCCAAGGATATAAGAGGGGCTTTGATTTAATGGAGCCCAAATGTTCAAAACAGGTTCCCAAGGGGTATTTGGCTGTAGAGGTCGGACAGGGAACAGAGCATGAGCGTTATGTGATTCCAGTGGTGTATTGTAACCATCCTCTGTTTAGAGAATTGCTGAAAGAAGCAGAGGAAGAGTATGGATTTAATCACAGAGGACCCATTTCCATCCCCTGCAAACTCGCCCACTTTCATACCGTGCAGAAGCTCATTCAGAGTCATCAGGCTTCAATTTATTAGTTTTGGCCGAATCCCAGGTGATTTTGGTTTCCAAATTGTGTGAGTGTGTTTGAGCATATGTACTGATCATAGCAGAGTGGAAACATTCGCTGTTAATTTCTTCTACTGTTGTGCATTGGATTCCTTTTGTAGTCTTTTTGGTTTCCAAACCCGTATCGCGTGTGGGATAAAACGAAGCTTCACGTTTTTGAATCTTTTGTACAATTTTTACTAGATTATTTTAATGCGTGTGGGATTAACATATGAACGTTTTCAATCGCTTTAGAGTGGAAGCGTTGTCCTTTCCTGGTCTTCATCGTTTCCATGCAAATAAAACAGAATCTATAAAGACAATCATAGAGAGGTAAACTTTGCCCAAACGCTATTCCTTAACAAGGGTATACAAGGACTTATAGTTCTATTATTTAGAGAGATCTATGTAACTAATGTCTATAAATATCATTATCTATAACTAGAATAAAAGAGTTTATGTATAAAGGCATGAAATGGTAAGGGTTTGCAACATTTTGGTAAATTGTGAGCCTTTCATTGAGAAGGTCTTGGGATTTGAATCTGTTTGTAATTAATACATAATAATTATTAATCTTCGTAAAAATTATTTTTGTTGATTATTATAGATGATGATATGGTGACAAGTATTTTCTAATATATATTCTAGGGTTTAAAAATTATGTATAACTAAAACACGTGTCAATTTTTTAGTAAATTAAATATGACAATTTATATTTGAGGATGGAGAAGATTCACTGTAAATATGTAAACTTAATCCATCAAGGTTTACAAAATTTATAGTTGAATTTTAAGGTCGATTTTAGTGAAGTTCTTATATTCTACATATTGATTGCTTTTGTTCTAGAACATCTTTTTAAATGCATAAATGATGTCTACAACTAGGTTGGAATTCACTAGCCTTGAGTTGTAATTTTTGAAGGGTGTGACTAAGCTCTAGACAAAATGCATCATTGACTGAATTTCACGAAATAAAAAATACAATAGATTTTCCTAGAAAAATTAGCATTTGTTCTTCATGATCTGCATATTTTGCGGTCGAAAACAACAACAAAATTGAGAAAAAATTGCTATGTTTTGCGAATTTGAGAAAAAAATAAGTTTGACTTTTTTTTTACCTTTGGTGCATTTTGTCTGAAGCTTAGTCAATGGCATTTTTGAATATGTTCAAAAATTTGATTTCAGACAAACATATTTGATCTAGTAAAATTGGATTGGTGGAGTTGATTGAACTTGATTTCTATGTTTCTAATGTATTTAAGGACGTTGTATTTATAATTACCTTGGGGAATCTTTTGAATTATGAGTCTAATTTTTTTACATAAATAAACACTTGGTAGACTAGCTTTACATCTCTAAGCAAAAGGTTTTAAGGTAACAAAGAAGTGTCCAACAATCATAAGATGGTGTACATTGATAATTTTTATAAAAGCTATTAAAATGCCCCCATAACTACTCTATCTCTATAGCTATAAACTAGTCTTTAATAACTAAATGATGGTCTTGTATATTATTTTTAATGAGCTTATTACAACCAAGCTCAAAAAGTAACAAAACTGGTGATAAGTTAGTTCAGATAGAAAGTGTAATTAGAAATATGAGAATCTAGTTTTAATATAAAATTTTGGGGATTAAATCTACAACTATTAAAATGACCCAAATCAAGCTTGTACCCACAAATCAATCAATGATGCTTAACATTGGTTGGCATAGGGATAAAAGATGAATTATTAAAATCAATGAGTTCTATCTTGGTTGAAATATCACAACTATTAGAGATTAGTTATAAAAAAGATCAAGACATGTGTGATGTCATAAGTTGCATCCATACAAGGGTATGCCACTTTTTTCATCAAGCATTTCATTTATGACATAAGCGTCTAAATAGAATAAGAAATATGTTAGATTTGAGGAGTACAAATCTTCTAAACCCAAGAAACCTGCATGCAAAAGGTTGTCACAAGAGAAGAATGGAGATCAAACAAATTGCTCTCAAAGAGTAAAATGCATTAAGAGAGAATGAATAGATTTACAACTATCATCCTTATAAAAGGAGAAAGGAGAAAAACATCCTACATTGCATGATAATAATTAATAAAATAATTAATTATTATATGCCTAAAGTTTAGCTTAAGTAAACGAGAGATAATAAGAAAATATCTTATTACTCTAACACCCTCCTTAAGATAAATTTAGGGAGTAGGTAAAAACCTAAAAACTACTAGTGAAAGAAAATTTGGGTCTCAACAACAAGAACTCATGAAGTACCTAAACACAACCAAATATCTATAAAGGGGAGAAATAGAGAAAACCACATGGGAAAAACCCTACTCCAAGAAGAGATGAAAAGAATGTTGAAAGAACTAGTAAAGGATAGTAGAAGCCTCCAAACTAGAGAATGTTCCAAAAGATAGGAACAAAAGGATGATCATGAAGAACACCATTGAAGCATGAAGAAGTTGTAAAACTTTGTTGAAAAGTAACTTCTAATATGAAGAACCTCCACTAAAATAGAACCTAACTAGATAAAAAAGACTATAATCTTCATGAGTTCTCTCAGAAGACACTACTCAAGTTAGGAGGCACACAAAGGAAAACAAATGAACTCGAACATACATATGGCATAAAACACCAAAGCCTAAAGAGTTGATCAATATAACATGGAACGATACATCAAAAGTAGGAACAAAAAACAAAAGTCTTTATATGGCAAATGATCCTTCTCACTGAAATGCATAGGTACCTAACCACTACATCCGCCTAGTACATAGAAACTAATACTAGATACATAGCTTACTCCATCAAACCAATAGAATAATAATAACCTACAAAAGACACCCCCCCCCCCCCCCCCCCCCCCCCAAATGTAGACAAGGGTGGGGTGACATGCAAATGGAAAAGTGGGCCAAAAAGAACTACATGTCAAGGAACCATGATCAAGATGCACAAAAGAATACATAAGAGTGTAATAAGGTGATCAATCTCAGACATCTCATGAGGCTAATGTCAAGGAAGGGACACTTGCTAGATAGAGGTAAATGACAAACAAAGGCAAAACATCAACCCCTCATGTCACTTAACTAGAGTAGTGCATGTACAATAAGGCACAAGATATGGTAGATCCCAAGAATATATTAATATGTATGATTTTCCTTAGTTGACATTGCTCAAATCAGAAGGAAAAATATGGAAAAAATAACTAAAATGACAATACAAATAGAATATAGAACTTTATCTCAGTGTGTTTACAAAAATGTATACAATAGATGTCTACAAAGATGAGAAGAGACATGAGGCTGATACAAAAGAAAGTATAGCCCAACATGAATCATCCCAAGCAACAAAAAATGATCTCCAAACCTAAAATAACCAAGATATCCACTAGAATGCAAAAATGCCAAAAATTAAATAGAATGTATGACGTGATGCAAGGCAGGAGATGTCCTAACCCCCAACAAATAACCACACAACAGAATATAAATAATAACACAAAGATTTAGATCCAAAATAATGTCAATTCTCATAATAGAATAATCAAATTTACATCCAACATGCATGACTGTAAGGCCTTCTAGGTTATGGCCAAATACATCAACAATTACAGTAACTGTTTTGCAAGACCTCGCAAGATCCAAATGCCAACCAGCCCATACCTACAATATGGTAGAAAATCCCAACAAGGATCTAAACTTGTGCTCACATGCCACTAAGCAACCTTCTTGCCTTCCAAGTACACACTTAGCTACTAGCTTTGCTAAACTTCGCTCCTCTCAGCTACTCCATGTTGAATTCAATCCATTAATGTCTCAAGAAAAGACATGACCCCCCTACTTATACCAAACCAAGCCACAATTCAACCTAGTAACCCATACATTAAATTAACACTCACATTAAATACATGAAATAACTAAATACTTAGGACAAGTCTCAAGTTTACAATGCATAACTAACTCATGTGACAACATGAAGGTACACACCCTTAAGCATAGGTCCACTTGCCATCTAATGATCCAAATCCAAGAGTACACACACCAACTCCCTCTAATTGAAGCTTGCCAATACAATCTCCAATGTCTTGCTATAAATTAGGAACACGCGACCAATAGTCACCAAAATGGCTCTAAATTCAAGGAAATTACTCTAAACTTCATGTGCACTTAGGAAAAGGTTCCCTAATATGTCTCGAACATATCCCCAATTACACAAATAATCAGTCCACCATTCTAAGCTAGAGTCCACTACATACATGATTGCAAACTACCCTAGGATGCTCCTACATCATACACCCTAGGTGCTAAGAAAGGATGTTCTTAACACCTAGAAGAACATCTTTTGGTTAGAATGGGTTTATCATTGGACCAAAGGACTAATTTGTCAATTCCCAATATAACCACTCAACTTATAGTACATAGGAGATATTTAAGCCCTTGTCATGAATCCCAAGGGGAGAAATGAACAATTTTCTAACAATCTCCCCCTCAGTGTTACCCGAGGTTCTAAGGATTCAAACTTGCATGACCAAGCTCTGATACTACTTGTTAGAATGGGGTTGTTGTTGTACCAAAAGACCAATCTGTCAGTGCCCGATACAACCACTCAACTTATAGTACAAAGGAGGTGGTTAAGCCTTTGTCATGAATCCCAAGGGGAGCGCTAAACAAACTTCTAAAACTTTTAGGGTTCAACACATAAACCCCAAACTGGTTCTTCACATTCATGTCCTCCAAATTATCAACTTGTACACTTTTGTCTTTGTTTCACTTCCACATCTCCTTTCTTGCAACTATCATCTTCACATCTTCCTTTAGTGTGCCACTAGTCTATTTTCCATGTTGATCTCTAACCACTTGAGAAATATTCAACTCAACTTGGCGATCAAAACTTAGGTTCTTCCTACCAAGTTTTGCATTCTACAAAGGAATCAGGAATGCTTCCTGCCATCTTTCTCAATGGTAACCACATTCTTGACACAATCGTGCATAGCTATGTGCTCATAGTGCCAAGGTCTACCAAGTAATATGTGACAATTGTTCATGTCCACAGTATCACACAACACTTGATCAACATACTATCCAATCTGAATATTAACAAGACATTGCTCCCTCACTTCCAAAGCATGCTCATCTTGTAACCAACTTATCCTATAAGGAAAAGGATGTATCACTCTCCCTAAACCAAGTTTCTAAACTATCTCCTTAGTAAAAAGGTTATCAGTACTACCAACATCCATAATTACATCCTAGCAACTACCTCTAGACTTTCAACGAGTCATGAACAAATCCCTCCTTTGACAAGGTTCTAATGTTTTCTTACCAAACAACACTCTGAATCAACAAATTATCCCCTTCAAGCTCATTTACTAAATCCACATTTTCATTTACCACTAAAATCTTCTGTCACCTATCTTCTTATTGGAATGTTCAAAATATTTATGTCCTTCTTCACCGCATTTGTAGCAAGTAACCTTAAATGCACCTTGTCTTTTCTCTTCCTCTGTTCAATAGATTTCAATTCATCTTCAGCAATCATTTTTATCCTTTTCAGAGTGCTCCTTCTTTTCCTTGCCTCGAGAATTATTTTGATGTCTCCTCTTCAACCTCTCTTCTACCCTCAAAGTATAGTGATAAGCATCTTAAATTGAACCAACATTCAAAAAACCAATCTCTTCTAGGTGCTTCCATTAGGTGGGAATGATTGATGTTTCCCAAGGTTTGTAATCCAATTCTTCCCACTTTAAAATTACAATCTTTAGCTTTGATTTGGGTACGAGACAATAATTAGATCTTTGTCTCTCAAGCCAATCTCTTGAATGACTGGTACAAAGTTTTTTTGGTACAACGTCAATTGATTTCATGCTTTGTAAGCTCTAGAACTATATTAAATTGGGTTTCAGATTAGGATATAGCATAGAAAAGATATGGAGATGGATAAAATTCTCTGGGAGGTCAAAATCATATGCTCCCGTGTGCCCATTAAGTAGAAGAAAGTCAGTTGACCTTCGCATTGGAGGAAAGATTTGTAGAAGATGGGTTACCAATTGACCACTCTTGAACTCTTCGGATTTCATTGAGTATTCTCAAGATGCCCCATTTTTCCATATTCATCTTCCTCATTCCCCCAATTTGGCCAAGGATATAAGAGGAGCTTTGATTTAATGGAGCCCAAATGTTCAAAATAGGTTCCCAAGGGGTATCTGGTTGTGGAGTTCAGACAGGGAATAGAGCATGAGCATTATGTGATTCCAGTGGTGTATTGTAACCATCCTCTGTTTCAAGAATTACTGAAAGAATTAGAGGAAGAGTATGAATTTAATCACAGAGGACCCATTTCCATCCCCTGCAAACTTGCCCATTTTCATACCATGTAGAAGCTCATTTAGAGTCATCAGGCTTGAAGTTATTAGTTCTGGCGAAATCCCAGGTGATTTTGGTTTCCAAATTGTGTGAGTGTGTTTGAGCATATGTACTAATCATAGTAGAGTGTAAATATTAACTGTAATTACTTCTATGCTTGTACATTGGATTCCTTTTGTAGTCTTTTTTTTCCCAAATTCGTAACGCGTGTGGGATAAATCGAAACCTTCAATTTTTGAATCGTTTTGTACAATTTTTACTACATTATTTTAATGCGTGGGATAAACATATGTACGTTTTCAATTATTTTAGAGTGGAAGCGTTGTCCTATCCCGGTCTTCATCGTTTCCATGCAAATAAAATAGAATCTATAAAGACAATAATAGAGAGGTAAACTTTGGCCAAACAATAGTCCTTTACGAGAGTTACTCATGGATACAACAAGTTAGAGTTCTCAAGAAGTTATAGTTCTATTATTTAGAGAGATCTACCTATGTAAGTAATGTCTACAAATAACATTATGTAGAAGTTATAGTTCTATTATTTAGAGAGATCTACCTATGTAAGTAATGTCTACAAATAACATTATGTAGAACTAGAATAAAAGTGTTTATGTATAAAGGCAAGAGTTTACAACATATCGGTAAATTGTGAGCCTCTCATTGAGAAGGTCTTGGGTTTGAATATATTTGCGATTAACACATAATAATTCTTAATCTTGATAATAATAAAAAATGAATAACAAATAATTTAGTCTTCGGCCAATTACTTATCTAATGTTTGATGATGGAGAAGATTCATCGCAAATATCTAAACTTCAATTTTAAGGTTGGTTTTAGTGAAGTCCTTATATTTTACATATTGATTAGTTTTTTGCTTTGTTCTAGAACATTTTTAAAAATGCATAAATGATTTCTACAACTAGGTTGGAATTTATTGGCCTTGATTGATAGTTTTTGAAGGGTACAACTAAGCTCCAAACAAAATGCATCATTGATTAAATTTCACAAAATCAAAAAATACAATGGATTTTCCTAAAAAATTTAGCATTTGTTCTTCATGATATGCATATTTTCTGATCGAAAACAACAACAAAATTGAGAAAAAGTCACTCTATTTTTGCGAATCTAGGAAACAAAAAATTTGACTTTTTATGTCTTTGGTGCATTTTTTCTAAAGCTTAACCATTGACATTTTTGAATACATACAAAAAATTGATTTCAAACAAACATATTTGATCTAGTAAAATTGGATTGGTGGAGTTGATTGAACTTGATTTAAGGACATGTTGTATTTATAGTTACCTTAGGGAATATTTTGAATTATGAGTCTAAATATTTTACATAAATAAACACTTGGTAGACTATCTTTACATCTCTAAGTTGAAGGTTTAAAGGTAACAAATAAGTGTCAACAATCATAATATGGCGTACATTGATAATTTCTTATAAAAGCAATTAAAATGCCTCTGTTAGAAATGAAAAAGAAAAATGTAAATAAGCAATATCAGGAAAGAATCTAAGTGAGTTAATGCATGAAAAGATATTACCTTAAGATTGAGAGAGAAAGCTTCAAGATCCAACACCATGAGACAAGATATTTGGAAAGGGGAAAGCAAAGAAAACCCTTTGTGACATTATGAATGAGGCATGAAAAGCCTAAGAAGAGAGAGAGAGAGAGAGAGAAAGAGAGAGAAATCGCTCATACAATAATTGAGAAGAGGAAGAAATCTCATTAGAAATGAGAGAGGAGGGTCATCTCTTAAATAGAGATGAGAGAGAGGAGTTAGAATGTAACTCCCATGTCTATGAATGCCACCATTCATAAGTGTGTGAGGCCAAGTGTGAGATTCCTCTTAAGGAAGAATAATCTAAATTACAAATTACAATAAATATTTGTCCTCAGATATTCCACTAGAGGACAAAATAAGATGTAGTGGAAAAAGGACAAAAAAGAAATATATTAGGATACCTTGGCTTATATCCTAATATATTATAACAATAAAGAAAGGAGGTTTAACCTTGGTTTATAAACATACCAAGGAAAGATTACAACTTCTAACACCCCCCTTTAATCTTTACTTGGGGAAATTACATCAAGGGGTATTAAACCCATAATTTACAAAAATCTACAACTTAATCTTCAATATGAAGTAATTTGATTGTCTTCAAGCCATATGGTACATTTGCAGATCCAAGAGAAGTACATGAGTCCTTTGAATGTGATCAAGTGGAAGCATAGACACATCTTCAATTATGCAAAAAGTCTCTGTGAGTGTAGGTAGATCTTCGTAGATCCAAGAGAGAAGTGGATAGGTCATGGAATGTACACCAAATAATATTGTCTTGTATGTACCTGGATAGATTACCTGAAAAACATAGGGACAAGAAACGAGACAACTATCCACAAGAAGTATTTCATCTTATATTCAAATTAAAAATTCTTTTGAATAATAAAACTCTCATAGAGAAACAATGAGGAAAATATAACATGTTACCACAAAGCAATGGAGATAACCTGATATAAAAAATGAAGTATATGCTCAAAATATTATCAAAAAAGTTTGATCAGAATTCTCATGAACGAGATATTATACTAATGTACTAATGACCACAGACAAGGCCAACTAATGATACATGCATCAACATTGCATCAATCACGTGGATATAGACAGTCCACTTAATGAATCATCCCATCCACTGCCAAATTCTGCCTGATGCTTTTGCCTGGTCTAATCGGCCGTCTCATTTCTGGTTGAAGATTTGTACACAATTTTGTCTCTTACAGCAAGCTGGTGTTCGCTTATTGGAAGATTCACAGAAGCCATGGTTTTTAGCTGGTGGTTGCCTGATGAAAGTTTCATGGAAGCCATGGTTGATCCGTCTGGCCCGACGCTTTCATTAATTGTATACACAAACTCGATTAAAGATTTCTGTCCTCTAAAGTTGCATACTCTCATTTTGATGTCTATAGCTAGTCAGGACCTAAATAGACGTGGCAGTAGTGATCTATAACAGTTGTTTCCCACTATCTGTCTCAACCTCAGGAGGAGGAGACTTTAGCTGCTGTTTCTTCTCCTGCCCCGATTTCTTCCTTGGTAGAGAGTCAGATTTCATTTTCACAGGCCGATAAACGGCCCCCATTAATCCGTTGTAAGGACTCATACAATCTTGAGCCTGCATCTCAGCCATCCCCATTTTTTTCACCCCTTCTTTCTGCCAACAAATATTAAATTATAGATCTACAAATAGAGATCAAATTACAGAATCACAGATAGAGATCACATTGTGCTTTGATTCAGGAAGGCAGAGTTCTAAGGCCATGAAATAGGCATCTTGTCTGTTAATCACTTCTCGTGCTGCTTCCATGAAGGCTCCTAAATAAAAATTTCGTTCAGGTCGATCAAGCGGCCATGGATGCCATTTTCTCACAGTTCCAGTCGGATCTTCGCTCAAATGACAGAAAAGGTAATTATGTTTATTTATTATCACTGGACAATCTTAACAAACTTTTTAAAACATATTTATTCTAAGATGAGAGCATAGATAATGTTTTAAGGCCTTGAGGTAATTATTTCAACTTGATATCATTTGATAACACTTCTCTATGTTTTTTTTAAATTGTAATTGTGTGATTTTTTCTATGATACATTTAGGTATATTTATTCGTGTATATATGGGTGCACACATATATACCCAAATAAATATATAATTTTTTATAACTATTGATATATACTTTCAGAAAATGAATTCAATACTCATGTTTACCCTCAATGGAGTTTTATACCTGATATCCATATTTTATTTATTTATTTTTCATTGATAAAGCTAAGTAATATGATCTCTGCACTTACCTTAATTTCGATTAGATTATGGGTTATCTTACACATTTGCCTTCAACTGTATTGTGTCATTTTTTATATGCACATAGTTGCTCTATTATGCTTTTATAGCATCATTCTATGCCCATGTTGGCACTTTATGGTTTTATACCATTGATTTACATAATTTATATGGTATTCTTTTTTGAGTTGCATAGGGAGCCAATTTTTCAAGGTTAACTATGTAGGTCCCCTCAGTATAACTGATACATAGTTTCCTTATCTGGCCCATGGAGTATCCCTCCATCCTATATTGGTGTGCACTCATTTTATATGGAGTTTCCCTCCATTTGGTTCTATTGGTTCCACTTTGAAAGATTAATATTTATATAGAGTTTCCCTCCATTTGATTCTATATGCTCTACTTTGAAAGGTTGATATTTATGGAGTTTCTCTCCATGTTGTTCCATTTTGTTCCTCAATGTGAGGATGATATTTTTTTATGGGGATTTCCCATTCCATTCTACATGTCTACTTGGTGTATGCTCCTAGTTGTGATTTATTCATGGTATGACTTCCTACACCTTGCTTTTTTTGATAGGTGACGAGGCTACCATATCTTGGAGCACTCCAATATTGGAGACTCTATTTGAGAAAGTTGTTTTGACCCATGATGATTTTTTTCGTGGCAATGGAGTTGCTTGTCCATGATAGATTTCCAATTTGAAGGCAATATGTTGTTCACCCTCATAATCCATTCATTTGAGTATCCTAACAAATCATGATAATACTAATTTGATCAGCATGTCTCTCTTTTTACTTTAGTTTCATATATTAATGTGATAATGATCTGCATACTTTATTGCTTAGATCATGAGTCATGCATGTTATGGATTAATCACCCATGCATGTGTACTTTAATGATGGATGGGATTAGAGTAAATGGCCATGACGCAGGAATCAGTAGCAGGCGGTACAAAACATGAAACACCGTCTAACGCAAAATATCTTTGACGAGAGAGATGATCTACTCACAACAGATCACTGACAAGGATTGGCCATATTCATTGAATTCTGGTGTATTGCGCCAAGGCTGCTTCAAATTTTTATGAGGCTAATGTCAGAAGGCATGCATAGAAGAAAATGTTAAAACGGTCCCTGACAAGGAGCCAAATACTTAAGGCCAAAAAAAATTCCAAGTGCGTGCCAAACCTATGCAGGAAATCAGTATGCTAATAAAAGGCAAAAGCTAGAGGGAGGACAGACAAGACAGATATCAAAAGAGCACAGAGATGCTTATTAGGAAGCTGCCGTTTTAGCACCTAGATAGGGAAATTGCTTAGGATAACAAGACAGATCAGAGGTTCCAAAGATTCGACACGCAAAGAAGGGAAATTTATATATATATATATATATATATATATATATATATATATATATATATATATATATATATATATATATATATATATATATATATATATATATATAAGCAAGAATATAAATATTTTTTTTAAAAATGGAAAATTAATCACAATTTTTAACAAAAAATTGATATCAAGATAGGAAAACCCTTTGGCGGCAAGCCTTCCAAAGGGGGTTAGATGAAAACTAATAGAAAATAAGAAGTAACCTGCACAAATTAGAGCAAACAGAAGTTAATCGGGTTTGGCGATAAACCAGCCAAACCCAAAAAAAAAAAAAAAAATTCTTCCAACTTAAGAAAATTAAAGAAGAAATTAGTGAAATCTCTCTCAAGAGTCTCCTTCGAATCGTACCTTCATGCAAACACTCAAAACAAAGATTAAACTACTCTGATACCATGTTAGAAATGAAAAAGAAAAATGTAAATAAGCAATATGAGGAAAGAATCTAAGTGAGTTAATGCATGAAAAGATATTACCTTAAGATTGAGAGAGAAAGCTTCAAGATCCAACACCATGAGACAAGATATTTGGAAAGGGGAAAGCAAAAAAAACCCCTTGTGACATTATGAATGAGGCATGAAAAGTCTAAGAAGAGAGAGAGAGAGAGAGAGAGAGAGAGAGAGAGAGAGAGAGAGAGAGCAATCGCTCATACAATAATTGAGAAGAGGAAGAAACCTCATTAGAAATGAGAGAGGAGGGTCATCTCTTAAATAGAGATGAGAGAGAGGAGTTAGAATGTAACTCCCATGTCTATGAATGCCACCATTCATAAGTGTGTGAGGCCAAGTGTGAGATTCCTCTTAAGGAGAAATAATCTAAATTACAAATTACAATAAATATTTGTCCTCAGATATTCCACTAGAGGACAAAATAAGATGTAGTGGAAAAAGGACAAAAAAGAAATATATTAGGATACCTTGGCTTATATCCTAATATATTATAACAATAAAGAAAGGAGGTTTAACCTTGGTTTATAAACATACCAAGGAAAGATTACAACTTCTAACAGCCTCGATAACTACAATATTTCTTAAGCTCTAAACTAGTCTTTAATAACTAAATGATGATCTTAAAAATTATATTAAATGAGCTTATTACAACCACTATAAAAAATTAACAAAAATGGTGATAACTTAGTTTAGATAGAAAGTGTAATTAGAAATATGAGAGTCTATTTTTAATATAAAAGTTTGGGGATTAAATCTATAACTATTAAAATGACCCAAATAAAGTTTATACCCACAAATCAATCAATGGTGCTTAACATTGGTTGGCATAGGGATAAAGGATGGATGATTAGAATCATTGAGTTGTAGCCTAGGAGAAATATCACAACTATTAGAGATTAGTTATAACAAAGATCAAGACATGTGTGATGCCATAAGTCACATCCATACAAGGGTATGCCACTTTTTACACTAAGCATTTCATTTATGACATAAGTGTGGCCAACATGTGTAAGGAAAATGGGTATGAGTGTTTAATTTAATAGTTATATTTTGACCATTGATTTTGCATGTTGAATGTGAATTCACATGTCTAAATAGAATAGGAAATCTATTAGATTTGAGAAATACAAATCTTCTAAACCCAAAGGAACTTGCATGCAAAAGCTTGTCACAAGAGAAGAATGTAGGTCAGACAAATTGCTCTGAAAGAGTAAAATGCATTAAGGGAGAATGAATAGATTTACAATTACCATCCTTATAAAAGGAGAAAGGTAAAATCTAAAAGGTAAAACCCCTAAAGCGAAGTATCCTAGGTTGCATGACAATAATTAATTAATATATGCCAAAAGTTTAGCTTAAGTAGACTAGAGATAATAAGAAAATATCTTATTGCACTAACACCCCCCTTAAGATAAGCTTAGGGAGTAGCTAAAAGCTTAGAAACTACTACTAAAATAAAATTTGGATCCTGACAACAAGACCTCATGAGGTACCCAAGCGTAATCAAATATCTATAAATGGGAGAAATAGATAAAACCACATGGGAAAACCCCTACTCCAAGAAGAGATGAAAACAATGTTGAAAGAATTACTGAAAGACTGTAGAAGCCTCCAAAATAGAGAATGTTCCAAAAGATAGGCACAAAAGGAGGATCACAAAGAACACCACAAAAGTATGAAGAAGACGCAAAGCTCTATCAAATTTTTTTTTTTGATCTGAAGAACCTCCACTAAAATAGAACTTGACTAGGTAGAGAAAACTATAATCTTCATGAGTGCCCTTAAAAGACACAACTCAAATCAAGAGGAACACAAAAGAAAATAATTACACTCGATGATATAGATGGCATAAAAAATCAAAACCTAAAGAGTTGATCAATCAAACATGGAAGGTTGCATCCAAAGTAGGAATGAAAAGAAAAGTTTCTATATGGTAAATAATAACTAAGTTATATGACAACATGAAAGTATGCTCCTTTATGGATAGGTCCGTGTTCCATCCAACAACCCAAATCTAAGAGTGCACATGCCAACTCCCTTAGATCAAAGCTCATGAATACAATCTCTAATGTTTGGTAATAAATTAGGAACAGATGACCAACAATCACCAAATGATTCTAACTTTAAGGTGATTAATCCAAACATCATGTGCACTTAGAAAAAGGTTCGCTAATATGCCTTGAGAATATTCCTAACTATCTAAACCATAAGTCCACCATTCTGAGCTAAAATCCCTTGCATATAGGATCATAAACTACCCTAGGATGCTCATGTATCAGACATCCTAGGTATGAAGAAAAGATTTTATTAACAACTAGGTGTGTGCACCAAGTTGTGGTGCCAAAAACATGACACCCCTTTTTTCTTAGTTTTCTAAAGTGCATATGCACTATAGCGCACACATGCTATGGCTTGGAAAACCCAAGCAATAAGGCATACGTGCTATGCATACACATTTTGAAAACCTAAAAAAAATTATAAATGGACTGCAAACCCACAACCCATTTCATTTTCATTTCATATTGCAAAATTTCCTCCTCACAGTGCGTATGCAAGTTGAAGGAATTGGACTTTCACCACCCACCTCCTCAAAATGCCTCCTCGTCATTGAAGTTCAAGATCAAGATCACATTGTATGTTTACTACTCTTTTTTTTGCATTATTTTGTAGGTTGTTTTTAATTTTTCTTTAAATTTATTTATTTATTTAGATTAAAAATAGTTTCTTATCAGGAAATGTGGATAATGAACCACCAAATCCCCAAAAAGATCAAAACCAAAACCCTCCACAAAATCTGAATGAAAACCTTGCACAAGATGAGAATCAACCCTCCACAACAAGAGCAAGAAATTCTGCAACCTGCACTGATTAGAAGACCTCCTCTTGGCACACAAGACAATATAATAAATGAAATAAAAAGAGGGGGAAATGAATTAGAAGCACTCATTGGTAGGTTGAAAGCTTGTGGACAAACCAATCCAATGAGAGCACAATTGGCATCCTCCTTCGAGTCCATTATGACCTATGTAGCTTTTGTTAGTGGTCAGTTGGATATTTGGCATGTTAAGAGGGATGAACAAAGAAGATATTATGTAAAAAAATTATCATATAAAGATGTAAAAAAAAAGGGAAATACCAAAAGGTAGCATTTGTGCATTGTTTAAAAAGCCTAGTGAACAAAATACTATTAGAGAGACAACTAAAAGGTTCCCCATCTATTGGTGCATACATGATGGTATTCGAAATAATTTTTAGGATAGATGGTGGATGATCTTTGATGCCCCTCCCTGCAATAATCACGAGGTTCCCATGTATTTCTTAAAGAAATTGTATTGTGAATTTGTCTTTGGGGAGATCCCCAATTATTTTGATATATTAGAATCTCATGGTAGAGGTGGGGGGTCATCATTTGAGAGGTTGGGGGCACATTGTGACCCTAATGTAGTTAGGGCACCTATTGTCAAGCCACAAGGTGAGCATGTGATTATTCCTTCAATCATGAAGGAACATGTAGAGGCCAACACTCTAGGGACTATTAATGCTTTGACGTAGACTCTCATTCATTGCATGAGTCCATTAGTTGAGGAGGAGCCTTCTGTGTGTCACAGCCTCATGTGCACATCAGACAGATCCTTATGCACATTTGGCAATCATGCTAGAGATAATATGGATGATGGGCTAGTCATTGATTAGTTTCTGAATGAGACATTTGGCATTGACACACAGGTAAATTAAAATTATAATAAACTAATTTGATCACATTTCATATGTATAGTGAATGACTAATTAATTAGCATGTATTGACATTGTTCAAAATTTAGGGTCAGAGTGTTGGTGGCCCTAGTAGAGGTACCATCGACATTCACTAGGGATTTCGAGCCTAGGCATGATACAAGCTTTGTAGAGGTACATTTGTTTCATGTTAATTTAACTCATTTGATTATATCTATTTCATGTGTCATGTTACATGTAACTTTTATTGTATGACATGCAACTCTTGACATCTGAGAGTCCTCCTCATCTTTGACAGTCCATCAATTGTGGAGTTGCTGTAGTGATGGCTAGTTCAGAGCCATTGACTAAGGTATGAAAGGATTTTCTTGGTTTTAGTTATTTATAATAGTTAATATCAAAATTTATAATATTATTTATAAGTGATTATATTGATTGAATTGTTGTAGGGCCTTGTTACACCTTATCGTTTGCGAACCTTTGAGGTGGACGTGTAGAGTGACTATTTGATGGTGGTAAGAAAATAATTAATTTTGTGTGTACATATATTTGATTTCAATATATAGTAATTACTGATTCATATCTACTTTTTTTTGTATCAGCTCAAGTTAGAGAAGAGCCTAAACAAGAGGACGAGGGAGCGTGTGAGGAAAACCCCATCATCTCCCTCCACACAATGACCAAAAACCTCTAGGGATTTTTTTCCTTCCCCTCATGAGAAGGAGAAGATATAGTTGATAGACACACATGTATAGGCATCAATGGACATATATGTTGGATTTTATGTCAGTGGACATATTTGATATACATTTGATGTATATATGACATTTTATATTTGATGTATGACAGATATTTGATGCATGACATTATTAGACTTATGACATTATTGGTTAATATATGATATGTTTGTTCATGTATGACATTATTGGTTATCATAATATATTATGTGTTTGTTAACGTATGGCATTATTGGTTATCATTTTATATTATATGTTTGTTCATGTATGACATTATTGGTTATCATAATATATTATATGTTCATTCATGTATGACATTATTGGTTATCATAATATATTATATGTTCATTCATGTATGACATTATTGGTTATCATAATATATTATATGTTTGTTCATATATGAAATTATTGGTTATCATAATATATTATCAAGGTTGCATGGGTACTTGTACCCACACCCCTGGTACTCGTACCCATGTACCTAGGTACTAGGTGCATGTATTTGAAGTACCAGGTACTCGGTGGAGAGCATCATAGGTAAGGACCTTGATTGAGATTTTTGATTATTATTATTTTTTAATTTTTTGTGTATCAGCTCGTTGTTTATCAAGCTTAATTCAATAGCTAATTAGTTTGAAACTTTGATAGAATATTGATTAACAATAAACTTTATCACTATTCAAGCATAAGTTTATCATTTCCAATATGTCATCATCATATGATTTATGATCTTGTTCATGTTTAAAGTTTTCCTTCTCTATTATTTGTTTATCAAGCTTAATTGAATACCTAATCAATTTGAAACTTTGATACAATATTGATTTACAATAAAATTTATCACCATTAAAGCTAGAAATTTATCATTTGCAATATGTCATTGTCATATGATTTATGATTTTCTTGTTCATGTTTAAAATCTGCCTTCTATGTTATGCACCTAAACATTTATCATAAATTATTATTACAAACATATAACAAATCTGAAACTGAAAACAATACATTACATTTGCAAACTTTATCACTATTCTTGATTTGAAAAATCTTTGTCATGACTCATAAATTCAGGTTATCTATAAATATAAAAGTATAATTAAAAATAAAGTTTGACATACCCAAGTACCCCCATCCCATATTATAAATAGTTGTACCCATACCCGTACCTGTACCCTATGTACCCCAAGTACCCCCATCCCTATGCAACCTTGTATATTATATGTTTGTTCATGTATGAAATTATTGGTTATCATTATATATATCTTGTTTTTATTGTTTAAATTTTAAGTACATTTCATGTATCTCATTTTAACGTAAATTGCATCCAAAATGATGCAAAGTGCTCACACAAAAAGCTAATGGATTCCCAGCAAGAACACTTTAAAGGAAAACTACCTTTCCCACCTTCATAAGTGTCTTCAAAGACTCTTTCCAACTTGATTACGATATTGAGCAAACTTCTACCCAACATCACAAAACTACTTGATCACTTTCCCTATTCAAGACTTGGGAAGCAATAAGGGAAGAATGAGAAAATTTGAGAAATGGATCATAATCAACTTCTTACTTCAAACTAACATCTTAGCCACTTCAAGGAATGCCTAATAACTATCTTACAAACTTCAATCTGTCATCTATTCCATCATTCGAAGAGATTCTTCAAGATCCTATGAGTGAAAATAATCTTTCAACATCCTATGACTATATTTTCTTTGCAACAACATGTAATTTGTTGATTTTCAGACAACTCTTTACAAAGGGAAGTGGTCATGTTGAAAACCCATGAAATGACTATTAAGACAACCAAGAAGATCATTAACATCTTCCACTAACTTGATTTAGTGATAACATGTAGCTATATAAGGTGTAATGACTCTCAAAACACTTATTAAGTTAACTTATTAACAAAAACAACAAAAAAAGGAAAATCGTTAGGACTAAGGCAATTTGGGTTTATAGGTGATCTCAAGTTCCTTGACCTTACAAACAAGGATTACCTTATCACCATGAAAAATAGCATGTTCAAAATTATGTGTATGATCACCCCTTTACCTTCTATCATGAGTCTCCATCGTTGGATGAGATGACATATCCAGTTGCCACAGTCAAAGATCATTGCCCTATGACATTTAGTGACTCTTAGGGATGATTTAGTTCGGCATGCCTGAGAATGTTTGAGTGCTCAACGAAATAGGATAAGCTTGGGGCTAGTGTTTACCTAGCCACCCGAAGCTAATAGAACAAATAGTTCAGTCCCACGACAAAAGGTGAGAGATATTTGGTAGTCAAAAACTTTGTACTAACCAATAATACAAGTTTTAGCATCACCTGAGATGGCATCACAAAATAAAAATGGAGTAAGATCTCCAAAAAAGAGAGAGAGGTTATTGTAGGTCTCCACAACATGGTCCTATAGCACTTGGAGTCGCATCAATACCTCGCACAAGCTCTGAGATATGCCCCATCAAAGATTGCTACCCTATGGCATTTAGTGACTTTTAGGGATGTTTTGGTTTAGCGTGCCCAAGAATGTTCGAGAACTCAATGGGATAGGATGATCTTGGAGCTAGGGTTTACCTAGCCACTTAGACCTAACATAATAGATAGTTTGATCCCACGAAAAACAATGAGGGAGATTTGGCAGTTGGCAATTTTGTACTGGCCAACACTACAAGTTTTAGCATCACCTGAGATGACATTGCAAAATCAAAATGGAGTAAGATCTCCAAAATGTGAGAGAGGTTATTATAGGTCTCTACAACATGGTCCTATAGCACCTATAGATGCATCCATACCTCACATGAGCTTCAAGATATGCCCCATCAAAGATCACTACCCTATGGCATTTAGTGACTCTTAGGAAAGTTTCGATTCAGTGTGTTCGAGAACATTTGAGTTCTCAACAGGATGGAATGAGATTGGGGCTAGGGTTTACATGGCAACCTAGAGCTAATGGAATAGATAGTTTGATCCCACGATGAATGGTGAGGGAGATTTGGTAGTTGGCAACTTTGTACTAGCCAACACTATGAGTTTCAACATCACCTAAGATGGAATCACAAAATCAAAATGGAGTAAGATCTTTGAAAAGTGAGAGATGTTATTGTAGGTCTCTATAACATGGTCCTGTAGAACCTAGAATCACATCCATACCTCACACAAGCTTTGAGATATGCTCCGTCAAAGACCACTTCCCTATGGCATTTAGTGACTCTTAGGGGCATTTTAGTTCGGCATGCCTGAGGACATTCGAGTGCTCAATGGGATAGGACAAGCTTGGGGTTAGGGTTTACCTGGCCACCTAGAGCTAACAGAATAGGACTATTTGATTTCATGATGAATGGTGAGGGAGATTTGGCAGTTAACAACTTTGTACTAGCCAACACTACGAGTTTCAACATCACCCGAGATGGCATCGCAAAATCAAAATGGAGTAAGATCACCAAAAAGTGAGAGAGTTTATTATAGGTCTCCACAACATGATCCTATAGCACCTAGAATCACATCCATACCTTGCACGAGCTCTGAGATATGCCCTGTCAAAGATTGCTTCCCTATGGCATTTAGTGACCCTTAGGGACATTTTGGTTCGGTGTGCCCGAGAATGTTCGATCACTCAATGGGACGGGGAGAGCTTGGGACTAGAGTTTCCCTAGCCACCCAGAGCTAATAGAATAGATAGTTTGATCCCACAACGAACAGTGAGGGAGATTTGGCAGTTGAAAACTTTGTACTGGCCAACACTACAAGTTTCAACATCACCCGAGATGGCTTTGTTAAATTAAAATGGAGTAAGATCTCCAAAAAGTGAGAGAGGTTATTGTAGGTCTCCACAACATGGTCCTATAGCACCTAGAATCACATCCATACCTCACACAAGCTCTAAGATATGCCCTGTCAAAGATTGTTTCCTAATGGCTTTTAGTGACCCTTAGGGACATTTCGGTTCGACATGCCCAAGAATGTTCAAGCACTCAACAGGATGGGATAAGCTTGGGGCTAGGGTTTACTTAGCCACTTAGAGCTAATGGAATAGATAGTTTGATCCCACAATGAACGGTGAAAGAGATTTGGTAGTTGGCAACTTTGTACTAGCCAACACTACGAGTTTCAGCATCACACGAGATGGCGTCATAAAATCAAAATGGAGTAAGATCTCCAAAAAGTGAGAGAGATTATTGTAGGTATCTGCAACATGGTCTTATACCACCAAGAATTGCAACCATACCTTGCACTAGCTTTGAGATATGCCCCATCAAAGATCATTGCCTTGTGGCATTTAGTTACTCGTAGGGACGTTTTGGTTCGGCATGCTTGAGAATGTTTGAGCACTCAATGGGATGGGATGAGCTTGGGGTTAGGGTTTACCCAGCCATTTGGAGCTAATAGAATAGACCATTTGATTCCATGACAAATGGTGAGGAAGATTTGGCAGTTGGCAACTTTGTACTAGCGAAGACTACGAGTTTCAACATCACCCGAGATGGCATCACAAAATCAAAACATAGTAAGATCTTTAAAAAGTAAGAGAGGATATTGTAGATCTCTACAACACGGTCCTATAGAACCTAGAATTGAATCCATACCTCACAAAAGCTCCTAGATATGCCCCATCAAAAATCATTTCCCTATGGCATTTAGTGACCCTTAGGGAAGTTTCGGTTGGGCATGCTCGAGAACATTTGAGCACTCAATGACATGGGATGAGCTTAGGGCTAGGGTTTACCTAGCCACCTGGAGCTAATAGAATAGATAGTTTGATCCCATGATGAATGGTGAGGGAGATTTGGTAGTTGGAAACTTTGTATTGGCCAACACTACGAGTTTCATGATCACCTGAGATGGCTTTGCAAAATCAAAACGGAGTAAGCTCTCCAAAAAGTGAGAGAGGTTATTGTAGGTCTCCACAACACAATCCTATAGAAAATAGAATCACATCCAAACCTTGCATGAGCTTTGAGATATACCCCATCAAATATTACTGCCCTATGGCATTTAGTGACCCTTGGGGATATTTCAGTTTGACATGCCCGAGAATGTTTGGGTGCTCAATGGGATGGGATGAGCTTGGGGGTGAGGTTTTACCTGGCCATCTAGACTTAATGAAATAGATAGTTTGATCCCACAAAAAATGGTGAGGGGAGATTTGGTAGTTGGCAACTTTCTACTGGCCAATGCTATGAGTTTTAGCATCACCTAAGATGGCATCACAAAATCAAAATGGAGTAAGATCTCTAAAAAGTGAGAGAGGTTATTGTAGGTCCCCACAACATGGCCCTATAGCACCAAGAAACACATCCATACCTCACATGAGTTTTGAGATATGCCCCGTCAAAAATACTGCCCTATGGAATTTAGTGACCCTTAGGGACGTTTTGGTTTGGTGTGCCTGAGAATGTTCTAGCACTCAACAGGATGGGACAGGCTTGGAGCTAGGGTTTACCTAGCCACTTAGAGCTAACAGAATAGACAGTTCAATCCCGCGATGAATGAAGAGGGAGATTTGGCAGTTGACAACTTTGTACTGGCCAACACTACAAGTTTCAGCATCACCCAAGATGGCATCGCAAAATCAAAGTGAAGTAAGATCTCCAAAAAGTGAGAGATTTTATTGTAGGTCTCTACAACATAGTCCTATAGCACCTAGAATTGCATCCATACCTTGCACAAGCTCTAAGATATGTCCTGTCAAAGATCACTACCCTATGGCATTTAGTGACCCTTAGGGATGTTTCAATTCAGCATGCCCGAGAATGTTCGAGTGCTCAATGGGATGGGAAGAGCTTGGGGCTAGGGTTTAATCGGCCACCCGAAGCTAATGGAATAGATAGTTTGATCCCACAATGAATGGTGAGGGAGATTTGGCAGTTGCCAACTTTGTACTAGCCAACACTACAAGTTTCAACATCACCTAAGATGGTGTCGTAAAATCAAAATAGAGTAAGATCTCCAAAAAGTGAGAGAGGTTATTGTAGGTCTCTACAACATGGTCCTATAGCACCTAGAATCATATCCATACCTCACATGAGATTTGAGATATGCCTTGTCAAAAATTACTGCCCTATGGCATTTAGTGACCCTTAGGGACATTTCAGTTTAGCATGCCCGAGAACATTCAAGCACTCACTCTCTCTCTCCCATCCCATTCTCTCTGCCACTCCCCTACTCTCTCTCTCTCCTATCCCTTACTCTCTCTCACTCTCTCGTCTCTCCCATCCTCTACTCTCTCCTCTCCCATCCCCTACTCTCCCCTCTCCCATCCCCTACTCTCTCTCTCTCTCTCACTCTCTCTCCTCTCCCATCCCCTACTCTCTCTCACTCTTCCTCTCCTACTCCCTCTCCCACTGCCTACTCTCTCTCCTATCCCCTACTCTCTCTCACCCTCTCTCCTCTCCCATACCCTACTCTCTCTCTCACACACACACTCCCATCCCCCCTCTTTCTCCCTCTCCCACCACCCACTCTCTCTCTCCCATCCCGTACTCTCTCTCTCTCAGGCTACTCTCTCTCTCTCTCTCTCCCCCCCCTCTCCCATCCCTTACTCTCTCTCTCTCTCTAATGCACACACTCTCATCCTCCTCTCTCTCTCTCTCTCTCCCATCCCCTACTCTCACACACACTCTCTCTCTCCCATCCTCTACTCTCACTCTCTCTCTCCCATCTCGTTCTCTCTCTCTACCACCCCCTACTCTCTCTCTCTCTCACTCACACTCTCACATTCTCTCCCATCCCCTACTCTCTCTCTTACACATACTCACATCCCCCCTCTCCCTCTCCCTCTCCCACCACCTTCTCTCTCTCTCTCACACACACACATACTCTCTCTCCCATCCACTACTCTCTCTCTTGGATGACTTTCTCCCTCTCCCCTCTCCCATCCCCTGCTCTCTCTCTTTCATACACAAACACTCCCATCCCCCCCCTCTCTCCTCTCCCGTCCCCTACTGTCTAGATCTCTCACACACACTCCCATCCCCCCCTCTCTCTCTCCCTCTCGCACTCCCTCTCCCATCGCCTACTATCTCTCTCTCACTCTCTCTCTCTCTCTCTCTCTCTCTCCCATCCCCTACTCTCACTCTCTCTCCCCCATCTCCTACTCTCTCTGCCACCCCTACTCTCTGTCTCACTCTCACACTCTATCCCATCCCCTACTCTCTCTCTTACACACACTCCCATCCCCCCTCTCTCTCCCCCTCTCCCACTCCCTCTCCCACCACCTATTCTCTCTCTCCCATACCCTAATCTCTCTCTCTCTCTCTCTCTCTCCCCCATCCCCTACTTTGCCTTTCACACACACACCCATCCCCCCTCTCTCTCTCCTCTCCTCTCCCATCCCCTAGTCTCTCTCTCTCACTTGCTCTCCCTCTCCCACTCCCTCTCCCATTGCCTACTCTCTCTCTCTCTCTCTCTCTCTCTCTCTCTCTCTCTCTCTCTCTCTCTCTCTCTCTCCCTCTCTACTCTATCTGCCACCCTACTATCTCTCACACTCTCAAAATCTCTCCCATCCCCTACTCTCTCTTTCTTACACACATTCCCGTCGCCCCCCTCTCTCCCTCTCCCACCGCCTACTCTCTCTCTATGTCTCTTTCACACACACACACACACACACACACACACACTCCCTTTCCCCTCTCTCTCCTCTCCATCCCCTAATCTCTCTCTCCTCTCCCATTCCCTACTCTCTCTCACTTGCACACTCTCATCCTCCTATCTCTCTCTCTCATTCTCCCTCTCCCACTCCCTCTCCCACCACCTACTCTCTCTCTCCCATCCCCTACTCTCTCTCTCTCACTTGCACACTCTCATCCTCCTCTCTCTCTCACTCTCCCTCTCCCACTCCCTCTCCCACCACCTATTCTCTCTCTCCCATCTCCTACTCTCACTCTCTCTCTCTCCCATCCCCTACTCTCTCGGCCATCCCTACTCTCTCTCTCACTCTCACACTCTCTCCCATCCCTTACTCTCACTCTTTCTCTCTCTCCCATCTCGTACTCTCTCTTTGCCACCCCCTACTCTTTCTTCCATCCCCTACTCTCTATCTTACACACACTTCCATCCCCCCTCTCTCTCTCCCTCTCCCACTCCCTCTCCCACCACCTACTCTCTCTCACACTCTCTTTCCCATCCCCTACTCTCTCTCTCTCTCTCTCTCTCTCTCTCTCTCTCTCTTTCTCTCTCCCCTCTCTCATCCCCTACTCTCTCTCTTTCACAGACACACTCCCATCCCCCCTCTCTCTCCTCTCCCCTCCCCTACTCTCTATATCTCTCACACACACTCCCATCCTCCCTCTCCCTCCCTCTCCTATTCCCTCTCCTGCCACCTACTCTCTCTCTCTCCCCCTCTCTACTCTCTCTCTCTCTCTCCCATCCCCTACTCTCATTCTCTCTCTCCCATCCCCTACTCTCTCTCTACCACCCCTACTCTCTCTCACACTCTCTCATGCCCTACTCTCTCTCTTACACACACTCCCATCCCCCCTCTCTCCCCCTCTTCGACTCCCTCTCCCACCACCTACTCTCTCTCTAAGGCTACTCTCTCTCTCTCTCTCTCTCTCTCTCTCTCTCTCTCTCTCTCTCTCTCTCTCTCTCTCTCTCTCCTCCCTCCCTCCCTCCCTCTCTCCCTCTCCCATCCCCTACTCTCTCTTTCACACACACACACTCCCATCCTCCTCCTCCTCCTTTATCTCTCATTCTCCCTCCCCCACTCCCTCTCCCATCACTTACTCTCCCTCTCTCCCCCCCATCCGCTACTCTCAATCTCTCTCTCCCATCCCGTGCTCTCTCTATGACCCCTACTCTATCTAACACTTCCTCTCTATCCCATCTCCTACTTTCTCTCTCTTCCACCCCTACTCTCACACTCTCTCCCATGCCCTACTCTCTCTCTCTCTCTCACCCATCCTCCTCCTCCTCCTCTCTCTCTCTCTCACTCTCCCTCTCCCACTCCCTCTGCCACTACCTACTCTCTCTCTCTCTCCCGTCCCCTACTCTCAATCTCTCTCTCCCATCCCATACTCTCTCTCTCTCTCATCCCTGACTCTTAATCTTTCTCTCCCATCGCGCACTCTCTCTCTGCAACCCCTACTCTCTCACACTTCATCTCTCTCCCATCCCCTACTCTCAATCTTTCTCTCCCATCCTAGACTCTCTCTCTACCACCCCTACTCTCTCCCATCCTCTACTCTTAATCTCTCTCTCCCATCTTGTACTCTCTCTCTGCCACCCCTACTCTCTCTCTTTCTCACACTTCCTCTCTCTCTCTCTCTCTCACACACACACACACACACACACACACACACAAACACACCCATCCCCCTCTCTCCTCTCTCTCTCTCTTGATCTTGCTCTGCCTCTCTCCTTCCCTCTCTATGCACTATTTAGGTCTTAATAGTGTGTGCACACTAAACTGCGTATGCACTAAAGCGCACATGTGCTATTAAGACTCAAATTTTAAAAAGCTTGAATAGCGCATGCACGCTATAGTGCACATGTGCTATAGGATGCATGTGCTATTTAAAGCTTTGCATTGTACCAAGCCTAAGGCTTGGTTTTTCCTTGGGGAGCCAACTCAAAGGTTTGGAGTCTGTAAACTAGTCTAAGACGTATTTTGCTACAAACAAACAAAAAATGATTGCTTTTTGTTGTGTGTTCTGCTCTCCTTCAAGTTTCCTTGTGGTTGAGCATCGATAAAATCAGGTTACATGACATTGTAGGTCTCTATGTTAGCTATATAACCAAATAATTTATTTTTTATTTAAACTATTTCAAGCCTTTCAACTATAATTTCTTTTGAATGTATGTCCATTTTTTGTCAAAAACCAACATGTACTAATTGGGCTATATATTTTAGCTCGTTAATCAAATTTTGCAACAACTTAGTTTTTAAGGAACTAGACTCCATTCTACACACTTTGAAAAAAAAAAGTATTGATTTTAGATTAGTTTTCAATCATTTCTACGGGAAGTACACAGATATTTCATGTTTTTGGGATGTGTCTAATTAAAAAATTCATTAAAAAAATACACATTATAAAATTACTTGAAAAATCTAGGATAAACTACTTAGTGTTAGATAACTTTTGACCAGAGTGATTAAAGAATTTCAAAAAAAAAAGTTAAAATTGTAGGCTGGCCACACTTTGTACTATGTTATGTTTTTTTGGAATAAACAATACCACTTTCCGTGGCTCCCTTTTTTCAGGACCTAGAACTAAACCATTTTGATAAAAAAATTAGTAGTTTAGAAACTAGATTCAAAGGACTACTAGTTTTGTTTTTGTCATATCTTAAAATTTTGAGCGTAACTATCTTCAAATTCTTGTTGAAGTTCAAAAATTGTTGATTTCAGAAAAAAAAGGTGTCCACTTATACCCCCCTTTTGGCACCACAAGTTGGTGTGCTTACCCAACTAGAAGAAAATATTTTAGGATTCAACATATAAACCATAAATTGATTCTTCACATACACATCCTCCAAGTTATCAACTTCTACATTTTTTCCTTTGTTTCACTTTCGTAACTCCTTTCTTGCAACTATTATCTTCACATTTTTCATTAGTGTGCCATAATTCTATTTCCCATGTTGATCGCTAACCCCTTGAGAAATCTTCAAATCAACTCAGTGACCAAAAATCAGGTTCCTCCTACAAGTTTTGCATACTACAAAGGAATTAGAGAATGCTTCTTGCCATATTTAACAACAATAAACACATTCTTGACACAATCATGTACAAATTTGCAATCATACTGCCAAGGTCTACCAAGTAACATGTGACAAATTCTCATGTCCATAATGTCACACAACACTTGATCAACATACTATCCAATCTGAAAAATAAGAAAACATTGCTTCCTCACTTCCAAAGCATGTTCATCTTGTAATCAACTTATCCTATAAGGACAAGGATATCTCACTCTCTGCAAACCAAGTTTTTGAACCATCTTCTTAGCAAAAAGGTTATTAGTACTACCGCCATCCATAGTTACATTCTAGCAACTATCTCTAGACTTACAACAAGTCCTAAATAAACTCCTCCTTTGACTAGGTTCTAGTGTCTTCTTACCAAATAATACTTTTTGAATCAGCAAATTTTCCCCTCTAGAATCATTCACTGAATCCACATTCTCGTTTACCACAACAACTCTTCTGTCACCAACCTTCTTCTTGGGACATTCAAATGCTCTATGTCCTTCTTTACCACATGTAGAAAGTACCCTTAAAAACATATATGTCTATTCCCTTCCTATGTTCAATAGGTTTTGGTTCATCTTCAACATTATGTTTATCCTTCTTAAAGTTCTCCTTCTTTTCCTTACCTTAAGAATTACCTTGATGTCTCCTCTTCAACTTCTCTCATGCGCTTAGAGTGTACTGATAAGCATCTTCAACTGAAGCAATATTCAACATACCAATCTCATCTTGGATATTGAATCTCAAGTCATTAATATATCTATCTTCCTTTCCTTAGAAAAATATCTATGCCCAGACCAAATAGTTAACTTGTAGAACTCCTCAGTATAATTTTTCATAAGCATATCCTTCTATTTTTAGATTCTGTAACTTCTTAAAAAAATCAAGTTCATAATCAACAAGAATGAACTTAGACTTCAATTTTGTAACCATCAATCTCCCTTAGTGATCTTCATTTCACCTTCCTCTCTATCTCTTTTTAATTCTTTCAAGCATAAAGCAACATGTCCTCTCAACTTAGTTTGTGCGAACCTCACTCTAAGTATATCTCTAATATCCTCTAGCTCAAAGTAGGCTTCCAATTCACCAATCCAATCAATCAGGTCTTCAGGATTCAAAGTACCTAAGAAATTAGAAACATTCATCTTATGCTTTAGCTTCAATAGAGCTCCAAATCTATCCAATCAGGCAGTTCTAACTTCGACAAGTGTCTCCATACAAATAGCT
This sequence comes from Cupressus sempervirens, assembly GCA_028749045.1. Classification (NCBI taxonomy): domain Eukaryota; kingdom Viridiplantae; phylum Streptophyta; class Pinopsida; order Cupressales; family Cupressaceae; genus Cupressus; species Cupressus sempervirens. The sequence continues at coordinate 440,494,709 of CM053792.1, forward strand.
TTGTCTTCACCACTAGATCCAGCAGCTTCAAAGTGTTCAACAACTCCCTCATAATCATCTTTAGTACCCACATTCCTCGGTACACCAACTATAGCTCTCTCATGATCTCAACAACCATATCATTCTTCATTAGCTCCATCTCAAATCTAAAATATGATCTAATTTTCTTTCAAATCCTAGTCTCAACAACATCACAGAGATCATCAATCACCCTAGAGTCCAATATTCTTAGAGACATCTTCCAAGATCTTTGTAATCCAAAGAAACAAATCCACAAGGTCAACTAGATCCAACCTTCACTCTAATACCATTTGACGCATTGCAAGGCAGAATTGTCTCCAAGGAGATGTCCTAGCCCCCAACAAATAACCACACAATAGAATATACAAAATAACACATACATTTAGATCCAAAATAATTCCCATTCTCATAATAGAATAATCATATTTACATCCAACATGCCTCTCTATAAGGACTTCTAAGTTATGCCTAAATATATCAACAATTACAAAAACTATTCTGTAAGACCTCATTGGATCCAAACTCTAGCTAGCCTAGATCTACAATCTAGTAGAGAACCCCAAGAAGAATCTAAACTTGTGCTCACAAGCCACCAAGAAATGTTCTTTCCTTCCAAGCCTACACTTAGCTACTAGCTCTACTAAACTTTGCTCCTCTCAACTACTCCATGTTGAATTCAATCCATTAATGTATCAAGACAAGACAACACCCTCCTAATTATACTAAACTAAGACATAATTCATCCTAAAAACTCTTACATTAAATTAAGACTCACATTAAATACACTCACAAATCATAAGCTGTATTGGAAAAAAACATTAAATACATGAATAACTAAATACTTAGGATAGCCCCCAAGTTTACAATGCATAACTAACTCATATGATAAAATGGAAGTGCATGCCCTTAGGCATAGGTCAATGTTCAGACATCTAGTGATCCAAATCCAAGAGCATACACACCAACTCCCTCATATCAAAGCTTGCAAATACAATCTCCAATGTCTGGTAGTAAATTAGGAACACACAACCAATAGTCACCAAAATGGCTCTATCTTCAAGATATTACTCTAACATTTTTGCACACTTAGGATAAGGTTCCCTAATATGTCTTGAAAATATCACTAACTTCATAAACCATTAGTCCACCATTTTGTGCTCAAGTCCCTACAGATAGGATTATGGACAATCCTAAGATGCTCCTACATCAATGTACCTAGAGAAGATACTAGTAAATTAAGTAGTATCATTGGAAAGAGCACAAAAAGGCATTTCCAATGATATAAAGCATTCCTAAAATGGTGATCAAGTGCTCAAGATATGTCTCCCAGATTGCAAAACAAAACCTTTAACTTCGATAGAAAAAAAACGTATCAAAAATGAAAAATACCTATTCCACTACGACAGGTTTAGAATCAACTTTCCAATTGTATAGTTGGTACCAATAGGTACTAGGGGGGGTAGGCTGGGGGGGGCAGGGAGGGGGAGGGTGGGGTGAAACAATACATGTGCTTTCCTTCTTCTTATTGGTTAATCTGATGATTCTCTCTATGAACTTGGCTACTTACTCTTTAACAACTAAGAAAATAATCAAAGGTATGCCAAAAAACTAGAGAATGTTCCACACAGAAGCATACATCAATGACACATATATTTATACATGGAAATCCTTGATGTGAGGGTGGAAACCATGATGAGAGTAATATACCCACTATCCTTTCCTTGCAAGTAAAAGGGTGTCCGACTATGAGATTACAACCATTCCTTCTAAGATTAATGCATCCTATTAGGAATGTTACTAACATGTTAGGATTACAATTAGTCTATTAAGACTACATTTCTAGAGGATTTTGAAGACTTATTTCAAGTCTTCCTTGTTATAGGATATACAATAGATGCAATCGTTAGAAAGAAAGAAGACTATAGTAATAGATCTATGTGTCTAGCACACCTTTCTTGATAGATCCTCTCCTTTGGATCCTTGAAGATACTTTGATCATCTATTGATATTTTGGCTTTTGTCTGAATTCCTCTAACCTGTCTCTCCTTCTTTTGTTCTCTCTACACTTTCCTATATTTTCTCTTGATTGCAATTGACTATTCTTATGGATTTTTTTGTTCACATAACTACCAAAATAATGGTGTTCTTGGATCTTATCTTTCCATATTTATATTCTTCTTCTTCCACACACAATTTTTAGTTTATCTTTTTCTTATATATGTCACAATCTCTGATTTTGAATGAAAACCCTAAAGGACTATCCACTCAAATTTAATCTCTTTTTTCATCCTTGAGTGAGCTAATCCTTTTTTCATCCTTATAATTGTAGCTCTTTTTTTAATCAATGACAATAGGATGGTGTGGTTTCTTGTGTTGTCTCCCTCTATGAGGAAAATCCCTTGTACAATACTTGTCATGAATTTTCAAATGTTTCTTTATACTTGTCTCGAGCTAAGTTGAGAAGGATCTCTCATGAATCCTTCAAATCTTTGAGTGCAATCATGGCACTATGCAACTCTACTAACTACTAGTAGAATGCTTCTTCATTCTTAGGTGGTGGTAAGATAAGTAGATCTTTTGCATCTTTGAGTGCATTACTAATGGATCCAATGATGGGAGTCAAGAGGCATAGAAGCTCCATCAATTTTATTTTGCTCTTTTCTTCTTTAGCTCTCAGCTAGTGTAACATGTAAATTATATCGTGTATCTTGGTTAGTTGTTCAACTGTTGATTTAGAGAGTGGATCAAATCCATGTGCTTTTTTATCAAGTTCATGTTGAGCCTTTGCATTTGACTTCTAAAGTTCACTCATGATAGTGTGTGATGTGCTATGTTTTTGAATCATTGGGGTTATCTATATTAAGGTTTATAACATCTCATCTTTGAGTATCATAAGTTCTCATTTATTTTCTTCAAAAAAATTATTTTTAACTTCAAGTGCTCGTGCTAGAGTATGTTATTCCACTATGCCTATGAGTTATATTGCCTTGTCATGAATCTTTCTTGTTATGTCTCTAATTTGAGTGCTCAAATCCTCATCCTCATTGAAGGTTTATTCTCCTATGAGTCCTTTGAGAATGTCTTGGGCATCAACTAGTGTAACTTCCTGACTATATCTTGTGTTGTTCTGCTTCATTTTCTTATTTTTTTACTATGGTTGGTAAATTTTACCAACTCCTTTGATTTCAATTTTCTTGATCTCTAGCCTATCTCATTCACCCATTCCCCTAGGCTTAGCATATTTATTGCTTGAGTTGCACCAAAGTCATATAGTGCTCCTTCGTCTTTAGATATGTCAGATTCACTAGGTTCTTGGGATTCCTTAGTCCTTTTGCTCCTCTTTTTGCTTTATGATTCCTACAAATCTTGATTTCTTTTCTCAGGCTTTCTAACTCTTTTTTTCCCCTTAGATGGTGTTGAAAATGGCTTATATGTTGGTGTCTATTGGAATTGAGGGGATTACAAATCTTCTTGCCTATGTTCTACACTAGTGTCCCTTTGTTGTTATTTTCCTGTACCTCTATTTGAACTTCCATTAGTGGTAACTAAGTATTATCCATTTCATGCTTTGGTTCATTTTATTTGACAACTTCTTCCTATCCTTCTTATTTCATGTCCATATCTTGACAGGTTGTCTCTTCTACCCTTTCTCTTACTTCCCCTATAGTTATGTCAATGATTTGGGGTTGTGTACTTTGTTCTCTTCTGTAGCATATGGTCCTATGGAGGATTGTTGTGTTTCTCCACTACCTTTTGGCTCAAGGTTCATATCTTTACTTATTTTAATCCTTTGTTCGACTTGTTCAAGATACTTCTCTGTTGGCTTCCTTTTAGTGGTTCTAGGACATGTAGTTTTAAGTCTCTCCTTTACCTTTTGACCTTGGATTTCTTCTTTTTTAATTGTTTCTTTCTCCTCCTTATAGAGTTGAGACCAAAATTTATTTTCATCAGAAAATGCATATGTCTTCAATCCTGTTGTGATCAATGTTATATTCTTTATTGGGTTAGAGTTTCTTTACATGACTTTACAAGATCTCTAAGCCCTTTCTTGCCCATGCTATGTCTATTTTTTATGAGAGCTTCCTCCAACATGTCTTTCCATTCTATGGAAACTTTGGACCATGTCTCTTTAATTATCTTTGATAACTCTTCAAATAGTCAAGAATCTACTTCTTTTGGTGTTCTCCTAAACACTCTTAAGCTCACTAGTACAAAGTGTACTATCTTACTTCCAGTCACCTTGGTAAATTTGGAAAATCTATCCCTAAGTCTGGTATAATTACCAATTTTCCAATATCTTCTAAAATATTTTGTAGAGAAAGATTCTTACTTCCTTTTGCAGACCTTAGGATTTTGTGGTCTTATTCTTCTTCTTGTTCCTCTTCTTGTGATTGAGTAGGTGGTTTTTTTTTTTTTTTTCCTTTCCTTATGTAGGTCTCCAATATGGAGGTCTTGGAGGTTTCTTGTATCCTCCTCTTCTTGGGTTCTTCCTCTTCTTCAACCTTAGGTTTTGGAGTGGAGCATCTCTCCAACTCAGGTTGTGTGGCTTCTTCCTCTATTTTCTTTGTGACTTGCCTCTTTTATTTCCTCTTCTTTAGCCATGATTGCTTTGAGACTTATGCTTCTTGTTCAAAAATAAATTTTTTGACCTCCTTTATTGTGCCAAATATTTGTTGCTTGTTTTCAATTGGATTTTCCAGAAGTTTAACTATCAAGCTTTTGGTGGATTTCTCCTCAATCTCATATGAGAACTCAATTAACCATTATGTTCTTGGTTTAACCTCTTGTACAAAGAAATTATTAATGTTAGCCAAGAAAAAAATGTTGTTCCTATAATCATTTAAATATGTTGGTATTATTCTTCTTTTATGCACGTCCTCCTAAAAATTCTAAAAGTAGGCTTCACATTTCTCCATACCTTTGTCTCCTGACCAATTGTGCATACTAGTTATTTGTGCAATGATGTTTCTCTTCAAATCCCACTTGATTAATTTATATCCATGATACTCACCCTTAAAATAAAAGAAGATGTATATTAGTATTGTTCCTAATTTGAAGGAGTTGACTGCACTGTCAATTTTAATCTTCTTGAGGTTGTCTAAAATTTTCTTTTGTAGCCATCCACTAAGAACCAACTTGTTATTCTTTGTTATTATTTGATGCACTCCATATAATTCCCTTGCAAGCACATTGTTGGGATGACTTAATGAGTAGAGTTTATGTACTATCACTCTTGTAGAAAATTCTACCCTTTCATCAAGAATGTAACTTATGGTACACATTATGCCATCTGAGTGACATCATGTTAGCTCACCCACCTCTATTATAGAATGTTCTCTAGTGGTCACCTTCTCTCTAGTTTGGTTGAACCGTGAAACTCTTTCGATCACTTCTTTTGTGATATTGTATGGCTTTTCTAACCACATTTACTACTCATATACTTGACTAAGTACAAATCTCACCCATTAAACTCTAAAGAAATTTGGGATATCTAGAGCATGAGTTAGGGTTGTTCCTTCTATCACTTATATGTCTTTTCACTAGTTCCCTTTTCTCAGATCTCCCCATATTTTTTTTTAATCATTTTGTCTCCAATTTCTACTATCTTTGTCTTCAGATATTCATCAACATCTTCTAGGAGTAACACATTACTGGGGAGGGAGGATAGGGCTCTGTTCATATCTCATTTTTGACATCTAACAATAATGGTTCATAAACAAGTGATTCCTCATCTTGTTCATCCATTAACTCGATATCAAACAAATCATTGTGTTATGCATTTAGGAGTTTCTAGTGTTGGCTCTATATCCTAGTTTCTTGTGTTGAGTGAAACCTAGGGCTTCAAAATCATTTTAAAACCTTTTTCCACACACTTACTTTGAAAAGTAGCCTTTTGACGGTTAGGGTTTCACAAGAAAAATCTTTATTGAACTCACGATTACAAAGGTGATTTTTTTCTGGCAAGGTACCTATTTATAGAATCATTGAAAAAATAACATTGAATTCCAAATAGTAACCTTGTTTCTTGCCTATCTTTGTCATTGAGCAAAAAATGCTTTCCAATGATAACACTAAAAGTTAGATTTTAAAGGCAACATGTCTTCCATTCTTGGAATCAACTTAACCTTTACCTTTGGAGTCACTTAGACATAACATACCAGATTGCATGAGGGTACTGATGCAAGTTTCATGTTTTTTTCCTAATCCTATTGAGCTCAACTTAGCTTAGCTCAATTGAGAGGACTCACCACTTACAGGTGAACATGTTCCTTCTCCAATCCTTACTTTGATGTTATCTGATTGCTTCTTGATCCACACTTTTGCAAATTCCCTATTGTCTTGTCTGACATCAATGGCTTTCCCTTTTCCTTTGTCACTATCACTGTGTTGTCTAGGTATATGGTCCATCCAATAATTGTTTACCACATGACCCACTTTATGAAATTCGTTGCATATCTTTCTTGAATTATTCCATGAACTTCCTTGTCTTTTTTTTTCATCCACCATTTGCATTGTGTTGCAACATGCCTATCATTTCCATAGGAAAAGAAGACCTATCTTCTATTTAGTGGGGATGACTGGCGTAAGCCTATGCTTGATCTAAAACTCCTCCCATTGTGGTCATACATATTAGAGTAGTGATATTATTTCTCTCCTTTTCCTTGATTTGCAAGATCTTTATATTCTTGTGAGTTGCATCCATATTGGTAACAATTGCAACATAGTTTTCTATCTTTATTGACTCTACTAATTGTCAAAATAATTTAGCATAAATGAGAGGTGGGGGAGGTGGGTGAATTAGTTAGCCTTGGATCTTGATACACCAATTCAACTTTTTAACTCTTTAAACAACTTAGATCTAGTCATTAATCTACTTGATCTCTACAACAAATTATTAGTAACATAAACTTGTAGTCAACCGTCCCAATAATAACTTAATTTGCAAAATGTAAAATATAAATAGTAAAACATCTCAAATAACATTCACAAAAGTAAGAAACCAAGATTTAACATGGAAACCCAATTTGGGAAATACCACCAGTAACATGTCACCAAATTTTCACTCTTGTGAAGTGAGCTCTCTTAGGAGACAACCTTGTTAAAGGTTACAATACACATTGTTAGGTGTGAACTTGTTAAAGAATTTAATCACCCTGTTAAGAGTGGCCTTGCTAGAGGACTTAAGAAAATTCCATTAGAATGTCACCTTGATTAATAGATTTACAAATAAATATTAGGTTAACCTTGATCAAAGGATTTTTAATGATAGAATGGTTAGAAAGTAACAATAGCTTTATCTAATAAATACAACTCACTTTGCAAATATTCATCACAATATAGATCATCTACTAACTCACCAACTAAACTCCTTTCATGTCTCCATCATTGTCACCAATCTTCTTGGTAAATCCTTCAAGTAATCACTCTTCACCTCAACTCTTCTCCTTCTTCATAACCTTCTACTCAAGTTTTCTAGTCAACAAATTAGCAATTGTTAACCCCCATTAGGTTTATCCTTATGCCTCATTAAATAGGTATATTTGGTCATTTTCTTCTTAAAAACCACTATTGATCTTAGGTTTAGGTCACATTCATCTAATCCTTGCATCATTTTATTTCCTCCTCCTCCTTCTAGAAATTTCTCAAAACTTCTTTTCAAATCCATGCCTGGAAAAAATCAAATATAGTTTCACTTGTGTTAAATGCTCCAACTCATCAATCCTTATCTTTAACCCACTTTACATATTTTAGGAATTCAACTATTTCGGCTACAAATCTTAATTCCTTCACAAAATAATTTTTTTTTGACACTTGGTCAATACTATGTTCCTCATCCTTGGTCGTTACTAATTGTCTTTCTCGACTTACATTGACTTTTCTTGGTCCAACTTTTATGATACTTGTCTTTACGAGTGCTCAGTCAACACTATTCTTTTACAACTTCTACTATTCACTAGGTCAACACTAGCACAACTTGACTTCAACTATAAGCTCCTTAATATTCTCCTTTGAAGCTCAGTTTAGCCTATGTAATTAGTCATTCATTGATCATCTCTTCTAGGCTTCAACACAACTAACTCCTTCACTTAGTGTTATGATTAAGAAACACATTATCCTTTCAAGGTCCAACTAATCAAGTGTCAATTATTATTTCACATAACTCAACCTTTCCACTAGGTCCCCTTCTTATCTCTTATTTTCAAATCCTCTTTATCAATAATCTAGATATGACACTTTACTTAGGTAGAAACTATCTCACCAATTGATAATATTTGATATCAAAGACAACATAACAATTATTCCAATTGTAATTCCCAAAAATCTCCCTCTTTGGCATTGATGGCACCACCTCTAATTACCATGCAATTCAAAAAAAAATTTCAAGTATCCACTTGATTTTCTTTTTTCAACTCCATATGTGTTTAGTAATAGATCTTCATTAATATCCTTAGTTTCATTTTGATTCTCATCTCAGTAGGTCTTATAGGAAACACCTCTAGTAACATTTCTAGTAGCTCCCTATTTCATATCATAACATGAACTCCCTCTTTGATATACATCTTCTGAACTTCTTCACTATCTCTTGATGGAAATGACTCTAACCGCATAGGTAACTGATAATCACTCTATCTTCACTTATGTAGATGGTAACTTCTAAACTTCTCCTCAAACTCCCAAACTTCTCGATCTTGAATTTTTCTTCTCATGGTAACTAATATAAAATTCTCTCCCTCTTGACAACAATGTGAAAGACACTTTAACATCTTTAGGTAAAGTGTAACTCATACATCTTCAACATGTAGATATTTTTTGGTTAGTTCTCTAAACTAGGTTCTTCTTATGTCATATTGCTTATGATGGATTCAACATCTTGTGCTTCTCTCTTCACATCTTTAGGTTGGTTCTAAAGTGTTACCTTTTGCATCAATTTGTAAGATGTTCTTATCAAAACATTTGATGTAGAGCTCAATTTTAGCTTATGTAACCTCAATTAGGGGAATCACCCCCAATTTGCCTCTTAGATATTCATGTGCATCCTTAGGTAAGGATTTTGTGAATATATTAGTTATCTGTTCCTTTGTATTCACATACTCCAATTTTACTTTTTTTTCTTGTACCAACTCTATCAAGTAATGATACTTGATAGTAATATGCTTGGTCTTAGTCTGCATTATAGGAATTTTTAGATATGTTTATAGCACTTGTGCTATCATAGAATATAACAACTAGTTAATTGATCTCCTCATTTATTCCTTTCAAAAATTTCTTGATCCACACTATGTTAGAATAATTAACTGCTATTGCTACATATTTAGTTTTATTTATAGATTGGGTGATGAAATTTTTCTTCTTGCTTGTCCATGAAATTAATCTCTTTCCTAAAAAGAAAACTTCTTGTACTCTTTCTATCATCAACATTTACTATCCAATCTACATCAACATACACTTTCAGCTCAAACTTGTTATAATTCTTGTAATAAAATCCATAATTCTCTATTCCTTTAAGATATCTCAGTAATCTTTTCACAACCATCATGTGATTCTACTTAGGATTTGTAGAAAATCTACTAGCAATCCCAACTACTAGTGCAATATCTGGTATGTTATGAACAACATATTGGAACTTTTAAATGATTGATCTATACAAGGTTTGATTCACATTAGTAGAATCACCATTCTTCAAAATTTTATGTTCGGTAGCCATGGGTGTTGCAATTGGTCTTGAGCCTTTCATAACAATAGTTTTAGTAAATCCTTAATATATTTTGGTTGAGTAATGTTAGGATTAAACCATGGATAGAAAATTACAATTACATGAAAATATAACCAATAATAGATCACACAAAAAAGAACACAAGACACCAAGATTTAACATGATTCACCCAATCCCTGGGCTATGTCCACCAAACAACAAGTTTGATATTATTACAATCTAGTGATTACAACCCAATTACAATATGTAATCCCTTACAACTCAATACTACCACAAAAACCTATTTTGCATCACCATTATAAAAAAATCCCTAACCCTAAGCCCTTTTATACAAATATTAAACTACATTAGGGTTACTACATGTTGACCATAAATTGGTAAATATTAGCCATTACTTTAGTGGTAAATCTATGAATAGTATGATTTTTTTTTTTTGAGCCCCAAATAATTTATGAAGTATGTACAATACTTTCCTAATCAGCCACCACAAACTAACAATCTCCCACTTGGGGATTGATTAGGCTCCACACTCAACAACAATCTCCCACTTGGAGAGTGATCTTGTAGCGATGTTGCTACTCTATGAGGCTCCCACTAGATCAACACACCCTAGACTCTATTGTTATTTTATTCATGTTTAGTCTAGAAGACCAACCAAAGCCAAAGAGGAGTTTAGTTTCTCCCTTGTTACTACATTTGTCAACATATTTGCTGGATTATCATTTGTATGCATCTTCTCCAGCTCTAACTATCTATCCTACAAAACTGACCAAATGAAATGGTACCTCAACTGGATGTGTTTGGTCTTTGAATGTAGAGCTGAATTCTTTGCAAGATGAATGGCACTTTGACTATCTATGAACAAATAATTATCCTTCTGAGCATGTCCCAATTCTTCCAAGAAGAATTGAAGCCATATCATCTCCTTGGCTACCTCTGTAGCAGCTACATACTCTACCTTTGTAGTGGATAAAGCATTAACCTTCTATAATCGAGAAACCTAGCTCACGGCTACCCCACCAACAATAAAGACATAACCTGTAGTACTCCACCTAGTATCAATATCCCCTACCAAATTTGAGTCAACATTGCCCTGTAAATCAGTAGTATAGACCCAAAATGTAAAAACTTATTGGATGTTCCCCTCAAATATCTGAGAATCCATTTGACTGCATTCCAATGCTCAATTCTTGGATGACTCATATGCCTGCTAACAACTCCCACTACATGTGCAATATCTGGCCTAGTACATACCATAACATACATCAAGCTTTTTACAACTAAATCATAGGGTATTTTGGACATCTTACCCTCTTCTTCTTGTGTCTTGGGACACATCTCCTTAGTCAACTTCAAATGACCATGTAAAGGTGTGCTGACAACTTTAGCATTCTCCATAAAGAAATGTTGCAACAACTTCTCCACAGAATTAGCCCGAGATAGTGTTAATATTCTATTCTTCCTATCTCTATGAATCTTCATACCAAGGAATTGTTTTGCTACCCCCAAATCCTTCATAGAAAATGCATGTGTTTATTGGAATTTTAGCCCATTAATGTGATCCATGTTAGACCCAACTACAAGCATATCATCAACATATAAACATAAAATAATGTAGCTATCATCATCCAACCTCTTAAAGTAAACATAGTGATCTGACTGGCACCTATTATAGCCATGTTCATGCATAAAATAGTCAAATTTTAGATACCATTTCCGAGGTGCTTGCTTCAATCCATATAAACTTTTCCTCAATTTGCACACTAAGTTGTCCTTACCTTTGACTGCAAATCCTTGTGGCTGAGCCATATATATCTCTTCATCCAAATCACCATGAAAGAAGGTTGTTTTAACATCAAGCTACTCTAAATGCAAATCTTTAGTAGCCACAAGACTTAAAATAGTATGGATAGAAGTCATCTTAACAATAGGAGAAAATATATCATCAAAATCAATTCTCTTTTTTTATGCAAATCCTTTTACAACTAACTTGGCTTTAAATAATTTCTTACCTCTATCCTCTTCTTTCCACTTGTAAACCCACTTATTCTATAAAGCTCTTTTACCTGCATGCAACTACACAAATTCCATGTCTTATTCTTCAGCAAAGAGTCCATTTCATCTTTCATTGCAAACTCCCATTGAATCTTAGTATCCACCTGCATAGCTTCATCATAACTTTTAGGTTCACCGACATTAGTAAGTAAAATAGAATAGAAAGAGGGAGAAATTTTTTATGGAGGTCTAATTTTCCTTGTTGATTGTCTAAAATTCATCGGTGTGTGTAGTATTTGTTGTTGTGGTTGTTGCACATCATGAGGAATGACTGGAACATTAGGTTTTGGAGTATCATCCAACACTACATAATCATCTTCTTTCTTCTCATGTTCCTGCAACAAATCTTTGTACAACACTTTCTCATTGAATATGACATCCCTGCTTCTTACAATTTTCTAATATTGAAAATCCCAAATCCTATAACCAAACTCATTAGTGCCATAGCCAACAAATACACATTTCTTTAACTTAGCTTCTAGCTTGGTTCTATTTTCAGAATCTATGTAAGGAAATGCTTCATAGCCGAAGGTTTTGAGAAATAAATAACTCACCTTCTTACCAGTCCATGCTTCCTTTGGAACGCCATAACCCAAAGGAGTAGAGGGACCTCTATTAATCAAATATAAAATAGTATTGATAGCCTCCACCCACATGTGTAAGGGCAACCCAACATGCAACTTCATGCTCCTTGCGCACTCCATTATAGTCATATTCATACGTTCAGCCACTCCATTTTCTTGTGGAGTCCTTGGAATAGTTTTCTATCTATGAATGCCATTGGTGGAGCAATATTCTTCAAATTTATGAATGCAATACTCACCACCATTATCAGATCTGAGACATTTTAATTTCTTACTAGTCTTATTTTCAACCAAGCATTTCCATTAATTAAAATTTTGAAATACATCAGATTTCTAAGAAAATAAACCCATACCTTTCTTATTGCATCATCAATAAATGTAATATTATAATGAGAGCCACCAAGGGAAGATACGTGAGCTAGTCCCCATACATCAGTATGCACAAGCTCTAATTTCTTCTTTTTGTTTTCCTTCCCAGTCTTCACAAAACTCACTCTCTTTTGTTTTCCATACACAACTTTCATAGAAATCCATATTAACACATTTCAAACCTGGTAAAACTTTCTTTGAATGAAGTACTTTCATACCTTTCTCACTCATGTGCCCAAGTCTGTTGTGCCACAACATTGTATCAGAATTTATAGTAGCTCTTTGTTCTCCCTGCTCAACTATAGCAATTGTTCTTGAACGTTCATTTTTTCTCTAAAACAATTAAAGTAGAAGGAACAATATGATCTATACAAAGATATAAGATTCCTAATTTCACATCTTTTTCTACTACAAGGGAACCTTTTGAAACCTTCCAATTTTTATCATTAAAAGTAACTACACAACCCTCATCAATGAGTTTCCCTACTGAGATTAAATTTCTACTCAACCTTGGAACATGTCTTACCTCATGTAGTAGCCAATGATTCCCATTCTATAACTTAATCTTAATTTTTCCCTTTCCAACAATCTGATAGGGTTTATTATCCCCCAAATAAACATGTCCAAAATCCCCTTGGACATAATCAATGAAATAACCTCTATGAGGTGTAGCATGAAATGAAGCACCAGAATCTAAAACCCATGAATCATCAACAGCTTCTAAAGATGGAAGCAAAGCATCCTCTTTGGATTTGTTACTTACGACATTTGCCTCCTTGTCTCCATTTGGTTTATCTCCTTTATTTTTCTTTCATTTCCAACAATCTTTCTTTTTGTGCCCTAGTTTCCCACAATACCAGCAGTCGTTTGGTCCTCTCGATTGAGACCTCCACCCTTTTGACTTTCCTCTTAATTTCCCATGATTTTTGAAATTACTTCCTCTCTCAGTCATTCTGCCCCTATTTTTTGCATTCAAAGCACTTCTTGATGTAGATCCACTCAAGGTTTTCCTATGAGTTTCCTCACTCAAAACAACACCAATCACATCTTCACATTTTAGGATACTAGATCCAGGAATAGAATTACTCACAGCCATTACCAAACCATTCCAACTTTCAGGAAAAGAACACAAAATCAAGAGAGCCCTAATTTCTTCATCAAAATTGATTCCCACAGAAGATAACTGCCTAGTAATAGTATTAAGCTCATTTAAATGATCTGCAACGGATCCACCTTCTACCATTTTCATATTAAATAAACACTTCATGAGAAATACTATGTTTGAAGTGGAGGGCTTTTCATATGGTTTTTCTAGGGTTTGCATCAATTCTTTTGTTGTCTTTGCTTTTGTAATATTAAATTCCACTAATGGTTCCAGGCATAATTGAATGCTTTTGAGTACCTTTCTGTCTAAAAGATCCTATTCGTCATTTGACATAAATCCTTGATTCTTGGCTTTTCCTTCTAACAGCTTCCATACATCCTTCTGATAAAGATAGTCTTCCATTTGCATCTTCCATAACAAGAAGTTTTGCCCATTAAACCTATCAACCCTCAGCTTACCCTCATTTTCCATCACTCCCACTTGATTGTGAGACTCCCACTCAACCATGAGACTTCCCTACAGAGGATAACTAAAAAAACAACTTCACTTTGATACCAATTGTTAGGATTAAACCAGAGACAAAAAATTACAATTACATGCAAATATAACCAATAACAGAAAAAATTATAGATTACATAGAAAAGAACACAAGGCACCAAGATTTAATGTGGTTCACCCAATCCCTAGGCTATGTCCACCAAACAAAAAGTTTGATATTATTACAATCTAGTGATTACAACTTGATTACAATCCATAATTCCTTACAGCTCAATACTATCACAAGAACCTATTTCACATCACCACTATAAAACAACCCTAACCCTAAGCCCTTTTATACAAGTTTTAAACCACTTTAGGGTTACTACATGTTGGCCATAAGTTGGCAAATATTAGTCATTACTTTAATGGTGAATCTACAAATAGTACCAAAAGAAAAATTTGGGGTGATGCCCTAAGCCCTAAAGAATTTATGAAGAATGTATAGTACTTTCCTGATCAGTCACCACAAACTAACAAGTAATTTAGATACCTTTCTTCATTGGATACACTTTCAAGACAAAAAAAAAAAAATGATATCTCCACACATAGGCATCTCAAACTCTTGCCTCATTTGATCTACAAATGACTTACAGAATGCATCATTTCCTCCAAATATGATAACATTGACAAATATTTTTGCTAATAGTATTCCTTTTTCAAAGTCAATATTCAAGTATAGATTTCCATTGTCATTTTTTCTAGCAAAGCCAATATTCACCAAGTATGTGTCTAAATTTTCATACCATACTCTAGGGGCTTGTTTCTCATATAGTGATTTGTGAAACTTACATACTATATCAACTTTGTTTAGGTCAAAAAATCCTCCAAGATGTTCAATATAGACTTCCTCTTCTAGAATTCCATTCATAAATATAGGATTGACATCCATTTGGTACACATTGAATCCTTTGTAAGCATAACATGCAAGTAGAGTCCTCGCTCCTAATCTTGCAATACGGGAAAATATCTCCTCATAGTCAATACCTTCTTCTTATGAACATCCCTTACAAAATGATAGTTCTTTGTTTCTTTTGACTTCAACTTTCTCATTTAGCTTGTTTCTGAATACTCATTTTGTTCCAATAACATTCTTGTCATTTGGTCTAGGTACCAATGACTAGGTTTTCTTCTTCTCTATCTGCTCAATCTCTTCATTCATTGCTTGAATCCATCATTCATTATGCAAAGCATCCTTTACTAATTTAGGCCCAAATTCACATATTAAACATGTATCACTTCTCAATCTTTTTCTTTTCATAACTTCATATTTTTTGTCTCCAATGATTTGATCAGGTACATGATGTTTTGTCATATATTTTGCTACTATAGGCTTAGGTGTTCTCACTTCTTTTTTTAGGTTCATGTTGTAGATTAACTTTAGGTAGCACTTCATGTATCTCAACTAGTTCTTTTGGTTGTTTGAAAATCACTTGTTGATTCTCAACAACCTCTTTATGATACTCAAGATGCACTTCCTAATGCTCAACATGAATCACCTTATACTCAAGACATTGTTGTTGTAACTTGGTATGAATTGGCTACTATTTCTCAAAATCTTTCTTCTCAGGTTTAGGTAAGTTTTTGGGCTCACCTTCATCAATGTATATGAAACTTTTGTAATCTTCAGGTTCCTTCTTATATTCAACTTCATTCCTTTTTGGATATTCATCAACTTTCACATTTTCACTTTCCACAACTTTGTTAGTGTTAGAATTCAAATACTTGTATATTTTCCTCTTAGTGGAATAGCCTAAGAATATGCCTTCATCATTTTTTGCATCAAGTTTTCTATCTCTATTATCTTTCAATATATTTCATTTTCTTCCAAAAAATTTGAAATATTTCACATTAGGTGCATAACCATACCATAAATCAAAAGGTGTAATATTTGTACTTGTTGGACTTGTACTCTATTCAAGGTATAAATAGTTGTACTTAAAACTTCTTTCTACTACTATGGTGCAACATTCTTCTCCATCATCAATGTACTAGCATGGACCATGACTAATCTATTCCTCCTTTTAGCTATAGCATTCTATGGAGGGGTCCTCAATATAGATGTATGTATCTTGATTCATCTATCATTGCAAAATGTATTGAATTCACCAGATATGAATTCACCTCCTCTATCAAATCTAAGACACTTCAATCTTTTACCTATTTTTTCTTCAACTCTAGTCAAATATCACTTAAACATTTGAAATGCATCACATTTTTCTTTGAGAAACATCATAGTTGTCATTCTAGAGTAGTCATCAACAAATATAATAAAGTATTTTACATAATTGTAACTTTTCACTCCAATAAGTCCACAAAGGTTAGTATGAACCAACTCTAAAATAACATTAGAAGTATAGGTTTTTCTCTTGAAACTAGACTCTATCATTTTTCCCAATGACATTACACACATCACATTATTAGATTTTTTCAATCTCAGAAACCCTCTTACTTTATTCATCTTACTAATGCTTACCAAATTATCAAATTTCACATGACATAGCCTCTTATGCTATAACCATATATCATCACATTGTGCAAACAAATATGTATAATCAAATAGGTTTAGATAGAAAAAATTACCTCTTGTTTGATCTCCACTTTTAATCAATTCATAAAAACCATTGTAGATCTTAGTCTTATTGTGCTTAAATTAAAATTTGTAACCTAAATTGGTCAACTGTGTGACACTGAAAAAATTATAGTTAAGAACTTCAACCCAATAAGCATTATCACATATGATCTTGTTAGCCAATATTATTGATCTTTTACCTTTTAAAAGACATGGTGCATCATTACCAAACTTAACACTACCTCCTTTATAATTTTCTAAGGTTTCAAACTTGCTTTTATCACTAGTCATGTGATGTGAGAAACCACTATCAATTATCCATCTATCACCTTTACTGACATATAAAATAAGTGCAGTTTTCTCATCTTCATCATAATCATGTTCCATAGAAACATAAACAACTTCTTCATCATTAATCAAAATCATCATTAGTCTCTTCTTCAAAAATGTAAGAAAACTTCTTGCCTTTGCCTTTGTAGTCTTTGTAACCTTTGTTGTCTTTTTCATCTCTTATTCCTTTGAATTTTTTAGTCTTTCCTTTCATCTTATCATCATTGTCAGGACATCTTGCAGCAATATGACCAAATTTATTGCATAAAAAATAGATTATAGGGATTTTACCTTTGAATTTTCCTTTTCCTCTTGGTAATCTCCTAGCCATTAATGCTTCAAGATCCTCAAGATCATCATTAGAAGATTCACTCTCACTATTCTCATACATTCCTTTCTTATTCTTAGACTTATGTGTTAACATGAATGTTGATGGTATTCCTTTGGGGGAGTATCCTAAGCATTAGAGAGATGGTTAGCATGAATGACATGTTGCATTCATGACTATGTTTTCCATTAATGATAACATAGTATTGTTTGTATAAAGACTAGAAGAATAAAAAATAGAGAATGAGGTCATAATTATTGTGTATCGATGATGAGGTAAAGTGTAGTTTGCATTATATCTCTTAATAAGTATAGAATCTCAATGAGAGAAATTAGATAGTGATAGTAGACAACCTAATGATGACATCAGTGAGTGCACAAGGTCATAGATCACATGTGTGAAAATTTGTAAAGACTCTAAGCTGACAGTGATGTGTAATAACTAAATGATGTCATGAATTGTAATATCTTAATGAGGTCATATTATAATTAATTGAGAAATCTTCAAGGAAAAATCAAAGAATTATTTTTAGGTTATGGTATAGAGGGTTATTTTCCTAGTGGATGAAGTGTGTTTCATTGTATTGATAAAGTGATATGAGAAGTTGGTAAATGCATGTAAGAGGTCCAAAGGATTATTTGGATGAAAAGTTGGTGATATGGTATTGAGATCAGAAGAGGTTTAGTCTAGTCAAGAGGATGAAGGATTTTGAGTATTTTCATTTCTGTTTCTTTGCAAGGAATAACACATAGATCAATTGGACTATGAGTTCAATGGTCTTACCCTGAAGCTATTTGGATAGTAAGTCCTTCTTCCTTCTACAACTCCTAACATGGTTGGAATCTCCTAACAAGGACTAATGTGTATTGAATATATTTCATTGGATCCTAATAGAGTTCATCCTCTTACAAGGAACTTTTATATTAGTACATGATTTTTTGGTACCGTCCCCATTGATATTTTCCCTCTAATCAAGGGTTTCCCTATTTAACATGTCTAGTGTTATTGTGTATGTGTATCTTCTTATAGTTTTTGGTTATATTATTCACATGGTTAAGGATTAGTAAGGTTAATAAATATTTTAATAGTTGGATTATTGATTCAACTCCCCCCACCTCATCAGTTATCTTGGTGGACTTTACTTTCTAGCAATTGGTATCAAAGTGTTGGGCCCTTGAAGGAAGAGCTTAACAATTTAAGGAGATCAATGGTGGGTCACTTTAGAAAGGATAGTCCTAATTTTGATGAATTTAACTAAGATAGGTGGAAAGAGAAGTTGAAGACTCATTTTCTATGTATGTGTCTAGGATATTGGCTAATGACAAAGAATGGAAAGAATATTTTGGAAGAAAGGAAATTTGAGGAATGCAATGAAGTTGAAAGAGATATGTTCATGTGCAACATGCTTGCCAAAGAAACATTTTTGTTAGCTCTTCTAAAAAAAAATTTAGTGAGGTAAAATCCTTAGAGACATCTCATGAAGTTTGGAAAGCTTTGAAATCTACATTTGAAGGTGATGTGCATACTAAGAGAATCAGACTATAAAATTGGATACATTTATTTCAAGATGCCAAGATGATGGAAGATGAATCTATAAGAAGTTATATTGGTAGAATATTATAAATTATTGTAGGAATATAGTCTTGCAATGGATCTAAAGATGATGATTAGATTATATGTAAGATCTTGAAAACCTCAAGACCACCATTCAGGAAAATAGTATAGATGATTGAGCAAGTGATACCTTGCACTGAGAATTTTACTAGAGAGACTGTACTTGGAAGATAGGAAATAGCATAAATGAACTTGAAGCAATTTGGAAAATCACCAAGAGTGGAAACAACTTTTAGTGCATTAAAGTTCATCCTTCCTTTCTAGGAAGTGCAAGCACTAATGGAGACTATGCTAGCAGCAATAGGTCTAGATCTGAGGAGGATAAAAAAAATGGAAGAAGGAATTTCCCTACTTGTAAGGAGATAACCAGATGGTAAGAGAATATTTAAATGTTGGAATTGCAATGAATTTGATCATTATGCCTCTAAGTGTCCTAAAAGAGATAAAAGTTATAACAAAAAAATTTCAAGTCTAGAAGGCCTAGAGATTGTTTATATGGAAATGAAGATGGTAAATCAAATGAAAGATTTTAGAGTGAAAGTGATGATGAGTTAGGATTTGTAGCTATTAATAAAGAAATCAGAGAAGAGAAAACCCTACTTTTGCAGGTTGAAAAGAAATTTGATTGGATCATAAATAGTGGTTGTTCACATCATATGACTAGTGACATGAATTAATTTGTTAAGTTTAGTAATCATGATGGAGGGATAGTCAAATTTAGTAATAATGTAGCTTGTCATATCAAGGGAATAAGATCTATTACTCTTGATGGAAATATTAACATGATGATGTCTATTTTGTTGATGGATTAAAGAATAATTTATTGAGTGTTAGATAGTTGGTTGATAAAGGATACTAGTTACAATTCATTAACAAGACATACCTTATTAAGGATAAAGATGGTAAGTTGATTGGAAATGGTACAAGATCCAGAGGTAATATTTCTCAATTGAACCCTACAGAGATGACATATTTGGTTGCAAAGGTGGGTAATAGCTAGTTATGGCATAGAATATTTTTTCATATAAACTTTGATAATATTGTGAAAGTTAGCATTACAATTCTTGTTAGAAATTTACCTAAAAATATGAAGCCTACTAATGGTGTGTGAGAAGAATGCGTCATGGCCAAGAAGAAGAAAATTTCCTTTCCTAGCAACAAGTTCTCTACCACAGAAAAATTGGAGATTGTTTATATAGATTTGAGTGGTCCTACCAAAACAAGAGGATTTTACAGTGAAAGGTAATTCATTATTTTTTTTGATGATTTTACTAGGATGATGTGGGTAGCATTTCTTAAGTAAAAGTTTGAGGCATTTGAAAAGTTTAAATTGTTTAATAATAGAGTTGAGAATGAATCTCAAGTAAAGATTAAATGTTTAAGATCAAATAGAGGTAGATATCTTATCTTGAATGAGTTTAACACCTTATATGAAGTGAATGCCATTTTGGAGAGAATTGGTTAATATAATAGCTTACATAATGAATAGAGTAAATATCAAAGTGTTAGAAATATAAGAAGAGTAACTAAGAGGGGAGGGGTGAAACAATTACTACTAAAATAAATCCCAGATCCCTTAGATGTCATTACAAAAATGTAAACTAAAAACTAAGTACTGTTAAAGCTTGGTAAACACATATAGAATGCAGTAACTTAGTAATAACTAAATGAGCTCAGTAAAGGCCTAATATAAAAAAATAAGATGTTATTTGTGATAAGAATTACTTTAACTTAGTTGCAAACACATAAAATAAAATAGAATGAACACGATTGACACCAGGATTTAATGTGGAAATTCAATTTTGGAAAAACCACCAATTACAACTAGTTACTATTTTCACTCCTCTGAAGTGAGCCCTGTTAGAAGCCAACCTTGTTAAAGGTTACAAAACACACTATTAGGTGTGGCCCTATTAAAGGATTTAATCACCCTAGGACTAGTTTCATCCAAATTTCCTTCATTAACTGAGTGAGCTCAATTAACACTCATTTTTTGATTATTTTCTTGCGACACCCAAGTGAACTCAGTAGACACTATCTTCTAAATAGGAATGCTCAGTAAACATAGAAAACTATCTTCATTATTTGAGTGAGCTTGGTATGCATTGACTGATAATGATATGACATTTGTATAACACCAAAGACAACACATAATTAATCAATTATATCCAAAAATCTCCCTCTTTGGCCTAGATGACAACACAACATGTCATAGCACAATGAAATTTTGGATTTGGACTTGAGAACTTCGTCTGTCAGTATGAGCTCTTCCTTTCACTGAATCCTCTATCTACAATAACTTCCACCAAGTTCATTCAGAAATTTCTCCCTCTTACAACAATATTTTATTTCTTTGGAGAGCTTCTCCTTCTCTTCTTCTTTGGAAAACTTCTCCCTCTTTAGTTCCTTACTTTTATTCTGGTTCCAAGAATTTCTCAGAGATATGACAGTAAACTTCTCCTTCTTTGACAAGACATGACAAAGACAAGAAATCTGTAAATACTAACGTACCTTAAGTATTGATTCATTTGCAATATGCCCTTGCCAATTCTACACCAATTGATTGATCTTCAACTTAGCTCTTGTTGATGCATTACTAATCTTTATCTAGTGAGCTTTAGATAGGGGAATGACCCCTAGCTTATCTTTTAGATACAAAAATGTATCCTTAGCTAATGGCTTGGTGAATATGTTTGCAATATGTTCCTTTGTATTAACATATTCCAATCTGACTTCTTTCTCTTGTACTAACTCTCTTAAGAAGTGATATTTTATAGCAATGTGCTTTATTTTGGTATGCATTACTGGATTCTTTGATATGTTGATTGCACTAGTGTTATCACAGTATATGACTATTGGATCCTTGATCTCTATCTTCATTCCTTCCAAAAATTGTTTGGACCAAAAAATGTTAGAAAAATTAACTACTACTACCACATATTTTGCCTTTGTTGTGAATTGAGAAGTACAATTTTTCTTCTTGCTTGTCTAAGACACTAGTCTTTTACCAAGAAAGAATGCTCCACCACTAGTGCTTTTTCTATCATCAATACTTACTACCCAATCAACATCAATAAACAACTTTAAGTCTAGATTTCCTCTTAGTTTATACCATAAGCCATAGTCTTCAGTACCTTTTAGATATCTCATGATTCTTTTGATTTCCATCATGTGGTTTTCTTTGGGATTTTTTGAGAATCTTGCAACCATACCAACTGCTAGAGCAATGTTAGGCCTTGTATGCACTACATACTGCAATTTTCCAATCATTTATCTATATTTGGTCTAATCTACTTCTTTGGAATCATCATCTTTGGAAAGCTTATGTATGGTAGACATAGGGGTTCCAATTGGTCTTGAATCTTCCATCCCAAACTTCTTTAGTATCTCCTTGATATACTTAGATTGAGTGATGTAGATACCATTTTTTTCTGTTGTATCTACAATTCAACAAATAATTTCATCTCACAAAACATGGAAATCTCAAATTCTTTTACTCATTTCTTCTGAAAATGCTTTGCACGAGTCATTTTTTTTTTGTAAATAGAGTATTATCAACAAATATTTCTACTAACATAATCTTCTTGTTTGGTCCTTCTTTGATATGTAGGCTACAATTATCATTTGTTCTTTGAAAACCAATCTGTAACAAATATTTATGTAGTCTTTCGTTCAAGGCTTTGGGAGCTTGCTTGAGACCATACAATGCTTTGTGTAACTTGTAGACCATGTTCCTTTTGCTAGGATCTACAAAACCTTCTGGTTGTTCAATGTAGACTTCCTAATCAAGAATTCCATTCATGAAGGTAGATTTAACTTCCATTTGATATACTTTATCCTCTGTGAGCTACATATGCAAGTAGAGTTCTAACACCTTCTAATCTTGCCATAGGGGCAAAAGTTTCACCATAATCAATACCTTCTTCTTGGGAATAACCTTTACATACCAGTCTTGCTTTGTTTCTAAACACTTTTCCATCTTCATTTAGCTTGTTTCTGAATACCCATTTAGTACCAATTACATTTTTAT
The DNA here is from genome assembly GCA_028749045.1 of Cupressus sempervirens. Classification (NCBI taxonomy): domain Eukaryota; kingdom Viridiplantae; phylum Streptophyta; class Pinopsida; order Cupressales; family Cupressaceae; genus Cupressus; species Cupressus sempervirens. The sequence goes on from CM053792.1 coordinate 440,517,969, forward strand.
CTTTGGGTCTAGGAATAAGAGTCCAAGTTTTGTTCTTTTCTATCTGTCCTATTTCTTCATTCATTGCATCAATTCAACTTTCATTTTCTAGAGAATCTTTAATGTTTCTAGGTTCAAATTCAACAAGTAAACATGTACCTTTCAATTTTCTTCTTGTCATTGTTCCATATGTTTTGTCTCCAATGATCTAATCAGGTGCATGATGCCTTCTGGCATATCTTGCTAACACAGGCTCTTTAGGCCTTGAATGAGTTTCACTTTCTTCATTATGAACTTTAATTTCAAGCTTGGGTTCTTTTGTCTGTGACTTGGGTCCATCAGACTTGATTTGAACTAGCTTGGTAGGCTCTAATTATGACTTAGGTCATTGTAACTAGGGTTGCACCATTTGCAACTCGGTAACTATTGGAGATTTTAGGGACTCAGGAGATGAGGCTTCCTTTCTTTTAGATAGATTTGGCAGGGTATTAGGTTCATAGTAAATAAATCTTCTATAATCCTCAAGCTCCTTGTTGCTTTCTTCTTCATTCTTTTCTACAAATTCATCAATTCTAACATGTGCACTTTCTATAATTTTATGAGTAGACAAATTCAAACATTTTTATGCTTTACTTCTACAAGAATATCCTAAAAATATGCCTTCATCACTTTTTACACCAAATTTTTCTTTTCTAGATTCTTTCAAGATATAACATTTGTTGCCAAATATTTTCAAGTAACTTACATTAGGTTTGTAACCATACCATAGTTGATAATGAATTTTGTTTGAGTTTTTCTTCAATTGTACTCTATTCAAGGTATAAATTGTAGTGTTGATATCTTCCTTCCAATATTTGAGAGCAACATTCTTTTCAATCATTAGGGTTCTTGCACAATCTATGATAGATATGTTTCTTCTTTCAGCTATACCATTCTATTGTGGTGTACTGGGTGTTGATACTTGTCTTTTGATTCCTCTGTCATTGCAAAAATTATTGAATTCATTAGAGATGAATTCACCACCTCTATTTGATCTTAAGCATTTCAACCTCTTTCCTATTTCCTTTTCTACTCTTTCCAAATACCACTTGAATTTTTGAAAGGCTTTTGATTTTCTTTTAGATACATTATAGTCATCATTCTAGAATAGTCATCAACAAAAAGAATGAAAAAGATTTCTCCACTATAACTCTCTATTCCAATAGGTCCACATAAGTCTATATGAACAATTTCCAAGACTTCTTCTAAGTAATAATTTTTTCTTTTGAAACTAGTCTTTCCCATCTTACCAATTACGCAATTTTTGCATAGACCCATATCAAGGTTCTTCAAGCTAGGAATGCCTCTTACTCTTTTATGTTTTCTTATTTTAACCAGATTATCAAAGTTTATAGGACATAGTCTTTTGTGCCATAACCAAATTTCTTCTACTTGAGCAATGAAACATGAGCAATCACTGAGATCAAGATAAAATAGATTACCTTTCATTTTCTTTCCAGATCCAACTAGATTTCCTTTTTCACCTAGTAGTTTGGCCTATCCATTCATGAATTATACCTTGAATCCAATGTTGTTCAACCATGCTACACTTAGTAAATTATGCTTTAGTCCTTCAACCCAATAAGCATTATCACATACAAGTTCTTTAGTCAATGAAACACATCCTTTTCCTTTATGTTAGAAGGTTCATTGTTTTCAAATCTCACACTACCTCCATCATAATATTCCATGTGCTCAAACTTTGTTTTGTCTCCAATCATATGATGTGAACATATACTATCAATAATCCATATATCTTTTTTGCTAACATGAGAGATAAGTTCCATCTTATCTCCTTCATCATCAAATTCATCTTTTACAGCAATATACACCATTTCATCTTCACTGTTATTTGAATCTTTAGCTATAAAACAAAATTTCTTACCTTTGTCTTTGTAGTTCTCTTAGTTTTTGGAATCCTTCTTGCCTTTGTGCTTATTTCTTTTCTTTTCATCTTTGATCTCTTTATTTGGAAACCTTGAAGCAATGTGACCAATTTTTTCACAAGAAAAGCAGATAAGAGGAACTTTACTTTTGTACTTTCCTCTTCCTTTGGAATGTTTTCTTGCAAGTAGGGCTTCAACAACTTCAAGATCACTATTTGAACTTTCTTTTGATTCTTCTTCTTCACTTTTTGATTGACTAGATTTTGACTTCTTACCCTTTTGTTTGAGTGAGAGTTTGGCTTTAAAGGAAAACTCAATAACTTTTGTACTAGGAACATAGTTATCAAAGTTATCTAATTCAAAAGTTGTTAGTCTTCCAACAAGAGCACCAAGGTTGATCTGTTATATGGATCAAACCTCATCTCTTGAATAGTAGACACTCCAATTGCATAAATAGGAATAAGAGTTCTGAGCACCTTACTTACAACAGTTTCCTCCTTAATGTCTCCTCTAGATGCTTTGATTGCACTTGTATTGGATTTAACTCTTTCCACATATTTTGTGATGTTTCCATCTTCTCTCATTCTCATTTGGTCAAACTATCCTCTAAGAATTTCTACTTTGGCTCCTCTTACATTTTCATCTCCTCCACAGATATCTTTCAATTTGGTCCACATTGCATGAGCAGTTTTAAAATCCTTTACCTCATCAAATTCAACATAACTAAGAGTAGATGCAATATCAATCATCATGATATTTTGATTCTTCTTTTCAACAATATCTTCTATCGATAATGTTCTAGTGGGATTTTTCTATTCAGCATCAAGATATTTGCAACCTAAATCACTGATAGTGGCTAGATGTAACCTCATAAGTCCTTGCCATGCTACAAAATTATCTCTGTTCAGCTTGGGAATCTCTCTTTTGTAAGACATCCTGATCTTTAACTTAGGTCCTTGAAACCTTCTCTACAAGCACCAAAAGCTTTGATACCAATTGTTGAAAATATAAGAGGAGTAACTGAGAGGGGAGAGGTGAATTAGTTACTACTAAAATAAATCTTGGATCCCTTAGATGTCAGTACAAAATTGTAAACTAAAAACTCAATACTGTTGAAGCTTAGTAAGCACATACAAAATGCAGTAACTCAGTAATAACTGAATGAGCTTTGTAAATGCCTAATATAAAAGCTTTGGATGTTATTTTTTATTAGCATTACTTTAACTTAGTTGCAAACACATAAAAGAAAATAGCATGAATATATTTGATAGTAGGATTTAACATACAAACTCAATTTGGGAAAAACCACCAATTGCAACTAGTTACTATTTTCACACTTTTGAAGTGAGCCCTGTTAGGAGCCAACCTTGTTAAAGGTCACAAAACATACTGTTAGGTGTGACCCTATTAAAGGATTTAATCACCCTATTTGGAGTGGCCTTTTTAGAGGTCTTTAGACAATTCAATAGAACTGCCCCCTTGTTAGAGGATTTGCAAATAGTTGTTAAGCCAACTCTACTAGGCGATTTAGATAACTACTACAATGGTTAGAAAGTAACAATGAGATGACTTGATTTGAATCAACTAAATTTTTGATTACATATCTTTGTTCTAGCTTGCACTTGATCCTCCTTGATTGAATATAGCTTTTCTACTCCACCAAGATATTCTTCTTATCCTTCAAATTCATTTCCTCTTCTCATCATTAAATCTTCAATAATATCTTCATACTTTCACATCCACACTTTGAAACCACAACTTGACCTTATACTTATATCTTTCATATTGTCAAGTCAGCTCAAATACAACTTAGAATAATTAATATTCATCACCTTAGTCAACTGGAATCAATAGATAAATCAATTAAGCTTAATATGCCAAAATAAGAAAATCGTTCATTAGCCGACCCAACTCGGTACAAACTAACTCATAAGTAATTTCTTGTGTTAACCAAAAGAGGCCTAGTTAACACTGTAAACTTTTGAAAATCCTTTGGTAACTGAGTGAGCTTAGTTAGAACTGGTTTCATACAACTTTCCTTCATTAACTGAGCAAGCTCGGTTAAGACTCATTTTCTGAAGATTTTCTTTCAACACCCAAGTGAACTTGATAGACACTATCTTCTAAACAAGAATGCTCAGTAAACATAGAAAACTATCTTCATTGTATAAGTGAGCTCAGTATTTACTAATTGATAATGATATGACATTTGTGTAACATCAAAAACAACACACAATTAATCAATTGTATCCAACAGAAAGAAGGTACAAAAAAGACTCCCTATGAATGATTGTTTGGACATTCACCCTTAGTGAAGCATTTTAGAATTTTTTGAAGTGATATATTAAGAGAGATGCTGCTATTGGTAAGCTTAATGCAAGAAGTGATGAAGGTATTTTCCTTGGTTATTCATCGAAAATAAAAGCTTATAAATTTTTTAATCAAAGATCCAAGACTATTGTTGAATGTACAAATGTAAAAGTGGATGAAATGTTTGGAGTCAAAGAAAGAATGTTGGATTATAACTCTGATGATGAAGAAGAAGCTAATCCTAACCCAGTACTAAAAATGTTGAATTTTTATTTGAGAATAACAATAATTTGTAGCATGATATTCAAGTTGTTGAATAGAGAGAAGAACCAAGATCTGAACCTAGGGAAGAAGTACGAGTTGAGATAGTAACACCTACACCTAATAGGATTTTGACAAAGAATCACCCTAAAAATCAAATTATTGGAAGAAAAGAAAAAGGAATTATAAAAAGAAACATAGTACATGAAGAATTGTGTTTTATTTCTTAGGTTTAACAAAAGACTATAAATGAGGCATGTAAGGATGATATTTGGTTTGAAGAAATGAAGGAAGAATTGGATCAAATTGTGAAGAATGAGACATGGGAATTGTTTCTTAGACCTAGAGACAAGAATTTTATGGGAACTAAATTGTTTTTCATAAATAAGATGAATGAACAAGGTGAAGTTACAAGAAATAAAGAAATATTGGTATTCAAAGGATATTCGCAACAAGAAAGTATAGACTATGAAGAAACATTTTCCCTTGTTGCTAGAATTGAAGCAGTAAGAATGTCCTTGGCTCATGCAATAGGTAAAAAGTTCAAAGTGTATCAAATGGATGTAAAGTCAGATTGTCTAAAAGGAGAACTTGAAGAAGAAGTTACATTGAGAAACCTAAAGGATTTTCTTTGACAAAAGAAAAGGAAATGGTATGTAGATTGAAGAAAGCATTGTATGGTCTAAAGCAAGCACCTAGAACTAGTATGCGAGATTAACAAGGAACTAGAAATGTTGGGATTTGCTAAAGGTATGACATATAGTAATTTGTATTTGAAATAAACTGAGAATGGATTATTGATAATTGTGATATTTATGGATGACATAATCTTTAGAGGTAATGTTGAAGCAAGTGACGAGTTTTCTAATGAAATGAAGAATGAATTTGAGATGAGTATGATTGGTGAGATGAAATATTTCTTAGGTCTATAGATTATATAGAATAGTGATGGTATTTTCCTATCACAGACTAAGTATTTGAAAGATTTGGAAAAGATTTGGCTTGGAAAGTTATAAGCCTAATAGTACACGTATGATAACTAGTCACAAGTTATCTAGAAAATGTGAGACACCTATAGTTGAGAAGAAGAAATACATATCCATGATTGTAGTTTTACGGTATCTAACTCATACCAAACTAGATATAGAAAATGCAGTTGGTATAGCAGTAGGATTTCAAGAAGAACCTAGAAAATCAAATTATGCAACAATAAAGATAATATTTAGATATTGTAAGGGTACACCTAATTTTGGCTTGTAGTATGATAGATTAGTCCAATGGTGCATATAACTATTTTTTATTTAGATTGAATATTGATGCTTCCTATATGGGGGAGTTTCTATAATGAGAGGAGTTATCAAGGATCCTTGGTAGTTGGTATAGTATAGTGACTTTGGACACTTGAGTTGGTTGAAGACTTTGAGAAGATGGTTGGCATAATAAAGCCTTTGTCGTTGATGTCAATGGGGGAGATGATCACATGAAAAACATCTTCTAGTAGATTGTGGGAGATGTATGTATGGAGGGAAAGTGTGAACCATTGATTTCCATCCATGTAAGAATGAGAAAGAACATATGGAGAATTGTTCCTATGAGTTTTAGGTTTGATTGATGAAGAGAATTTAAAAAGAAGAAAGAAGCAAAAACAATATAGTTGAATATGGTATTCTTGGAACTTAGATATTTTCATCTATGTTGCCATCCATGTCAAAGGGGGAGATTGTTAACATGAATGTTGATGTCATTCCTTTGGGGGAGTATCATAACCATTGGAAAGATGTTTAGCATGATTGACATCTTGCATTCATGACTGTGTTTGTCATTGATGTCAACATAGTATTTTTTCTGTCAAGACTACCAGACTAGAAAATAGAGAACAACATCATAAAGACTGTGTATTGATGATGAGGTCAAGCATAGTTGAGGATATGTTCAAATTGTGTCTTAATAAAGTGTACAAGTGCACATACAAGAAGTCAAAGGCATGCAAGAGTTACTCAAGAATTGTAGACGACAACGTGTAGACAAAGTACTTGAGAAGTTTTTTTTTGACTTTTGGATTGTATCTCTTAACAATGATAGAATCATGATGAATGAAATAATATAGTGACAATAGAAATCCTAATGATGATGTCAGCGAGGGTGCAAGGTTAGAGGTTGCACATGTAAAAATTTGTAAAAACTGTGAGAAGACACTAATGTGTAACTAATAAAATATTTAATGAATTGTAATTTCTTAATGAAGTCCTTTTACAATTATTAAGAAAGCCTAAAGGCTAACTCAAATAATTATTTTGAGGATATGGTATAAAGGAAGGTTATTTTCCTTTTGGATGAAGTGTGTTCCATTATATTGATCAAGTGATATGTGAAGTAGGTGTATGTGTGTAAGCGATCTAAGAGATTATTTGGATGTGAAGTTGGTGATCTGGTATTGAGATCAGAAGAGGTTCGGTCTGGTTAAGAGGACAAAGGAGTTTGAGTTATTTCATTTCTATTATTCTCCAAGGAATATACAAAGATCGATTGGATAGTGAGTTCGGTGATCTTTCTCCTAAAGTTGTTTGGATAGTGGGTCCTTTTGCCTTCTATAACTCCTAATAGGGTTGGAATCTCCTAACATGGATTCAAATTCTCCTAAGAGGGATATATATGTACTTAATTTATTTCATTATCTCTTAACAAAGTCCATCCTCTTACAAGGAACTTTTATATTAATACATCATTTTGTGTGTATGAACCCCACTAGGCTTTTACCTCTAACCAAGGGTTTCCATAGTTAACATATCTAGTTTTAATGTATATGTATATCTTCTTATGGTTTCTGGTTATATTGTTCACATGGTTAAGGATTAATAAGGTTGATAAATGTTTTAATGGTTGGATAACTAGTTCGCCCGCCCTGTAGTGCCTACCCCATTTTGCTTTCAATCATATTGCAAAACACTTTTAGGTCAGTATTCATGTTGTGTTATTTTATGTAATGGTACTTGGTTACTCATATGGGTTGATACTATCTTTATTATTTGCTTTCTTATGTGATGAGATACTTTGTACTTAAGATATTATATTGTGATTGAAATTCATGGTTAATCATGTGATAATGTTTAAATGCTTTCCATAATGAATACATTTAGGATTGTAATGATGTTATATTTTATTATGGATACTCATGCCATACTTTCATGTTTATGGTATGCATATTCTTTTTACATTTTTATATGTTGTGATCGATGTAGTTGAGGGAGGGAGTCGTAGTCACCTAATAGTTAGGATCTACATGATGTACCACTCCCTACCATCAATCATATATGTGTGTGTGTGTGTGTGCATATGTACATGCTTGACTTTTATGCAGGTTGCAAGTATTGGGCATCGACTTCCTTGAATTTCTAGGATGAGTGTGCCCTATCACAACATGTCAATCATAAAAGAGGGGAGATAGTTTTCAAGTCCAAATCCCAACCCTAAACCATTTTTCCTATGGTAAAGGACAAGTATTTGATCTCCCTACTTTCTAAATTTTTCTTGGTGACATGAATTTGATGGCCTAAGCCTTCAATTTGATTTTCTATGTTTTGTCTAATTGTCAAGTTTCTTCTGAGCACGTGGTTTATTTTGAAATTTTCAATGTAGTTGGCCAGCCAATGGAATTAAATTAATAATTTAACTAGAAATCATAAAAAGGGAAAATTATTGCATTTTATTTAATTAATTAAGAAATTAATTTATTTTTTGATTGATAAACAACCAAAGCCTTGATTATATTAATTAAGATAAATAACATACATGATAATGTCTCCATTCAAATGGGCACTGGTAGGAAAGAATGGAGAAGAAAACCTCCACTCTTGCCTGGGACCGTGGTCCTTTATTATTAGAACATGGAAGGGGCATACCCTAGTAGAATTATTACATAACTGATATTGTTACAACATAATGGACATAATTCATGCTATCACTATATCTATTGCCTCTTATGTCATATGGCAACCTGTTGCCTAAGGACCATACCAACTGACACTATATGCCTCATCCATTGTTGAGTGCTATATTCACGGATTCCTTACTGACTTGACCAAAAAAATGGTTAGTAATAATGTATTCAACATCTTCTTAATTAGATAGACAATCAGATAACTTGGGAGGGATCAAATAGTCTTTTTCTTCTTGATCCAACCAAAATTACTCATAACCATCCCTCTCATTCTTTTTTAAAAACTTTTCCATATCCTACTTAATAGATTTATAAAGCATATTGTCAATATAAATCAGCATTGACATATATGGAAAATTTAAACCTTGTATGGCTAAATTAATACATTAAACCATCATTAAATTCAAAACTAATAAAATCTTTACAAAGAAAATTGAGATGCTCTAATATTCCTTTTAATACATTTAACTCTACTGCCATTCAAAAATAAAATTAAAAAAAAATCTCTACACTTAAAGAGAACCATATGCTGCTAAAAACCTCCATTGAAACTAAAAAGACTAAAGTCAAATTTAGTAGATAGAATTTCTAAAAGGCCCATTTGAGCATGCTGAAATTAAAATTAGTACTAGTAGAATAGAGTAATACTTGAACAGATACTCTATAAGAAATTACACTAACAAAATCAATCTGAGTATTACCCATACATGCTTAAGAAAATAGCTAGATTTGATACTCTTAAACTCATGAAAATCAATCAATCTACAAAAACTAAACTGTACCTACATAGCTGACTATCTTGGGAACAAAGTTCCTTGCTAAGCCACCCATGAATGTTAAGATAATTGAATCAACTAATTTAACTAATCAACTATAATACCGAGTGATGCTCTTAAGTTTTCAATACAAATCTAATTTTAAATTCCTAAGTGTCTTCCCATACTACATTTAGAAAGAAATAGATTGCATGAAGACCATAAAATTAACTATAAATAGATGTGAAAACCTTGCCAAATAGCATTAACTCAAGGATTCCACAAATACTAATAATATCCACTTATATATTAAGATTAGTGTTATATACATATTTGTAGAATCTTCTATATGACGTAATGCCACTAATCTAACCCTCCTCCTTTTACAATATGAAGAACATGTTATAGAATATTGCTATTGAAACAAAATCCCTAACAAGTGGGTAGAAAACCAATAGAAACTGTATAAGCTACTAACCATACTAAAACCTAAAACCTAAGATAATAATAGAATACCATCAAAATTTCCTGTCAAAGAAACATCATTAGGCCAGCATTCAACCACCATACAATATATAGCAAACAAATTGACCCACCCAAAAACCAAAGCTATCTTACTATAGACTAGACACACGATAATGACTTTTGCAACCTCATTAGGGTTTTTTGACTTAATATGAGAGGGGGGGGGGATTCAAAGTTGGATTTCTCCCTATTGGACTCCTTGATATTAGGTGTACAAAAGTCCAATCCCTCCAGGTTACCAAACCCAACCCACAGATGGATGTATGCATTAAAAAAACCAAGATAATTACTAAGCCAGTCAATTCCATTATCCATCCTAATTTTTCTCCATATAAGAAGGAAATGAATACAAGATTCCATTTTTGGCCATACTTCATTGAAAGTTACCCACTCCCTTACTACCAGTGCAGGCTACCTCGGGATGTTTGCCATGATAAGGCTCCCTAGTGGGTGGTTCATGTACATTTTGGGAAGGGGCACTCTTAAAATTTTGTCCAAGCTCATAATTGCTCCTATCAAGCCATGGCACCAAATGGGATCTGTTGGTGTAAATAAGTATTTACTTATTACACTTACTTAAGTTTACTTGGGTTTATGCATTAGTTTATTATTTTGCATTATTTTATTATTTTTATTTGCGAGACACTTAAGAGTTTGTGCACCTTTTTGAGTTGTCATGTAGACAACACAGGAGTATGCAACTCTATTTTATCACATGGTGTCTACAACACTATTTTGCATGTCACACCCTTGTAGGCTTATCCTTTCATCACCGCATTTACTTCTATTCTTAATGGAGGATAACCCATATCTCATGGACATGCACTTGGTTGTATGACACATCATGGTGTTGATTACGAGGCATTCTAGATGCATCTCATAGACCTTTATATATAGGCATTCCTAGTGTACTTTTTACATTGCATGAATAATGGCATATTGACTACATTGTCATTTTGATCATACTTTCTCTCTCTTTGGTCTACTGTGTGCTTGTGTTTGAGTTCTTAGTTCCTAGGTGAATTTTTTCCTTAGGCAAATTCTTACCTAGTATTAGAGCAACTTGGAGATTTTCTCATCACATAGCCATTCGAGACCACAGTTGCTTCATCACCTTAGCTTGAATCTAGAGTGTTGCAAAAATTGGGAGTATCTAGAGCCAGATCTGACCTCGCCATTCCATCTGGAATGCTGAACCGGTGAAAATCAACTATAGGCTCAGCTACCTTGGCCCAAAGTTGATTGTGAGGCAATTTGTTTTTGCAAATCAAAATTTGAAGGCCCTGATTTGCATTTCAGGTATGGTAATTATTTTCATATCTGTGATTTAATTTTAATTTGGATCTATATTTTCATATTATTTTTGGAAATTTTTCTATCTACCTAGCAGAGAAATTTTTTTTTAGGTGACCCAGGCAGTGAGACCCCGGATCTGCCATTTTTGGAAGGAATTTATTGTGTGTTCGCAGGATAAATTTGACGTAGAGGCCATACAATATTTCATTATTGTGCAATGGGTATAGCACAAAATTTGATGTCTACTACTAGCAGTTTCAACCACCAGTGGCTTCTTCCAAAAGCTGCTCGACTCTTTGCATTAGCAGTGGGTGAGTGTTTGTTTTAAACAAACAGTATATATCTTCTCCCATACATGTGGGATCTTTTCCCATAAAATAGCAGCATCTTTCAGAATATTCAAGCCGCATATGGAGATTTCCAACTAATGGTATCAGTTATTCTAGCATCACTTGGCAGAAATTTGGGAGTCACTGTTATTCTCCCGACATGCGTGATAGGGTTTGGATCAAGTTTTTCGGCAAGGGTTTAAAGAACTTTCCAGCATCGCAAACTTTAATCCCGCCTATGTGAAGCCAGTTCCTGGCAGCTCATAGAAAATCTCGGCAGCCCGCATAGTGAAGGTTTCCCACTCCGTTTGGTGAACTCTAACATGATTCTCCGACAATCGGCAACATGACCTCCAGCAAGTGTTTCAGTTTTGTGACTAAGCTGCAGACTTTTTGTCTCCTGTCTTGCAACATTGAAGCCTTTCCTGGCATGTTTGATGACTAATTCATTGCTCTGGCATTGTTAAAACTTTTTGGAGCTATTTTAAAAACTCTACACGTAGACTGTTACTATTTCTCGCCCTCCAATCTGCTTTGGCCACTTGTGTAGCTCGCCAATTTTCCATGCATCCCAGTGTAGTTGTCACAGACACACATCATCAAAAAAGTGTCATAGTGAGTACTGCCACATCACCTTGTGGAAACTAGATATTTGACACGTGTGATTTTGTACAGTACAAAAATCACAGTCAGTAGACACGCCATCTGCCACGTTAGCCCATGCGTGGAATTTTTCCTCACATCATCAAAACACTATGTTAAAATTGACAGCCATTTGACTATCATTTCTAAGCATTTGAGAGCTGCTGTGACTGCCATTTGACTGTCAAATTTAGACTCACAGTTTTCTTTCTAGACTCCTCTCCAGATTGCTTTTCAGTTTGGTAACCTGACTTTGCGAGCCCATAACTTGGACATCTGGACTCCGATTTAGGTGCAAATTTTTTTGAAATTAGGTAAAATTTCTTGAATTTTTGAGTGGTGGTGTTTTTTTCTAGTTTTGGTGCACAAATTTTGTAGAAATTGCATTTTTTGGTGACTATACCTACATAATTCTGCATTTTGCAACTTCAGAAGCTTTGTATAGGCACATCTGGTCACTTTTTTAGGTTCCATTTTTTTTGAAAGTGCATATTTTTTCATCTACTTTCCAGATCTAAAGTTAGATTCTAGGGTTGTGTGAACCAATTTCTCACTTTCAGAATTAGGCCTTGTTTGGCATTGTAAAGTTTTGATTCTTTTTCAAAATTGTTGTAAATCTGAGCTACAGTGATTAAGTGACAGATTTTAGCCTTATAAGGTAGTTGTAAAAGCAAAATCAAAAAGTCCACTTTGTTCATTTTGACAAGTGGCCCATTGTAAATGCACTACTTATAAAGTGCAATAGCATCTTTTTTGGGGGGGTCTTTTGATTGAGTGAAAAGGGGGGGTTGTGTACTATGTTTTTTGTGTTTTTATTTTGTGCTCCTTTCATTTTTGCATCATGTGTTTTAAATGTCCTCCTCTAACTTCATGCAACTATTCTACATGGAAAGATATTGCATGGAGTAGATTAATGGAAAAAGGATATAGTCTTTATGTTGATGGTAAAATTACCAAACCTACTGATGTTAAAGAACTCATTGATTGACAAAAAAAAGACCAATAGGCTTTAGGTGTTATCAGGAGTTGTGTACATGGGGATCTTCTCTTTCACATTAAAAATTGTTTAGAATCTAAAGAAGCTTGGGACAAACTTGAACAGTTATATGGTAAAGTTGGTGAAGAAAAGAGATTTCAGATTGAGGATGATCTACTTCTCTTGGATCCTAAGAATTATGACACAATTTAGGATTAAATCATTAAAGTCAACGAGTTAGGGCACTTCTTAAAGATTTTGGTAATCCCATGAAGGATGACAGGTTGACTCATCACATCCTGAAGAGGCTACCTTCTAAGTACACTAACTTTATTTCGAGTTTTAATACTCATAGGTTGACCATGGGATCTACTTACCAAAATCCTTCCTTTGATGGATTTGTATACATGTTGATTGTTGAACAATCTCACTTGGTGGATTTTGGACTTCTCAAGTCATCTAGGACCAAAGCCTTGGTGGCTAGTAATGATCACAAATCAAGTGAAGGAGGGAAAAGCAACAAGAAGAAGAAGTAGTGGAAGCAAAAAACACAATCTGAGACACAACAATCCTCTTCTCAACAAGGTAGTTCTTCTTCAAACAAGAAAGGAAGTAATGAAAAGGACAAACTCTTTTGTGCATACTGTAGAAAGCCAAATCATGACGAGCATCATTGCAAAACAAAAAGAATCGATGAGTTAGAAAATCTACTCAAGAAGAACAAGATTCAAGTGCCAAGTACTTCCAAGGATTCAAGTCCAACCTCTTCAAAAGGTAAAGGTCAAGCACTTATGGTAAACACAAGTTCTTCAGAATGGATACTTGGCTCAGGTGCCTCTTACCACATGGGTTCTTCAAAGGAAGAATTTTCTTCATTGAAGTAGTCAAAGGTACCACACATCTTCATGGGAGATGATGCTAAGATGGAAGTTGAAGGAAAAGGACATGTGGAAATGGAAGATGGGGAATTCAAATATGTTCTCTACATTCCAAATCTAAGCTCCAATCTCCTATTATTTTACCAAATCACTCACCTAGGAGATGGTCATAAGGTTGAGTTCCTTCCAAATTCAGTGATGGTGTGGAGTCTCAAAGATGATTCATTGGTAGCAATGAGGAAAGTCAATAATGACAAGAGGTTATATTCCTTCCCCCATTTTGTGCCTAAGAGTCCTTCTCAATCCTTGTTAACTCACTCTACTTCAAACATTAACTTATGGCATGAGAGGTTTGGTCACCTTGACTTTCGCTCCCTTCAGCAACTTTGCTCAAATACATGGTCAAAGGTCTACCTAATATTAGCTTTTCTAAAGGAGAATGTTCATCTTGTTCAGTGGATATGAATCTCAAGGAGAAGTATGATAAAAGGAAATCTTCTCGAGCTCCAATTGTTCTTTAGCTAGTTCACATGGTATTAGCAGGACCCTTTGCAGTGACTTCAGTCAGCCAAGGCCGCTACACACTCACATTTGTTGATGATTTTTTGAGATTCACTTGGGTCTTCTTCCTTCATCATAAGAATGAATTGGTTCATAAGCTTCAAGACTTCAAGACTCATGTTGAACACAAGTCAAGGAAAGCCATTAGAGTACTAAGGGTGGACAATGAGAATAGATATGTTGATAGAAGACTTAAGAACTTTTACAAAATTGAGGGGATTGATCTTTAGAACTCACCAGCATTTAGTCCACACAAGACAGATGTTGTAGCTATGAGGATTAGGACTATCAATACCATGGCAAGTTTCATGATGAAGGCCAAGTCTCTTGATCCTACACTTGAAGTTGAAGCCATTAGCAATGCTACTCACATACTTAATAGGTCTCCTCATCCAGCCTTAGATGGCAAGACTCCTTTGGAGGCATGGTGTTGTAGAAAACTAGTTGTGAGTCACCTTAGAGTCTTTGGTTGTCTAGCATGGGCAAACCTATCTTCTAGGAGTTGCAAGGCACCGACACCTAGGCCTTGTACTTTCAATAGTTATGAAGACAATGTGAAGGCTTACAGACTGATGGATCTAGAGACATATGAGATCATTATGGAGAAGGATGTCCACTTTGAGGAAAGTTCTCCCAACTTGTTCGCTACTCCTCTCCGCACTTCATACACAGTGAAAACTAATAGTGACACTAGTGATAGTGCTTCAATAGGTTCAAACACATGGGGTTCTATCGACAGTTGCAATGAGAGGTCACATCAGTCCAGTCCACATGCTTACATTGCCACAATGAAAGGTCCAACACAACATGGTACATACCATCTTCCAGCTCCAAATTCAGTTGACTTGGGAGACAATATTGAGGACTTAAATCTTCTCATTGATGATGATGATTCTTCTACAGTTGTTGCGAGGGCTCACTCTGACCCTCATGTCTATTCTCTACATGATCAATCTTTACAGGTTGGCGTGATTATGGATCCTTATGAAAAACAATTAGTGGAAGTCTTTTTGTCAATTGAGGAGATAGATGGATCAGTGGAATAGGTTCAATAGTCATCCCTGATAGATTTGCATTCATTCTTTTTAGCACAGTTGGAAGGGGTGAACTTCAGCATTAGTACAGGGATACTTGAGCAGGTTTCAGGGCCACCATACATCTTCGGGAGTGTACCTTTACCTTTGTTTCTTCCTAAGGGGAGGAACACCATTCTGGATTCATGGACTAGCTTCTTCATCAGAGTAGCTTTCACTTATTGGCATTCTTCTTTTGGGGGGGGAGCCTATTCTGTCTCTCGTCCTTCTCTCATTCTCTTTTGTATATATTGTATGTATGGTGTAATGGGGGGGTCTTGATTACTCCATCCATCGATGCATCCTTATTTATCTCTCTTTTTGGGGGATGGTTTTTCCCATGAGGTTTTCCCTCTTTCCCCTCTTTATGAGAGATTTGCATCTTCATTATGTACATGGGTACCTAACATGGCCTAGTAGTCGGGACCCATTATACATCTTCATCCTAGTTTGTAAGCTTAAGGGCATTCCCTTAAGTTGAATTTAAGGGGGGGGGGGGGTGTTGGTGTAAATAAGTATTTACTTATTACACTTACTTAAGTTTACTTAGGTTTATGCATTAGTTTATTATTTTGCATTATTTTATTATTTTTAGTTGTGAGACACTTAGGAGTTTGTGAACCTTTTTGAGTTGTCATGTAGACAACACAGGAGTATGCAACTCTATTTTAGCACGTGGTGTCTACAACACTATTTTGCGTGTCACACCCTTGTAGGCTTATCCTCTCATCACCGCACTTACTTCTGTGCTTAATGGAGGATAACCCCTATCTAGTGGACATGTGCTTGGTTGTATGACACATCATGGTTCTGATTATGAGGCATTCTAGATGCATCTTAGAGGCCTTTCTATACAGGCACTCCTATTTTACTTTTTACATTGCATGACATTGTGTGAATAATGGCATATTGACTAATTGTCATTCTGATCATACTCTCTCTCTCTTTGGTCTACTGTGTGCTTGTGTTTGATTTCTTAGTTCCTAGGTGAATTTTTCCCTTAGGCAAATTCTTATAGGATCAAATGTATTCAAATATAATTTCACTATGTCCCATTTGTTTATCCTGGCTCTTTCCATACACCTAATGAAGGTCCTAATGATTTTGCTATTTGTCCTCCATGTGAAATCATATTTGAAGAAACCCTCTCCTATTACCTTGTTGACTGCAATACATGTCATCCCGTCAATTGGCCCCAACACTCTATTCCATCCTTTTAGTTTAATATTTCCTTGGAAGGCCATGGTGTGGACTTTTGAGATATGGAAGACACATATGAATGTATCCATCTTATGAAAACAACATATGCAATGAGAAAGACTCAGCAAGACCAAAACAAACGGAACAAAACACAAACCCTCAAAGCCTATAAAAACACCTCGATACTTCCTTCAATGTCTTAGTGACTTGATGTCACTCAAGTGAAATCATATCACAGATCACCCTTCAAAAGAAATCATACCACCAAGAGTAATAAAGAGACCACTCTTATATTAGTAATGATGATGAGCCGGTTTGAAAATTAAACATAACATGCACTACATAACCGAGATCAGATTAAGAGTTCCCACAATATATGATAAGGAAATATATCTAAGAACTTTAAAACTTAACTTATATCTACTAGCCTAACAAATATACCATTGATAGTGACTAATTATGCTCACTATATTATGCTACACTTCTCTTTTCTACCTTTATTATTGGATTTATGCATTCCTACTTATTATCCACTATGAAAATTTCATTATTTTAAAAGGGCCAAACCTAGTGAAAATAAACTAAAAATAAAATAAAAGCTATAATTGGAGATGTTTATACCATATCTCTAAAAACCAAGGAGTTAACACCATTTTCTACCTCATTTGCTAAATAATATGCCTTCTAATTGCCTTCTTGATAAATGTGACATATCCAAATTTTTGCAAATCGATCTAGGAGCCCAAGAACTTCTTCTAACTTAGAGTTAAGGATCAGGTTGGGGGTTTCTCATTTCCTTATCGCATTTAAGACAATTTGCCAATCACCTTTAATGACAATATTTGGTAATCCTAACTTTTGACATTGTTGTAGGCCTTTTTATAATGCTTCGAGTTCTACCATGTTGTTGGAAGTAAGATGAATAGACATGACCTTTTTGGCAATCCATTTTCCTATATCATCATTAATGATACAACCAATACCTTCTATTCTTGGTTTGCCTCTAGCTACCCCATCAAAATTAGGTTTTAGCCATCCTTTCAGAAGGGGGGACCATTTGCACCTTTCCCTTGCCTCCTTGGTTTCCTTAAAATAGACAAATGGAGGATTAATCAAATTTAGACAATTCTTCTTCATGTGACCATCCCAAATAGAAAATGAGCCCTCCTTTTTACTAGAATTTCTAAGATGGGAGTTAGTTGTTTCAACTATGCTAGCTTCTATTTTTAGTATTAACTCTTCTGGCTTTAACTCTGAATCACAAAAAATTCTTCTATTCCTTTCTTTCCAGACTTCCCATACTAGAATAGAAGGACTAATATTCAAAAATTTACTGTAAATGCCTTTACACAAGTTGGTGGGCCATCCCTTGAGGAGATCAATAAATGGTCTTGTCAAAGGTAAAGACCAACCTAACATATGCCTGAGTGACTCCAACATGCTTGGGAAAATGGAGAACTATATAATAGATGATCTAAATCCTCATTGTTATACTTACATAACACACATCTAGAAGGGACGACCCTCAAAGCCTAATTTTTGAAATCTGTCTACCGTTAGAATCCTATTTTGAAATGCCAACCATAAGAATTTTTTTGCCTTTGGCAGGCAAGCAGAGTCCTAACAGAGTTCAAGTGGAATTTCCACTTCATCCCATCTTTGTGAATGTAACAATGCTTTGTATCCATTTTTCATGCTATACTTACCATTATTTGAGGCTACCTAAATAATTTTTCATTTCTCTCAAGCTAATTAACTTTCCTTTCTTGTGTTATCTCTTCATATGACCTTATAATAGTTGGATCCAATTCTATACCCTCTAGAGGTTTCCAAATCCATCTGGAGATTCCTTCTGAAATGATCTTTGTCTTGCAGTTACTAACTTTACTTCCCCATGGATTGACTAATTTTTCTTTGAGATCCATGGGGAAGTGACTATTATCTATTGGTGGGTGCCCATCCCAAGAATCCTCCCAAAATAGAGCATCATCACCCTTACCAACATCCCAAGTTAGGTACTTGCTAATGAGAGGATGACACTTAGTCATGAATTTCCAACTCTCTAACCCTTTAGGAAGGGTTTCCATTCTAAAAATTGATTGAGGATCATCAGCATTAAGATACTTATTATACATAATCTTAGCCCACTTATGGTCTCTTTCCTCAAAGAGACACCAAAACAATTTAGCCCCTAGTGCTTCATTTTGCCATTATAAATTCTTAATTCCTAACCATCCTATTTCCTTAGATTTGCAAATATTTTCCCATTTCATGTGAGCCAATTTTTTATCTTCCTCATAGTCATTCCAAAGGAAATTTTTGAGTTTCACCTCCAATTTGTGAAGAAGGTGCTTGGAAAGAGGAAGGCAGGAAAGAGGGTAGTTTGGAATGGCTGACAAAATAGTTCTTATCTTGGTACTCTTAGTAGCTTTTGAGAGCTATTTATCTTTCCAGCTACCTATCCTAGCATCTAGTTTCTCCAAAGTGTTGGTCCAAACCTTACTAGACTTTACACCTTTCTCTAAATCAATGCCCAGATACTTAAATGGAAACAAACCTTTTTGTATCCCATGATATGACATATCTAATTTTCCACCTTTGGTTCTATGTTCATAAAATAAATCTTAGATTTTAGATCATTTACTTTTTGACCAAAATCTTTCATATATAAGTCTATGATGGATTTTAGACCAAGTGCCTCATTTACAGAACTTTTTCCTAGCAGAATCATATCATCTGCATATTTTTGATGAGTAACGTTAGGAATATTCCTAGTGACAGTAATACCTTTAATCTTCTTATTGTAATAAGCCTCAATAATAGCTCTCACAAAGGCTTCAGCCATAATTATATAAAGGGAAGGACATAGAGGATCTCCTTGTCTAATACCTCTAGAAGTTTCAAAATAACCTTCAGGAGTCCCGTTAATAAGGATGTAAATTTTGGAAGATGATATGAATTTAAAAATAAGGTTAATACATTGGTGAGAAAAATCAAAGGCTTCAAGGGTCTTGCAAAGGAAGCACCGATCAACCATATCATTAGCATTTTGAATGTCTAGTTTCATGAATATGCATGCATCTTTGTTCTTGTAGGCACAATGAATTGTTTCTTGGATGGTGAGAATACCATCAAGAATGGATCTACCTGGGACAAAGCTTGTTTGTTCCTTAGATATGATTTTTGGGAGGATACCCTTTAATCTATTTGCTAATATCTTAGAAATTTTTTTATAACTAGTATTACATAATGCAATAGGTCTGAAATCTCCTGGAGCCTCGGGGTCTACCTTTTTAGGGATTAGAGTGAGAAAGGAATAGTTGATTTCTAATAGTAGAGCGCCACCATTCCTTGAAGCTTCAATGGCTTTCCAAAGATCTAAACCCATAATTTCTCAACACTTCTCAAAAAAGAAGGCCTAGAAACCATTTGGACTTGGAGATTTATAGGGATTCATATTAAAGACCACCAATCTAACCTCTTCCAAAGTAATGGGTCTATTTAAAGCCTTATTATCTTCGGCTGTGATAATTTTGGGAATAACTTTGAGAAAATTAGCTTGAGCTTCTTTGTTTGACCTCTCCAAATTATTTAATATTTTCTAGAAATGATCCACAAAAATTTCCACATATTCACTTGGTTTATTAGTTGAGATACCCAAATGATCATTAATACTGGATATTTTACTCTTAGCTCTATTATAGAGGGTAGAGTTGTGGAAGAAATTTGTGTTTCAATCCCCCTCATCTAACCGTCTCTCTTAATTTTTGTCTCTAGAAAAATTCCTCTTTGGATAATATATCCTCTTGTTTAGTGAGTAATTCTTTTTCTAACAAATAGCCAACTTTATGCATACCTTTCTTGATTACTTCTAAGTTTAATTCCTTTAGTCTCTCTTCAATATCAATTTTTTCTTTAAAAATGTTATTGAAGTGTTCTTTATTCCATTTGAGAATCTTCTCCTTAAGCATCTTCATTTTAGAAACAAAAATAAACATCTTAGATCCTTCAAAATTGCTTTGCGTCCACCATTCTTTGATATTTCCTAGAAAGCTAGGATCTAAAAACCACATTTTTTTTGCATTTAAACGGGTTCCTAGCAGGTTTATGGGGCTCAGAGAATTCTAATCTAACTTGATAATTATCAGACCCAATAATCGACAGAATAAAAGATTGGATATTCAAATTGTTAACATCTAGATCTCCTTTAATGAAGAACCTATCTAATTTTCTAGTAATTTAAGCGAAATCCTTCCATCTATTATTCCAAGTTAAATTCTCATAAATGAGTGGAATATCAATTAGGTTATGAAAGTTAGACCAATCTTTAAAATATTTAGATGATTGAGAGATATGTTGAATTCCACCTACTTTTTCATTTAAATTTAGAATAGTATTAAAATATCCACCTACTAAGATCAGACTATCCTTATAATCATTCATAAATATGTTGATTTCTTCCCAAACTACTTTTTTCTCTAGATTACTTATTGGACCATAAACATTAATTAGAATAAAATTAAGGTTGGATTTCAAACTTGTGACAATGCCACTAATCCAGTTATTATTATTTTTTAGAATATCTACCATTACTCTCCTAGGATTCCAAATAAATCCTATACCCCCTAATGCACCTAAAGACTCTTGGAGGGAGATACTCGAAATGCCTAACTTTTTGCCTAATTTAGTTCCTTCTAGTATATTTAATTTTGTTTCCTATAATAAAATAATTTTAGATTAAAATAATTTAAGTTTTGTTTTAATAGTCTTTTCCTGTCGGGGGCATTTAAACCCCTAGCATTCCATGCTGTAATCTTCATGGATCCTTAGGAAGGCACTTCCCCTTCTCATTGTTGAATAAATTATCTATCTTTTGTTGTTCTCTGTTATAACCATCTGCTTCCTTGAGTTCCCTCAAAGATTTTCTTCCTCTTTTAACTTTCACTTTGCCACAGTTAGGTGAGTTTAAGCCTTCTTGATTCATTTGAATCCCAAGCTGCTCCATGTTTTTGTGTGCATTTTGAGCAACAATTAGAATGTTGCTATCTTTCCCTTTTGTATCCTAGTTTTCCAATTCTCTTAAAATTTGATTTATTAGGCTTGATTGATTTTCCATCTCTGAATCTAAACCTTTTTTGATGTCCTTACCCATAACCTTTTCCCTTTGTTCTATATATGTTCCATTTTCATTCATCTGAGGTTGAGTTTTATCTTTATCCTCATTCTCAATATTCAACAAATCTCTTTTTAAATCTTCACATGTGTAATTATCTCCTCCTAACTTAAGTACTTTCTAAATTAAATCTCAAAGCTAAACACTTGGACTAATTCCTCAGTTAATAGATCAAGGCTTTCTTCTTCTAATTTTGATATGCACATGTTCTCCAGTTCTTCCTCCCTTATAGAATCCTTCTTTAAGAAATCATGAAGTTCTTTTGAAAGAGATTTTTATGCTCTCTTTAAATCACTATTCTTATCCTTTTGATTGGTGTCTGGGGTAAATGGTGAACTAATTAAAGCTAATGGAGTTTGCTAAAAGTTGAATAACCTGTTAGATACCTCTTTGATGGGTGTTACACTTTTTTCCTCTATTGCATATGAATGGAGTTTTTCAAATTTAAACTCCTCCACTGGGGTTTTTGATTCCCCTTCACCTCCTGCATTTAATTTGAATAAAAGGGAGTCCTCTACCTCCTCTAAACTACCCTTTTCAATGCCAAATAGTACCTCTATTTGTTGTATTGTTGATATATCACTCTCATTGGCTTCTTCACATGATAGACTTAAATTTTTTTCCATGTTATCTTTGTTGGAGATTATAATTGTTCCATGGTACTTAGTATCAATGGAGCTAGACTTTTGAGTTCTCAAATATTTGGATATCAGTTGTTTATCAAAGTGATGTAAATTTGTGCCCCCACTGATCTCTAAACCTTTACCTTCTTTTGCAATCTTACTCTTTTCTTTATTTCTATTTGAAACTCTTTGTATCTCTTTAGTGGATCTTTGCTTTCCTAATGGCTTGTTTTCTTTTTTATATCCTAGGTTCTTCATATCCCTTTGTACCTTCAAATTGTCTTCATTATGTTCAGACTTTCCATTAACTAAATCTCCTCCATATAAAGATAAGTGCTCCATTTCATCAATATATTCTGAGTAAACTGTCAGTGCTCTTATTACCTACCATAATGGTTTTTGAATCCAAATTCTTCTATACATTGAATGATTCTATAGGACCTTTTCCCTCCTTGGCTTTTTTATATTTCCTTTTTGATTTTTTATAAACAATTTTGCTCTATAATTTGGGTTGTTTGTCTAAATTGGAGGGTTTCTCAGAATTGAGATACAGATCTCTCTATACCATCATCTCAATTGAGTTCACTTTATCTATGCTCTTATCTATGCTTTTGGATATTTTTTATTGGAAATTTCTTTTGTTGTTCTCTTGTGATGTAATGATTCTTTCCTTCCATTTCCCATTATGTTGGAATGTTGGGCTATTGCTACTTTTTCTTTCAACCTTAATTGGCTTTCCTAATTTTTCATTATCTGAGTTATTTCTTATGACCTTTAGCTCATCTCCCTTAGTTGAGATCTCATCGTACATTATTCTCTGGTGCCTAATTTTAATCATGGGAAAGAAAGCATAGAGGCCTGATGTGGTTTGCATTGTTCTAAAAGAGATCTTCCTTTCATCATCAATCTTGATTATCTTTGTAACTTTGTCTTCATACTACTAAAAATTTAGAATATATATCAATCTATTGGTGATAATTTTATTTGGTTTGAGAGTCTTAATGTTTGGTTTACATTTGATTAGGAGTTTAATATTGTCACAACACTCAAATGAAGCATCTAATCCAATCAAGTCTCCCCTTGATCGTCCTATCCTTTTTATAATATCTATTTGTTTTAACTCTAGGGGTATAGGGTTTATGGAAAACCAGGTTAGAATTGAAAATTTTAGAATGTCTTCACTAAAATTTGGAAAGTAATTAAAAAATTTAACCACATAACCTTTGAAAAAACCATTAGAACTATGGAGGAGATCTTCTTTTACATTCTCACTACAGTGTATAAAAATTAATCTATCAGAATAGTGAGAAATGCCAACCTGATAGCTAAAGAAATCCTCCAACTAATCAACTAGATTATGCAACTCCAATTTAGGGCCATTCCAAAAAGCAAATAGTTTGACCTCTTGACATTCCTACCTGCAATCTTCACTGTCACGGTTGCTAATAATTAAAACCTCATCTTTTTGGACTGATATTGCAGGACTGTGAAGCTGAAGGGGAGAAGAAGAAGGATGGAGAGAAGGGTTTGAAGGTGATGACCTATGATGAGGAGGAATGTAAACTTTCAAAGATTGAGGAACTAGGGTTTCCTATGCAGCAGAAGAGTGACCAAATGATGGTTTGAAGATAAAGTTTGGCTGCTAGGAATAAATGGGGTTTAGTTTAGAGTTTGCATATTTGGTTAGATTTTTAAAAAAATCTATTTATCTAAACTGACAGTAGAGTTGATCTGGGGAGAATATTTGCCCAAAAACTGGCATGATTGAGGGTGGTTGAAACAAACTCCTCAATTTGGGATAAAATCCTAACCATCACTAGCCTCTGCATCCTACAAACTTGCTGATGGGGCAAAGGAATTTGAGGTACTTACTACAAAAGATGGCCATACCTAAAGATTTTTGCCCCAATGGTCTGACACTTGGTTATTTTTGGATACAAAGTTGTCTGATCTATTGACTAGAGGAAACTCATGGTGAAGCTTTGGAAGCCCTAGTTTTTTGGCATATGCCAAAGAACGATAATAAGGAATATCTACTTTTGAGTTAGCCTTTTTCGCATTTTTCACATTTCTTCTTTCCACATTTTTTCTTTTCGATCTGCTCGCCATCATTTTTTTGGATCATAATCTATTAATTAAAAAATTAATTAATTACAACATTAGAAATTGAAAGAGTTATTAAATGGTTAACTCATAATTTGATAATAATTAAGTTCATCTAAAAAGTTAATATTGGAGATTTAATGATTATTTAGTAGAAGTTGGTTTTGAAAGGGAATTAAATAATAGTTGGATTAATTAAATGAGTTTAGTAAATAGAATAAATTAAAATAAAACATTAAATTAATAAATGGTGCGTGAATATTTGATATAATAAAATAAAATAAAATAAAAGTTTCTCTTTTGGTGGGAGTTTGATTTGGAAACACAGAAACCCGTTAGTTAGTTAGAAGCTTCTAGGCTCAATTTCAAGGAAGGGATTTTCAGAGACGAGAATTCACGAGCTCAAGAATTCCAATCATTTTGGATTGAGCATTAGATTTGGGTAAGGTTTTATTTTATTTTGTTGTCTTACAAAGATTTTTGAATCATCTTTTTTCTTTGTGCTTGCATGTATGAGAATGTCAAGTTTATGGGATTTATTGGTGTTAATACAGATTTTAGAGTAGTGATTGGGTAGATATTTTTTTCTAAAACACCAGATCTCTTAGAAAAAGGTTGATTTCTCTATTTTTTTTTAAAATATAGTTCAAAAATAAATTAAAACACTATATATATATATATAGACTTTTTTTGGAAAATGGGTAATCAAACCCTATCCCCTCATGTGGTGGGCTTGGAGGCTACCACAGGTAGCACCATGGCTACCGTGAGTAGCCAAACATTAATTAGGACTATTATATATATAAGGTTTTTAAATAATTTTTTTCATTTAAAAAATATATATAGTGTTATTTTATGAATTAATATATGTTTAATAAAATATATTTACTATTATTTTTAAAAAAATTATTATTATATAAAGAGTAATATGTTCTTTTAAAAACTATATATGTTTTAATAGATTTGATCGAATTAAACTTTTAATTGTATTAAGTTAGTTATCATTAAACTAAGATTAATACTGATTAAATGTAGTTATGATTTGAATTTCTATAATTGGACTTTCTAAGTATTATTATTGAACAAAATTATGTGTAAGGTTTAAATAAACTATGTATTCTTCTAGATTGCCTTTGGATGCTTTTGGACATGTAGTTTGTTAGGAAAATGTAGACAAGAAAATTAGTTATGAACATGAAGCTTATAATTTGATAGTATCTAAACTAGAAACCTTTACCCAACTATTGAACTATTATAACATAAAACTTGGAACCCCCTTGCAAATCATGCTTTAAGGAATTTTATTGAGAACTAGAAAAAATGTTTTATCATGCTTGTCTAATCGAGATGTAATGTTTTAACTTATGATCTTGTTTTTGGGAAATGGGTAGTTTGACCCAATAGAAATG
Source organism: Cupressus sempervirens (assembly GCA_028749045.1). Lineage (NCBI taxonomy): Eukaryota > Viridiplantae > Streptophyta > Pinopsida > Cupressales > Cupressaceae > Cupressus > Cupressus sempervirens. The sequence continues at coordinate 440,543,924 of CM053792.1, forward strand.
TTACTAGAGGATCAGGAACTGATTTTATTTTGTGATGTGTTATGTAATATAGTTCTATCATGGTTATTTCATTTTTAACCAATGTGTGTTTCAGTGGTGAAAATTGGTTTCTTGTATGCATCATTCTTTCTGAGATTTTGTATATGATGTATTTGTGTTTTTAGTTTCCTGCTAATGAGATTAAGATGATTTTATAAGAAATTTTCGTTATGAGCCTATGGTAGGTTATCTAGGTGCATGTTGGGAAGTGGCTTGCAATGGGGTTGTAGCCCTAAAGATACTTCCTAGGTAATCTATTACAAGTGGTCTTAATAAGTGATAACATTCTAATTAATGGGGTTAAAACAAACTAATAAGAGTTGGCATATTCCTTGCCCATGCCTTGAGTGCTAGTATAGACTAGGATGTGAGTAGAGAGGGTGCTTGATTGTGACCTTACTTCATTGATATGCCTTGTCTACATGAAAGGATACTAATTCCACATAGAGTCACTAGGGGGCCAGAGTTTTGAGAGACTAATAGGGTAACCATAGAGTTAACTCATGTAATAACACTTTCCCATATGCATACTAGGTTTCTGATGAGTTCTGTTGCCTTTGGGATTGCACAGTACCATGTGTATAGTACCTCTCAAGATAGATTGCTATCAGGATTCTTGGACTTAGAGTCTTTTTGTGATGTTGGGTTTGTTAACCATTTGGGACCTACTATTATATCTTGAACATGGTGGGAGTGGGGCCACTTAGGTTATACGAGGTTAGGTGGTAGTGATTTGTAGCCATTGAGATCCAATTATTAGATACCAATGTGAGATGTACCTTTGATGTAGATGTTTTGTTCCTTCTGCCAATGATCTGTGCTTGGATTTCTTGTACTTCAATTTCTTAGATCCTATGGGGTGATGTATCTTTTTATGATGTTTATTCTTTTAGCATCTCATACCATACAACATGTATAGTGCATGAATATGTACCTAGTGTATTTGTATATTATTTTAACTATTTCAGCACATGTGTTTATTTCTATGTTGTGGACTTGTTAAACTATTAACTTAAATTTAATGGAAATCTTGTGTAATTCATCATTATGGAACCCTTGAGGAATGTGACTAGTTCTACTTTTCTTATGTATGTTTATTTTCTTCCACCTTATTATCTCCTGTATATTTAATTCTTTAAAAAAAATTGTTTGGAAAACTTATCATCTTTTTTGGTTGATTTCTCTTGGGTTCCTTAGTAGAGTGTTACACTTGGTAATAGAGCCTAGTTTCGACACTAGGAACTCTAGGAATATTGTGTGCCTTCTAGATCACAATAGACAACTTGCAACTAAACTAAAAAACAAACAATGACAACAACTTCAACTCAGACACAATTTGGAAACAACTAGAATGACAAACTTATCAAACACAAAATATAGGAAAATGCCAATAAGGAGAACTTATAACTTTGATTTCAAAACAATTATTATTGTGATGTCTTGTCCTTTTTTTAATTTTATCATGTCATTTTTTTTTGGAGGATGGTGACTAAAACTAGATCGGGTGCGAGAGATTGTGGCTCAACTTGAGGTAGAGACGAAGGTAGATTTTAGGGAAGGGGCATGAAATCAACCCTCATACAATTGATTGTGAGAGTCTTGTGTAGGATGAGAGTAGGGAGGATATCAGTGGAGAGAATCATGTTGATTTAGAGGATATTGGTACTAGGTATCTATTAAGGAGTATCTTTGAGCGTCTACTCCTTAAAGGGGTACTAACCAAGAAGAATCAAATTGCACTAGAAATGATGAGAGATAGAGGTCAAAGAGCCCTTAGAGAGATCATTGTGATGATAGAAAAAGGTCTATCAAGGCTTCCCAAATGGACATATAGTGGGCTAAGGTTAAACCTTTCATAAGAGAGGGTACTGGTTATGATGCAGAGATCTAGTTGATCTCTTTAGACATATGTTTTGTGATGGAGGAGTTTGACTCTAATATCAAAGAAAGGTATGCCATTACCAACTTGGATACAATTGCCAATACATGGTGGAAGATAGAGAAAAAGAAGCTAGGATCGGACATGAGTACTATATCATGGGAATTGTTCTTGGAAAACTTCAGTGACCAATTTTTACTAGAGTAGTGGCACTAACAGAGGGAAAATGAGTTTTACAATCTAAGGCAGTATACCATGACTATGGTGGAGTATGAGCACAATTTCTTTGAGCTCATGTTGTATGTGGGAATCAATGATAGCTCACCACCGATGGTACAAAACAATATTTGGGGTCTAAACAACTATATTATTGGGGGTGTGAAGGTTTTTTAGTCTAAAACCCTTAGGGATTTGGTCCTACAAGATGTTCTTATGTAGTAGAATATCACTTTGGGACATGGTGGTTTTGTGTGAGCACCTGTGAGTAGTAGGGCACCTTCAGAACCTAAGGGCATACTGAACTAGGGAGTAAATGGTAATAGGAAACCTCCATTCTTTAAGGGAAATTAGGAGAATAAGTTGTAGCATCAGTAGAGAGGTTCCTTTCAAGAAACTTAGAGTAATGGTGGTGATTCCAACTTAGTAGAGAGGTTCCTTTCAAGTACCCCAGAGTAATGGTGGTGATTCCAACTCCCAAATTTTTTGTAACACTTAGTGCAATAAGTGCAACCAATATACTCAATCATCTTAGAGTATTTTCTCTTTTGCTTGTAGGGGCAATCACCAACAATTTAGTGCAACTCTAGCTAGGAGAGATTTAGGAAGAGGCACATGAGGTTTCTCGTGTGGACAATATGGTCATATTTCAGCTAACTACCCATCATGTGCATCACAATATTATGGGTAGACACCTACATCTTTTGAGCCTATAATCGATGATGCAGGAAGAGCACATAGACTCTTTGTCATGGTAGACACTATTTGGTAGATCATTAGGGTACCATTATTGAGTCTAGTGGAGCTATTAGAGGTACACCTCTTTCTATTTTATTTAATTCTAGTACTACAAACTCTTTTATATCACCTTCATTAGTAGCCAAGTGCAAGCTTGAGGAGGTTAAGTAGGACATAGGTTGGCAAGTAAAACTAGCATCAGGAGCCAAAGTATCCACAAACTCCCTAGTGCATCATTGTGGGCTAGACCTAGGAGGATTTACTTCTAAAGTAGATCTTCAAGTTATCCCATTTGGATCTTATGATGTGGTGTTGGGTATGGATTGGTTAAAAGTGCATGGAGGTAGCATCAACTATAGGAGGAAGATTATTAAGTGCAAGAATGATGAGGGAAATGACATAGAGACTGTAGGCATCCAAAGAACCATACCACTTTGTATGATTTCTACAATGCAACCTAAGCGGATCATCTAAAAGGGTTGTCGAGTGTTTGCTATCACAGTGAGAAAACAAAAGGAAGAAGAGGAACCTAAGGACAAGATTCTAGATCACCCTATATTAGAAGAGTCTATTGATGTCTTTCCTAGTGAGATTCTAGGAATGCCACCCAAAAGGAATGTATATTTTTATATTGATCTCACTCCATGAGTAGAACCCATATCTAAAGCCATGTACCGGATGACCACTCAAGAGTTGGAGGATTCTTACTACAGCTAGAGGACCTCCTAGCTAAGTGCTACTCCCTTAATATTATTTTACATAGGGTTATGAATAGTCAACTTGTGGCTATCTTAATCCTTAATTAAGTCATGTTATCATTATTATATTATAATTTAGGTAGGTAGGTCAGCCGAAGTGTTATGAAGGGTTGTGTCTATTCAACCTAAGCATAATTAGGTATATAGAGGAGGTTGCAAGTCTTATTTCATCATCATATTGTGAAGTGTGTTCTCATTGGAGATATTTGTAGGTTGCCCCTTTGAAGTGGCCTATTACTCTCAGTTATTATCAAGTATTTATATAATATTTCATATTATTTCTTTTATTATGCAATTTATTTCATTATAGTAAGGTTGCATTAGACTGAGAGTTTCTCTATGGGGAGTGCTAGTGCTCTTTTTGAAGAAGGATGGATCGTCACACTTGTGCATTGATTACAAGTAGTTGAACAAGATGACGATTAAGATTAGATATCCCTTTCCAAGGATGGATGACTTGTTTGACCAAATTAAGGGAGCCAAGGTGTTCCCTAAGATCAATCTTAAGTCCTAGTAGCGTCAACTATGAATTCATGATGTAGATATTCATAAGATAGCTTTTTGTACTCAATATGGCCACTATGAGTTTACAATGGTCCCATTTGGCTTGATGAATGCTCCATTAGTATTCATGTACCTAATGAATGGATTCTTGGATGATATATTGATTTGTTCTAGATCATAGGAGGAACATAAGGAGCATATTTAGTTAGTCCTACAATGCCTTAGAGATAACTAGTTGTATGCCAATGCGGAAAAATATGATTTCTTCCAACCTGAGGTACAATATTTTGGGCATGTTATCTTAGGAGATGATATATCAATGGATTATGTAAATATCTAAGCTATAGTGGATTGTTCTGCACCCACTAATGTTTCAAAGATATGTAGTTTCATGGGCTTGGTTGGATACTACCATAGATTTGTCTAGAATTTTCCCATATTTTTTTACCCTATCGCTTCCCTATAGAGAAAGGGGAATAAAATTCTTTGGATAGAGAAGTGTGAAGAGGCATTCCAAAATATCAAAGAGCTTCTAATTAGTCCACCTATTTTAGCAATCTGATCTTACAAATTATTTCATGGTGTGTACTGATGCTTTCTTGGAAGGGATTGGGGTAGTCCTCATGCAAGAAGGATGGGTGATTGCATATGAGTTTCACAAGCTCAAGAATCATGAGATGAACTATCCCACCCATGATCTTGAGTTAGTAGAAGTTGTTCATGCCCTAGTGAGATGAAGACACTTCTTGTTTGAGCACTTCTTTGAACTTCATAGCAATCATCACAGGTTACAGTATATCTTCACATAGCCTAATTTGAATGCTAGGAAGGGGTATTATATGGAGTTTTTGTGTCAATATGAATTCAAGGTGATGTACATTTAGGGAAAGGAGAATATGGTAGTGGATGCTTTGAGTTGTAGGAGACATGAGATATCAAAATTGACTCTTAGTGTTTATTTGAGGGGTCATATACTTAAGGCACTTCCCACGGACACATGGTATTAGGAGGTGAAGGTAGAGGTTGAGTTGAGTACACCTTTAGAGCGAAGATTTTTGGGCTATGTTTTAGAGTCAGATGATCTTTTGCATTAATCATGAAGGATTTATGTACCTTTACTCTAATGGTCTTCATGCATTGATCCTATTTGAGGCCCATCGTGCATCCTCTCCGCACATCCAGGTGTCAAGAAGATGCATGCAAATTTGTAATGGTTGTATTTTTGGTATGGAATAAAGTGTGATATCACTAATTTTGTGGCTAGGTATCTTGAATGTTAGAGAGTTAAGGTAGAGCATCAACATCCTATAGGGATTCTTTAACCTAATCCCATTCCTTCATGAAAGTGGGATATTATTTTGATGGACTTCATCATAGGTTTACCTATGACCCTCTAGTGACATGACGATATCATGGTCACCATTGATTAGTTGACAAATGTGGCACACTTTTCACCGATGAGGTAAACCTACATAATTACTTTAGTAGCCAAAGTCTTTATGAGTGACATTGTGAGATTGCATGGTATTCCCTGAAAGACCATTTTGGATATGGATCTTATATTCACATCCACATTTTGGACTTCATTATAGTATGATTTGGGAGCATGACTAAATTTTAGCTTAGCATATCACCTGGAGATAGATGGAAAAATTGAGAGGGTGAACTAGGTTTTGGAAGATATGTTGAGGATGTATGTAATAGACCAATAGACTCTATGGGAAGGTTAACTTTACTTGGTTGAGTTATCATATAATAATGAGTATCATAGTTCGATTGGGATAGAACCTTTTTAGGCATTATATGGTCTTCCTTTTCATACACCTTTGATTTGGGATAGTCTTGAGGATCACATCCTATTGGGTCCTAAGACTCTTTGAGATATGGAGAAATAGGTAGTGCATATTTGTGAACATGTGGCTATAGCATAGGATAGACAAAAGAAGTATGCAGATGCTCATGGTATGGATAAACATTTTACATTGGGACATAAGTTGTTCTTAAGAGTGCAATTGTGGAAGAGTTTGATCTATTATGGAAAGGGTTTGAAGTTAGCACCTTGGTTTGTAGGTCCATTTGGTATTCTTGGGAGGATAGGTCTAGTTTCGTATTGTCTTGCATTGCTGGCCATCTTGGCTAGTATTCATGATGTTTTCCATGTTTCTTTACTTAGACAGTATATTCTTGATGTGGTACATGTTCTTGATTGGAATGTGTTATAGGTAGAGGATGGGTTGATACTATCTTCATGATTTTATTTCATATGTGATGAGATACTTCATAATTGTGATATTCTATTCTAATTATGATTCATAATTAATCATGTGATAATGTTTAAATACTTTCTATAATGACTACACTTAGGATTATGATGATCTTTTATATTATTATGGATACTCACCCCATACTTGTATGTGTATGGTATGCATGTCTATTTTAAATTTCTCTATGTCATGACTAATGTGGTTGAAACTTGAGGGAGGGAGTCATAGTCACTTGCTAGTCGAGAGCTACATGATGTACTGCTCCCCACCATTGCCTATTTAGTTGATATATACATATATGTATATATACACCTACTAGTCAAGATCTACATGATGTACCACTCCCCACCATTTCTTGTTTCTTACACACACACACACACACACACACAAACACACAAGCTATTGTAGAGAGTGGTACATTGTGTAGATCTCGACTAGCAAGTGTATATATATGTATACAACTTCTCCTTTCTCATTCATCTAATCTCTAAATACCCATTTGGTTCCTATCACATTCTTGTCTTTAGGTCTAGGAACTCATTCCCATCTATCATTCTTCAAAATTTGATCTAGTTCTTCTTTCATAGCTTGCATCCAGTGATCATCCTTACATGCCTCATCTGTGCTCTTAGGTTCCACATGAGAAATTAGACACAATTCCTCATTTACTTTGTTCCTTGTCATCATAGCTTTATTCTTGCTCCCAATTATTTCTTTGGAGGATGATTCTTTGCTATATTTTTGCTAGAAGTAGGAGTTGACATCTCAACTCTAATCTCTTCCCTAGATTTAGATCTTTGTTCTTCACTATGCTCAATAGATACTTCATTCTGAAAATCATTGTTAGTCTCAAAAAGAACTTCAACATTCTATTTGACAAATCTAGAATTATCATCTTCTTCATCAGAATTATAATCTACCATCTTTTCTTTAGTACCAAACTTTTCATCAATCCTTACATTTACACACTCAACTATTGTCTTAGTTCTATAGTTGAAACATCTATGCTTTTTTTTTCAATGAGTAACAAAGAAAAATACCTTCATCACTTCTCAGATCAAAATTACATATATCATTATCTCTCTTTATGTAACATTTACTTCCAAATATTTTGAAATACTTTACTAATGGTGAGTGACCAAACCATAACTCAGAGGGCGTTTTTATCATACCTTTTTTTATTTGTATTTTTTTTAGAGTATATACTATAGTACTAGATGCTTTTCTCCAAAATGTCTTTGAGACATCATTATCAAATAACATCACTCTTACTACTTCTACTACTGACATGTTCCTTCTTTTAGGAATCCCATTATGTTTAGGTGTTCTAGTTGAAGATAGTTGTCTTTTGATTCCATTCTCTTCACATAACATGTTGAACTCTCTAGAAGTGAACTCTCCTCTTCTATCTGATCTGAAACACTTAATCTTAACACCAAATTCAATTTCAACTCTATTCTTGAATATCTTAAATTTATCAAAAGCTTCATAGTTCTCTTTAATAAATGCTACCCACATCATCCTAGTGAAATCATCAACAAAAATCATAAAGTACCTTTCACCATAAAATCCTCTAGTTCTTGTAGGACCACTCAGCTCTGTGTGAACAATCTCTAATTTCTCTATAGTAGAGAACTTCTTACTATGAAAGGACAATTTCCTCTACTTAGCCAAAATATATTCCTTGTAGATAACATTAGTAGGCTTAATAATCTTATGTAGACCATACACTACAAATGTACTACTAACTTTCATAATATTATCAAAGTTTATATGACAAAACCTTTTATGCCATTACTAAAATAAGTTAGAAATCATAATGGAGGTATTGTTAGAGTTGGTAACAATGTAGCCTATCATATTATAGGGATTGGATCTAGTACTCTTGATGGTAAAACTAACACTGATGATGTTTACTTTGTTGATAGTTTGAAACATAATTTGTTTAGTGTTGGATAGTTGGTAGACAAGGGATATTTTTTATAGTTCATAGAGAAGACTCGCATTATCAAAGACAAAAATAGTAAGTTGATTGGTACTGGAACTAGATCTATTGGTAATGTATATCAACCTTTGCAACCAAACATGTTATTTTAGTAGGATTCATTTGAAATACATTACCAATAGATCTAGTTCCAGTACCAATCAACTTACTATTTTTGTCTTTGATAATGCGAGTCTTCTCTATGAACTATAACAAATATCCCTTGTCTACCAACTATCCAACACTTAACAAATTATGTTTCAAACTATCAACAAAGTAAACATCATCAGTGTTAGTTTTACCATCAAGAGTAGCAGATCCAATCCCTATAATATGATAGGCTACATTGTTACCAACTCTAACAATACCTCCATTATGATTTCTAAACTTAACAAATTTGTTCATATCACTATGAACATCCACTATCAATTATCCAATCTAATTTCTTCTCAACTTGGGTAACTAGAGATCTCTCTTCTCTAATTTCTTTATCAAGGTTATCTTCCTTAATGTCCAAATATCCTAATTCATCATCACTTTCACTTTGATCCTTTTCATCAGATTCTTCATCCCCATTAGCATATAAAAAATTTCTATCCTTATTTATTTTAGGCTTAAATTTTCCTCTGAACTTTTTCTCTCTTTTGGGATATTTAGATGCAAAATTACCATATTCATCACAAGTCCAATACTTGTAGATTTTGTTACCATTTTTCTCCTTACCAGAAGTGTTATTCCTTCTTCAATGTTCTTATCTTCTTCAGATCTTCTACTACTAGCAAAGTATCCTCTTGCACTTGTACTTCTTGATAGATTAGGTTGAATGTGCATGTAGCACTAAAAGCTATCTGGACTATGGTTAATTCCCTAGACTATCTCATTTATGCTTCTATAGATTCTAATCTTCCAAGAAAAGTTTCCATTGTGAAATCTTTGGTGCAGGGCATTACTAGTTGAATCATTTGAGTTGTTTTCTTGAATGGCGGTGATAGACTTTTCAAGATTTTCCATATAACCTCATCATCATGTTTAGTTCCACCAAGAGATCAAATACCTACAATAATTTCTGATATTCTTCCTACATAATTTTTGATGGATTCATCTTCCATCATCTTAGCATCTTGAAATGCACAAATCCAACTTTGAAATTTCATTCTTTTTGCATGATTATCACCTTCAAAAGTGACTTCTAATGCTTTCCAAATTTCATGAGAAGTTTGAAATATCTTTACCTTATTGTATTCATTTTTTGGAAGAGCTAATAGTAGAGCTTCTCTGGTTCTCATGTTACACATGAATAGATCTCTTTATTCCTCACTACATTCCTCTAGCTTTGATTCTTCAACAATTTCCTTCTTAGCTTTTGTCAAAAGCTAATATCCTAAACCCATGCACAAAAAATGAGTCTTCATCTTTTCCTTCCAACTATCGTAGTTGGCCCATCGAATCTTGAACTATCTTTCCTAAACATATTTTCCATTGATTTCACAAAGTTGTTAAGCCTTATCTTTAAGGACCTAATGCTCTAATACCAATTGTTAGAATATATAGTCCACTGGTATAGCTAAGAGGGGGGGTGAATACAAGTATCATCAAAAACATTAACCTTTAACAAACTTAACCACGTGAGTAATATAAACTAAGACCACAACAAGATACTCATGCACAATTAACACTAGATATGATCAAGGGAAAACCCCGGTGGGGATGGTACCCATAAGATGATGTACTAATATAAATATTACTTGTTAGATGATAGACCCTATTAGGAGTCTATTACAACATTTAGTACATATGAGTCCTTGTTAGGAGATTCCAACCTTTTTAGGAGTCATGCCAACCCTATTAGGAGTTGTGGAAGATAGCTAGACCCACTACCCAAACACCTTCAAGGTTAAGATTCAAAGAACCCATTGTCCAAATGATCTATGTATTATTCCTTATAGAATAATAAAATTGAAATGTATTTCTTTCCTTTATCTCTATCTTTTCAACGGACTTCTTCTTCTTCATATCCTGTGACTAGATCTCATACTACACATCCAATGATCCCTTGGATCACTTATATGCATTCAATAAGTATTATGCTCCTTCTCAAGTTGCACACTAATACTTCACATTCCACTTGATCCTCTCAATTGAAGTCTACATACAAATATGAAACACTACTTTCCTTTACACCATATCTTCATAATAATTCTTTGAGTTGCCCTTAAGGCTTTCCAAATTAATGAAAGTAAGATAATTAATTAATTCACAATTACAACAACATTGTCAGCTCACAGTCTATATCAAACTTTACATGTGTGAAACCATGTCTTGTGCACATGCTAGTGTCACCATATGATCATCCTCTATCATTGTTATTTGTGCATCACCTTCATTATATCTCAAATGAAAGATATCAATAAATCATTAGAACTCTATTTTCCAATGCTCTGTTTATGCACTTCTTCTAGTAAAACAAGTGTAACTTCTATACAACATCGAATTAGACCTATTCCTTTGAATCACATCATTAGGACAACCTTAGGAACATTTCCTCCACTGCACATTATATGAAATGTCTTCCACTCTTGCGCATCATAAGATTACTGACTACTATTTTTCCAATCTTAATAGAATTGTTGCTATGTTGACATCAATGACAAATATAGTCATGAATGCAACATATCAATATTCTACAATGCTCAAGATATTCCCCCAATGTAGTATCATCTACATTCATGCTAACAATCCCATGGTAAAGGACAAGTATCTGATCTCGCTACCTTACGAATTCATCTAGATGACATTAATTCGATGACCTAAGCCTTCAATTTTATTTTCTATGTTTTCTCTGATTATTGAGTTTCTTCTGAGCATGTCGTTTATTTTATAAGTTTTAGTGTGGTTGGCCAGCTAGTGGAATTGAATTAATAATTTAACCAAAAACCTTTAAAAGGACAAAAATATTGCATTTTATATGATTAATTAATAACAATATTATAAATTGAAAGAGTTATTAAATGGTTAACTTGGAATTTGATGATAATTAAATTCGTTGAAGATTTTAATATTGGAGATTTAATAATTATTTAGTAGAAGTTGGTTTTAAAAGGGAATTAAATAATAGGTGGATTAACTGAATGAGTTTAGCGAATAGAATAAATTAAAATAAAATATTGGATTAAATAAAATGAAATTTTCTCTTTTGGTGGTATTTGTTTTGGAAACACAAAATTCTATTTATGAGTTAGAAGTCTATAATAGAGGCTTTTGGGCTCATTTTCAAGGAAGTGTTTTTCGGAGATGAGAATTCATGAGTTCAAGAATTCCATTAGTTTTCGATTGAGTATTTGATTCAAGTAAGGTTTTATTTTATTTTGTTGTTTTATGAAAATCTTTGAATCATTTATTTTCTTCATGCTTGTATTTATGGGAATGTCTTTTTTGGGGTTTATTGGTATTAATACAGGTTTTAGAGCAATGATCGGGTAGATTGGTTTGAAAAAAAACACAAGACCTTTCATAGAAAAGGATTGACTTTTGTGTTTTAAAAAATATAAATAGTAAAAAATAATAAATATATATACATATATACATGTACACACACACACACACACACACACACACACACACACACACACACACACACACACACACACACACAGATATATATATATATATATATATATATATTTATTTATTTTTTAAATTAATTTCTTTTTTGGGGGGAGAATGGGTGATCAAACCCTACCTCCCACAAACCAAGGCTACTGCAGGTAGCCAGTCCTTAATTAGGATTGTTATATATATATATATATATATATTTAATTTTAAAAAAAAATCTTTAAAAATAAATAAAATAATTTATATAGTGTTATTTTAGGAATTTTTTTTTTCAAAGATATTTATTATTAATTTTATTTAGTTTTATTATTATATATAGAGTAATATGCTCTTTTAAATTTATTTATTTATTTTTGAATAGATTTATTTGTAAAACTTTTAATTATATTTTAATTGTATTAAGTTACTTATCATTAAAAAAAGATTAATACTGATTAAATGTAATTATGATTTGAATTTCTATAATTAGACTTTCTAAGTATTATTATTGAATAGAGTTATGTGTAAAGTTTAAATAAACTATGTATTCTTCCAGACTACCTTTGGATGCTTATGGACACATAGTTTATTAGGAAAACATAGACCAAAAAATTAGTTATGAACATGAAGCTTATAAGTTGATCATGACTAAACTGGAAACCTTTACCCAACTATTAAGCTATTATAAAATAAAACTTGGAGTGCCCTTGCAAATCAAACTTTAGTGCATTTTTTCAAGAATTGAAAAAAATCATTTATCATGCTTGTCTAATTAAGATGTCATGTTTTAACCTATGATCATTTTTTGGAAGCAAGTAGTTTGACCCAATGAGAATGTTACCAAAGGGTTGGGAAGTGGTTGTGTTTTGTGATGTGTTATGTAATATAGTTCTATCATAGTTATTTTATTTTCAACCAATGTGTTATTGTCTCATGTGTTTCAGTGGTGAAAATCAGTTTATTTTATGTGTTGTTCTTTCTGAAGTTTTGATATATGATCCAATTGTGTGTTCAGTTGCCTACTAATGAGATTAAGGTAATTTTATGAGATATTTTCATTATGAGCCTAGGGTAGGTTATTTAGGTACATGTTGGGAAGTGGTTTGCAATGGAGGTTGGATACCTGAAGAGGCAACCTAGGTAACCCATTGCATATGGTCTTAATAATTGATAACATTCTAATTAATGGGGTTTAAATGAATTAACAAGAGTTAGAGTGTTCCTTGCCCATGCCTCGAATACTAGTACAGACTAGGATGCGAGTAGAGAGGGTTCTTGGTTACAACCTTGCTTCATTGGTATACCTTGTCTACATGAAAGGATGCTAATGTTACATAGAGTCGCTAGGGGGTCAAAGTCCTAAGAGACTGCTAGGGTAACCTTAGAATTGACTCATTTGATGACACTTGCCCATATGCATACCAGGTATCCTAAATGTCTTGTTGCCCCTAGGATTAGACATTACCATGTGTATAGTATCTCTTAAGAGAGATTCCTATCAGGATTCTTAGAATTAGAGTATTTTGTGGTTTTGGGCTTTTCAACCATTTGGGACTTGGTATTATCTCCTCAGCATGGTGTGAGTGGGACCACTTAGGTTCCATGAGGTTGGGTGGTAGTGATTCTTTGCCATTGAGATCTAACATCTTGATATCAATGTAGGATGTACCTTTAATGCAGATGTTCCATTCCTTCTACCAGTGATCTATGCTTGAATGTCTTGTGCTTTAGTTGGTTAGGTCCTACGAGATGATGCATCTTTTTATGATATTTATTCTTTTAGCATCTCATACCCTTCAACATGTGTAGTGGATGAGTAAGTACCTATTGTACTTGCATATTCTTTTAAGTATTTCTACCAACAAGACTATCCAAGGTTAGGTCATTAGAAAGAGTGCATCTCAGTTCTTGTATCGTAGAACTCTAATAACATAAATAGGAAGTAAGGTTCTCAATACCTTTCTGATCATAGTCTCATCACCAATCTTTCCATCAGCTCCTCTAATAGCATTCACAACTTCTTTGATTCTTCCAATATATTGAGCAATGTTCTCACCTTCTACTATCTTCATGTCATCAAACTTTCCTCTTAAGCTTTCTAATTTGGCTCTTAGTAAATTGTTATCTCCTCCATGAAATTTAGGAAACTTTTTGTTAGGATTAACCACAAATAGAAATAATAATTGCATGTAAATATAAACAATATCATAAAATAATAAATCACATAGAAGAAAACACAAGACACAAAGATTTAACATGGTTTACCCAATCCCTGGGTTGCATCCACCAAGAGCAAGTCCAATATTATTATTATCCATTGAATACAATTTGCAATCCCTTATAACTCAATACCACTGCAAGAAGCTATAATATCACCATACATTATGAAATTCCTAACCCTAAGAAATTTTATACAAGCTTTTTCTACTTAAAAAGTTAGGGCTAGAATAAGTCATCTAATAGAAAAATAGTAGTGAACTCCATTTACAATATAAGGTCATTTTTGGCTTTATGGGTGCTACTCCCAAAAACCCCTATGAGAGCATTTCCCCTCGAACCCACCTTATAATGTGATAGGATGTGCACCTAGGGCACTAGCCCTAAATGCCTATAAAAACAATCTAGAGGAAAACTACGTTAGATAAACCTGTGAGTCTTATTGGGCTCCACATCACAATAATCTCCCACTTGGAGACTGATCCTGTAGCTCCCACTGGAATATCAAATCATCCTGGACTTTATTATTATTTTATCCTATTTAATCTAGAAGACCAACAAAAGGAAAAGAGGAGTTCAACTTCTCCCTTGTTACTACCTTGGTAAATATATTTGTTGGATTATCATCTGTATGTATCTTCTTCAACTTTAACTATCTATAATCCAAAAATGACAGAATGAAATGGTACCACAATTATATGTGTTTTGTCTTTGAATGTAGAACATGATTCTTCTCAAGATGAATTTCACTTTGGCTATCTATAATTAAATAATTATTCCTCAGTGGGTGTCCTAATTCTTCCAAGAAGAACTCAAGCCATATCATCTCCTTGGTTGCCTATGTAGCTACAACATACTTTGCATCTATAGTGGATAAGGCATTAACCTTAGTATTTGAGAAACCCATCTCACTGTTGCCCCATAGTACTCCTCTTAGTATCAATATCTCTTGCCAAATCTAAGTAAACATAGTCCTATAAGTCAGTAGTAGAGCCCCCAAAGTATAAACACTTATTGGATGTTTCTCTCAAATATCTAAGAAATGATTTCACTGCATTCCAATGCTCAATTTTGGGATGACTCATATAACTACTAACAACTCCTACTACACATGCAAATATCTAGCCTTGTACATACCATAGCATACAACAAGTTTCCTATAGTTGAAGCATAATGTACTTTTGACATCTTATCCTCCTCTTCTTGTGTCTTTGGACACATCTCCTTAGTCAACTTCAAATGACCAGGTAAAGGTGTACTGAAATCTTTAGTTTTCTCTAGAGAGAAATGTTTGCAACACCTTCTCAATATACTCAGCCTGAGATAATATCAATTTTCTATTTTTTCTATCTCTACAAATCTTCATACCAAGGATTTGTTTTGCTGCCCCCAAATCCTTCATAGAAAATGAATGTGCTAACTTTTGTTTTAACCCCTTAATGTAATCCATTTTATACCCAACTATAAGCATATCATCATCATATAAACATAAAATAATGTATTTGTCATCAATTAACCTCTTAAAATGAGCAAAGTGATCTAAATGACACCTACCATATCCATGCTTGTGCATAAAAATGTCAAATTTCAGATACCGTTGTCGAGGTGGTTGCTTCAAGCCATATAAACTTTTATGCAATCTGCACACTAAGTTCTCCTTAACTTTGACCTCAAATCTTAAGTAGCCACAATATCTAAAACAATGTGAGTAGAAGTCATTTTAACAACAGGAGAGAATATCTCATCAAAATCAATGCCCTTTCTCTGTGCAAATCATTTTGCAACTAACCTGACTTTAAATATTTTCTTACTTCCATCCTTTTCTTTCAACTTATAAACCCATTTATTCTATAAAGAGCTTTTACCTACAGGAAACTTGCATAAATTTCATGTCTTATTTTCCAAAAAAATTACATCTATTCTATCATTGAAGACTCGCATTGAATCCACTTGCACAACTTCATCAGAACATTTAGCTTCACCAACATTATATAGTAAAATAGATTACAAAGAAGGAGAAAATATTTCTAGAGGTCTACTTAGTCTTTTGACCATGTAACATTCACTAGGGTGTGTGGTATTTTTTGTTGTAGAGCATGAGAAACTGTTTGAACATCATCTTTTGGAGTATCATCCATCACTACATAATCATTTTCTTTCTTCTCATGCTACTGCAACAAATCTTTGTACAACACTTTCTCATTGAATATTACGTCCTTGATTCTTATAATTTTATAATTTTTAAAATCCCAAATCCTATAACCAAATTCATCAATACCATATCCAAAAAATATACATTTCTTTGACTTAGCTTGCAACTTGGTTCTATTTTCAGAATCTATATGTGCAAATGCTTCACAACCAAAGGCTCTAAGAAAAGAATAACTCGCCTTCTTACCTGTCCATGCTTCCTCTAGAATGCCACAACCCAAAGGAGTAAAGAGACCTCTATTAATTAAATATATAGTAGTATTAATAGTCTCTTCCCACATATTTAAATACATCCTGGCATGCAACCTCATGCTCCTTGCATGCTCCATTATTGTCATGTTCATTCTTTTAGCCACTCCATTTTCCTATGGAGTCCTTGGAACAATTTTCTATCTACTAATACCAATATAGGTACAATAATCCTAAAATTATTTGCTACAATACTCACCACTATTATCAGATCTAAGACATTTTAATCTCATTCTCAACCAAGCATTTATATTTCTTAAAAGTTTGAAATACATCAAATTTCTGTCTAAGGAAATAAACATGTACTTTTCTAGTTGCATCATCGATTAATGTAACATAATAATGAGATCCACAAAGGGAAGATACCTGAGCTAGTTCCCATGCATCTATATGCACAATATCTAATTTCTCATTTTTTTTCCTTCCCACTCTTCACAAAACTAACTCTCTTTTATTTTTCATACACACAACTTTCACAGAAATCCATATTAGCACATTTTAGACCTAGTAAAACTTTTTTTGAATGAATTAATTTCATACCTTTTTCACTCATGTGCCCTAGTCTATTGTGCCACATCTTTGTATTAGAATTTACTTCTCCCTACTCAACTACAACAATTGTTCTTGAACATTTATTTTTCTCTGAAACACCTAAAGTGGAAGGAACAATATGACCTAGTGTAAAGATATAATGTCCCTACTTTAACACCTTTTTATACTAAAAGGGAACCTTTTAAAACCTTCCAATTCTTATCATTAAAAGTAACTATGTGTTCAGTTGTCATTTTACACAATGCTAAACGATGGTAATTCTCACGAATTCCTGTCTTGAAAAGCTGATTTTGTGAATCGACTCCAAAGTTTTGGGTGATCTTGCGACCTACTGGAACACACTTAGTTGAAGATAAATGTGAATGTTCATGAGGAAGCCTTTGCTGGTTCATTTTGATTTTGGATGGAATGAAATCTGCATGCTATTTCAAAAATAACACTAAAGAAGAACTATGTTTTTATATTTTTGTGTTTTTTATGAATGCAATCTAACCGTGCAACTAGTATGAAATCCTATTCTAACAAGGGGGTTAATAAAGCAAATAACAAGAACTTTAAAGAAAATAACATGAAATTCAAAGAAAATAATGTGAAATTTAAATCCTAACGGACATATGCTATAGGAAACAACATTTCTGGGAGTTAAGCTTTTGAAGAGATCAATAGGTAACCAATGAAAATAGGAGCAACACTTGCTAGATTCCATTGATGCAATCGTTGATGAGAAATTTTAATAATTGAATGATGTTTCACTCTTCATCAAATCAAAATGCCACGAAAAGTGCATTCATGTGAGACAAAGAGTTATGTAGGCATAATTTGGTGATTTCTTCTTGAGCTCAATATGTCTGCAAAATTTGTAAATCTGTAGCAAACACCAAAACTAAAAAATCACACAACCAGAAACAACACAATAAACCTTTGGCTCAATCACAATTTCATGAATAAAATTCACAAAATAATGACACATTTAGGAAAGAATCACTACACTCCAAATGTGAGGATCAAAAGCATACTTTTATTACATAATAACAGTGGCCCTGATTACAAATTACAATAGGGTTTTTATAAGAAATCATCTCCTCAATTTATGTTGAGAGTGAGAGATATCTTCATGCAATAAAATTCTTTTTAAACATTAAAACAAACTAAATATATACAAACTAACTATCTAACTGATGCTTAGTAGGACTTCATCCATATTTTATTAATTAATTGGATGCATGAGCCTTTTACATGCTTAAAACAAAGAAATTAGAAGAGAGAAAGCATGAGAAAGCTCTGAGTTGAAGTGGAAGTGTCTAGAACTGCCAAAAATAGAAGTTGATCCTTTACGAGGCATTTGTAGGAGTTATACTGTCATCAAAATGTGTTTTTGATGCATGTAAAGTATTATTTTTGGAACTAGAAGTTAACTATCAGTGCACCTCTGAATTGTAGAGCTGCAAACCTATGTACTTATGCACCTATGGACTTGCAGACCTCGATAGGTTCAAAATCTCAAAATTTTATTGAGTGTCAAAACTAAAATTTTAGCATCTGGGTTTTGTTCTTCTTCATCCCAAAGCTATGTTTGGATGTATGCCCTTGAATTTCTCTATCATCTTAGTAATTTTAGTAGCACCTAGTAAATCTAAAGCTTCATATTTATCTTTAACCTTCTATTTGTAATTGTCTACCTCAATTCTGGTGATAACAAAATCCTCAAGTTTGGTATCCAATTCTAACAGGGTTTCTTTTGTCCTGAAGGCTTGCTAGATATCTTCATCACTAGATGCCTCCTCCAAAGTCTTCTTAAAATTCTCTACTACTACCTCAACTAGAAATAACTTCTCTCACTCCTCATCCCCAAAAATGTCCAAGCATGCATCACTATAAAGTTTCTCTACTTTCAAAATTTTCTCTCGGGCTTGGTCCTTGAGCCAATCGTGTAATGTTCCCATTACCTTATTTCTATCTGCTATCTTTTCTATCCAGTCATCAATCATATCTAGCTCTTCTCTTGTATATACATCAATCAATATCTAGTACCTTTGCCCCTTTATAGCTTGTAGAGTTTGCAAATCCCACTTCAGGCCTATACTTCATCCATAATATTGAAGTCCTGCTTCAAAATTGCTACTATCTTATTCATATTCTCCTGCATAGCATGGAGTAACTTCAAATTTCTCGTAATTATCAAAACACCTTTCTCCTCAAGACATTCTCACCACTCTTGATAGGCTCTCAAAAATGAGTCTAATTGTACACCTCCCCCTTCTCTAAGTATGGTATTCAAATTTTTCTCGGGGTGCTCAAGATCAAGTGGACCAACTACTTTGGCTAGATATCCTTTCAGGATCTCAACCTGCCTTCGAAGTGTTTAGAGTTCAGCCTCATCTTTATCCATGTTCTTGAGGATCTCTTTGACCCCCATGGTCATCATTAGTCGAGTTGAATCTCGTCTAGGTCTTCCCAACATAACCTCCTTCAATTTGTAATCCTTAAGACCAAGGCGTTCTGTATATGTGTCTTTAGGAGGGATAGCCACTTGTGCAAACAATTCCTGGTTCTGTGTGCTAGTGACAAATACCAATGACATTGCCTAGTGTGATGGAGACTCAGGTTTATTCAAAATCTCTCTAATGCCACAAATGTCTTCCTTTGAGCACAGAATTGAGGCTTATTACCCTTCATTATTTCCCTCTAGATCCATCTAGGGATGTGTTCTACTGAGGACTTGGCTCTTGATGATGGAGGGGTATGTTCTACAACTTCCTTCCCTTTGCCACTCCTGCTTAGAGTTGTCTCCTATTTGGAGGGCTCTTCTTCTATAGCCTCAATCTCAGTAGACCCTACAGCTTGAACCTTAGTTTCTTGGGAAGGTGTTTGAGAATATTCTACCATTTGTCCCTCCTTTGACACTTCAATTGGTCGCCATTTGTGCTAGTCCCTTTTCCTATGATTGTTCCTTCTGAACCTACTCTTCTTCCAAACTCTGAGATGGAGGAGTAACAGAGCCATGTTCTACCACTATAACTCATGGTGGAGATGGAGGAGTAAGATCAAGACCCTATGTATCTGGTGGCATTTGCATCCAGCCTTTCTATTGAGGTTCACCTGTAGAGGTGTCCTTGATCTTATCCCTAATCAACTTTGTACCCACAAGAATAAAATCAAAATCTGACATTGAAAAAATGTCATTACCCTCTTCATTATGCTCATCCACCCACTTTTGTACTTCATCTTTTGAGGAAGATATTTTTAAGGATTCAGCTTGGGTGAATGGTGAGGTACCCGTGGCACTCTTTCTCCTTTGTAGCTTAGTGGCTCTTGCTAGTCAAGTTATTCCCTATAGGGGCACTCATTCCTCTTCCTCTTCTGATTCTTCTTCCTCCTCCTCTTCATCCCCTTCCAGAATGGTTTCAAGAATAAATGGGGAAGGTACCAATCTTCTATTTATCCTTTGCCTCTTTTTCATCCGAATCTTAATCCTCTTCTTTTATTTCTTGGAGGTAGAAGGAGAAGCTGGCTCTTCTTGCACAAGAGGAATGGAGGCCTATGGAATCTCTCCCTCTTCTGGTTGGCTAGGTACAATGGGAGGCAATTGAGGTTCATCCTAGACTTGAGTAGCTCCAGTATCCTTAGACCCTTGTGCACTCTATTCTTGGTGTTGGGGAGGCACCTGTTCTTTAGCCTATTATGCTTTAATCCTCAAAGGGGAGGTCCTCTTTCTTTTTTTCTTTCCCTTCCTCTCTGGAGGGTGATAATATCCAACCAAGTGATCAAGCTAGTACAATGTCTCTTGCCTGATAGGAGACTAGGCCACAAAGGTAGGAATTGTTACTCTTAATTCAACAAATAATAGTAAGGAGAATTAAGTTCTAATATACGTGTATCATTTAAGAGCATACAATCATTCAAGAATTCTAGGTGTTCAAGAAAATTCTCCATTAAATATCAAGGATTCAAGCACCCAAGTAATTGAACGAGTTTATGCAAAGCCTTTCATGGTATTTTCAACATTCAAGATCTGCATTCATTAATTTAAGACCCTTTATTGCATCTTCTACATCCATCTCTCCAAGATCTACATTCATTCCTAAGGTGAATTGCAAACACATTCATTCATAAAGGTTTTGAATTTCTTTCCTAGGGTTTTGAAGTTGAATCAAGGTTATTGCATCAATATATTTGATTGCATTCTTATAAATTCAAGAGCATGTTCATAGATTTGCATTGCTTCATGTTAGATCTACTCAAGTACTACTTGTTAGCATTTATATTTCTATTTTAATTTCAAGGTTAATTCCTAAATAGGGCTTTGAAAAAGGAACCCCCCCCACATCAAAAAATAAAAACTCTTTTTCTTGCAGGTTATAGGTCTCAAAAAGCACAACAAATTATTTGGATACCTATTTCTCTAAGCTTTAGAGATCGAAAATTGGCTTTGCAATTGAGAATAAAAGGACTGGGATGCATAATTTCTTCCCCCATCCTAATAATTCATCTATTTCTTGGACTAACATACCTTTATTCCCCATCCCAAAAATCCATCTCTATCCTAGAGCCGAACAATTTTTGGGTTTTGCAAATCTCGCAGTATTAGGTCGAGAATTAGAATTTGAGTTTCAACATTTTTTGATATCATTTGATGACATATTTATATGTTATATATTCTTCAAGGTGATTTTTACTCCCTTTTCCTATTTCATTACATATCCCCATTCTTTTATATTCATATTTGTATTGCATATCTACCTACATAAAATCCTCTCTTTGCAGAGGTGAGGGAGAAATAATTTCAAACAATTCACCTCTCTTGCATAGGTCATGAATTGACCCTTTATCTTATGTTAATAAGGCCTACATTAGGAGGTGAATCTTGTTTTTCACCCTTCATCTTTGCATGGGGTAGTGGATTCATTTCCATCATATACAATATGATTTGACAAATTTATAATATTAGTTACAGGATCAAAGGATATAACAATTCTCTAACATTTTTTTTAATCAAATTATAAATATATACATACATACATCAATCATATGATATAAAGTAGAATACTACACCAACTCACCAAAGATCCCCATGTAATCCATTACTAACAAAACACATACATTTCCATCTAGGTGATTAATCATGTAAGGCTGATCTCATTATCCAAGCTAGCATTAAATACAAGGGCATATGCACCAAGATGTTGTGCAAAAATATGGACATTATCAAAAAAAAGTGTGTCATTTGTACTTTTGATTAAATTTCAAAATTGGCCTTGGCTCGTTAGTGAGATAATAAATCATTAAAAGTTTTGAACTTGGAATTAACACAAACTCATTATAAACATGATTGTGTTATGCTTAACCAAACATGATCATGTTATTAAGAACTAAACACATTACTTCTAGTTCTCCATAATCTCATCAAGTTATGAAGAAGAAGAGATGAGAATGATATATATATATATATATATATATAGAGAGAGAGAGAGAGAGAGAGAGAGAGTTCACATTTCTCCATAGCACTTGTCAGTTCTCTATCTGAATTTAATTTTTTTAGCGCATCCTCACTGAAGATCTTTTGTCAATACTTGAGCTACTAGTAGATGGTGAGTATTCATCATGATCATCATATGACATAGGCTCACATGCATATCATACTTTTTTTTTTTTAATTAACCAAGTGGGTTTTGTCTCTTAATCCTAAGTAATTTGTTAATAGTTTCCTTCTTAATAGAATTCATAACTAGATTCTCCATATCTATTTTTCTTCTTGATCACTACATTATTTTCTTCTTAGCCGAACATTTTGTAATCAGTTGATATACAATCAAAATTTTGTTTTGGCCAATCCTTTAAGCTCGTGATTGAGCTTGTAGATGCACAAAAGGGTTGAAATATAGAATTGGTGGAAGAATAGTATTAGATCTATCAATTGTTTTCTAAGGGGTGTTAAGACCCCTTAAGGAATATTTGATGGTTGTAATGTGTAACAAGGGGTCCTAAGGGGTTAGCTAATGTCACTTTCAAGAAGTTCTAGGA
This sequence comes from Cupressus sempervirens, assembly GCA_028749045.1. Classification (NCBI taxonomy): domain Eukaryota; kingdom Viridiplantae; phylum Streptophyta; class Pinopsida; order Cupressales; family Cupressaceae; genus Cupressus; species Cupressus sempervirens. Next base: position 440,567,147 of record CM053792.1, read on the forward strand.
CCCCTTAGGGCCCCTTTCAACACATTATAGCCATCAAGTGTGCCCTAAGTGGATCTAATACTATTCTTCCACCAGATCTAGTTTTCAACCCTTTTGTATATCTACAAGCTCAATCACATGCCTAAAGGACTAGCCAAGAGAACACTATGACTGTATATGAATTGATTACAAAATATTCAGTTGAGGATAAAATCTTGTAGTGATCAAGAAGAAAACTGGCTATGGAGAATCTAGTTATGAATTCTCTTAAGAATGAAACTATTAACAAACTACTTGGGATTAAGAGAGAAAGCCCACCTTGTTAATCAGAAAGAGTGAAAATATTTTCTTGGGCCCATGAAAAAGGTTACACATCAGAACCTAAAGAGCTAGAAAAGGGAAAGAAGTAAAGGAAATAAGTAAGATATGCATGTGAGCCTATGTTAGATGACAATGATGATGATGAATACTCACCATCTACTAGTAGCTCAAGTGGTGAAAGAAGGTCTTCGGCACACATGTGCTCAACAAAATAAATTTAAGGGATCCTATGGGATCTTAAGGGGTCCTAAAGTCCCTTTTGGCATACTAGATGGACCCCTTATGAACCCTTTCAATGCATTAGAGCCAAAAAGTCTCTAGAATCTCTTATATTTGTCAATGGAGGAGATACACCCATTGGATTTGAAATAATATTAGATATATCACCTCAATTGGTGTCACTAGTTTTGAAGCTTTCTCCCAACTAGACCTCCTTCTCCTTTTGTAGTACCTACATGACAATAGAAATCTAAGTTCAATGATAAGCTCTACAGATATCTTGAAAAAGAAGGTGCCCTAAAACCCAACTTAACATGATCTTATTGAAAGATATAGGAGAGATGACAATATATAAAGCATTCTAGTTGTCAAAAACCATATCAAACCCAACTTGATTCAAAAATGTTATTTGTATATTGACTTGATACCTCTATCCATCTCTAGGTCAGCCTATTCTTATTCTCACTGTTGACATTTTGAAGAATTTTATGAATTAGAATTCAATGGTTGTACATAAGTTCCATGAGAAATCCAAAAGAAATATTTATTTGACAAAAACTACACACCCCATTAACATGTAGAGTCATAACTACATACTTAAACCCAAATACTTGTACAAACATTTATTGCAATGGAAAAAAGCTCATGTATACAAGAGACAAAATATTTCCACATATGAAATTAAATGTACCACATAGGATAATGATGGATGTGTTTGTTGGAAATGATTGAAATGATCATAAGAACAATTGCTGGAATAATATATGGAACTGGTAAAGAATGTCCTCAATCATTGTTTTGTCATTAATGTCAAACTTGCTACTTGCAGGGATGACAATTGCTTTAGTGATCCAAATGCTATCAATTAGTTGATTGACAAGGTGGAGGTAATCAATAAGATGTAACTAGAACACCTAGAGAAAGGTTGAAGTTATGATGTTGTAATGAAGTACAAGGATCAGTCAAGCCATTAATGAAATAGTGTATTGGATGACATACTAAAAGATACAAAGAATGAGCACACTGAAACATATCAAAGATCTAAGGTTTTAGCTAAGTCTTTTGTAAAGCTCAAACTAAGTTTATTAGAGATAAGGTGTCGAGCAAGCTAGTAAGAACTGAGAAAATTCCTAGTTAAGTGCCGAGCAAGTTCAAGTGCCGAGCAAAACCAAGTGCCAAGCAAAATCAAGTGTCTAGCAGAACCAAGTGCTGAGTAGGTATAGGTGCCGAGTAACACAAAGGTGCCAAGCACCAGTAACTCAATAGTGCCGAGTAACACAGAGGTGCCGAGCACCAGTAACTCAATAATGCTGAGTGACACAGAGGTGCTGAGCACCAATAACTCAATAATGCTGAGTTGCTGCATTATTTAGGAAATCGAAGATTCGCCAGATCTAAGCTGACAAAGTTGTTATCTATAAATCTGTGAATTAAAAGGAAGATAAGAATGATGAGTTGGTGGCATAGAACACCATGTAGAACATTTTTAAGATACAATTGGCGAAGTTTCAAGAAGAAAACAAGATATGGGGTAGATACATTGTATCCTACCTAATCCATTTTGAAACCCTAAAATTGAAGAGGGAGAATTGAGCGGCAAAGGAAAATCAAACTTGTATATAAGAAGACATAAGTTAATGAAGAAAAAAGTGTGGAATAGAGGGGATAGTGAGAGAGAGAGCTGTGGTCAAGCATATAAAGCATGAAATGCTGAAGAATGAGCTAAGGAGAAGATAACATAGGAACTTTGTTTGGATAGATGACCACAAGGATGATTGCATTGGCATAATGAGTATGAAGACTCAAGGAGACAAAGCTTGAGAGGGAGACAAGCAGTTAGAGCTGAAGTGATTGAAGCCAAGCATAAGGATTGAACTGAAAGAGTGATCTAAAATCTGCAAAGTATGTTGTAAGTTATGTCAGATCAAAAGACCATTATCGTTACTTTCTAGCAATTGTAATAGTAAGATAAATCCTATGGACTTAGGTTGGTTTAACAACCATTAGATAAATCTTTTAACAAGGTGACATTCCAAGTGGATGTTCTAAAGACCTTTAACCAGGCCCATTCCTAACAGTTTGGTGAAATCCTCTAATAAGGTCACATTTAACAGTGTGTTGTAAGCCTTTAACAGGGCAGGCTTTTAATAGGGCATCACTTCAGAAGAGTGAGAATCAAGTAGCATGTTACTGGTGGTTTTTCCCAAATTGGGTTTCCACGTAAATCATTGTGTCATGTGTTGATCTTGAATGTTTTATCTTTGCATGTTGATTTACAGTAATTTTCTTATATGACTGATTTAAGTTTGAACAGATGAAAAGGGTATGAATTTTTTAAAAGGTATTAAAAAGGGGTATTAATAGGGCATTTGGACCTTGAATAACTGATTCACCCCCCCTCTTAGTTATTCTAAATAATTCTAACAATTGGTATCAGAGCCTGACTACTGATTCAGTTTAAAGGGACTACTAGCAGAAAAGATCAAATTGCCAAAGAGAGAAGTTCCCAAGCTCAACAAAGATAACTATGTTGCATGGCAAAGTTTTATGAAGCTACATCTTGGATCCATAGGAGATTATGCCCAAAATTCAATTGTCACTGAACATGTAGATCCAACAGGTGCTCCTACTGCCGAAGACATGAAAAACAAACAAGAACACAACCAGACAATGCTGGAAATTGCCTCTGCACTTAGCTATGTTGAATTTGGTGATATCAAAAGATGTGACACTGCATTGAAAATGTGGAAAGCCCTATCAAACATCTATGGAGGAGATCAGAATGTACAAAGAGAAAAAAGAGAAAGTCTCAGAGGAAAATTTGATGACATGAAAATGGAAGAAAATGAGAATGCTGCTCAATATGGTGCAAGAATAAAGGAAGTGGTAAGTGCAATAAGATGCTTGAATGGTCAACTGGATGAAGATATTGTTAATAGTAAGTTCTTAAGAACCTTGCTCCCTATCTATGCTATTAGAGTATCAGCAATACAAGAGCTAAGATGTATACCAGGAAATAATCTAAGCTTTGAAGGTATAATAGGTAGACTCACTGCATTTGAGTTATCTAACTTTGAAAACTACAAACCTGAAAATGTTGAATATGCTTTTAAGGCCAAGTTATCACTAAAAGATGCCGAACAGGTGAAATCAAGGAAAGGAATACAAATGAAGTATGTATCTCGTGACAATAGCACTAATGAGGAAGATGTGGAACAATTGGAAGCATTTCTCGCTAGAAGATTTCACAGAGGCAAAGGAAAATTCAAAGGTAAGATGCCTATCATTTGTTTCAATTGCAATGAAGTAGGTCATATTGCTGCAAGATGTCCACAGAAAAAAGATTCCAAGGAAGGCAACAAATACAAGAATAGAAGAGATGATGACAAGAGAGACTACAAAGAAAAAGGTAAGAAGTGTTGTATTGTTGAAGAAAATTCTGATGACAATGATGATGAAGTTGTTTATGTAGCCATGAAGGACCAATCTGATGAAGAAGAAGCCATAGCACTGGTGACATGTATAAACAAGAATGACAAATGGATCATAGACAGTGGATGCTCACATCACATGACAGGAGACAAAAGTAAGTTTGTTAACTTTACTCGGTATGATGGAAATAGTGTTAGATTTGGCAATGATGCTCCATGTCAAATCAGAGGAAAAGGTTCCATTAAGCTCACAGACCAAATTTCATGTGACAATGCATACTATGTTGAGGGATTAAACTACAATTTATTGAGTGTCTCACAATTAGGCAATATAGGTTGCAAAGTGGAATTTGAAAACAAAACTGCAAAGATATATGACAATGATGGTAAATTAATAGGAAAAGGAGATCAAACAAAGAGTAATTTGTTTTACCTTTATATGGATGATGCTTCTTGTCTATTTGCAAAATTTGATGATGAATGGTTATGGCATAGAAGATTATGTCATGTCAACTCTGACAATCTAGTCAAAATCAGTAAAATGAAGAAAGTCAGAGGTCTACCAAAATTGAAGAAGCCTAATAATGTCATGTGTAAACAATGTCAGCTAGGAAAGATGACAAAGTCAAGTTTCAAAAGCAAAAACTATACATCTAAAGAGATACTTGAGTTAGTTCACACCGACTTATGTGTTCCAATGGAAATACAAAGCTATAGAGGAGATAAATACATAATGTTATTTGTTGATGACTATTCCAGGATGATGACTGTTATGTTCTTAAAACAAAAATCTGATGCTTTTCAAATGTTTAAGTGGTATGTGGCCAGAGTTGAAAAAGAAACTGGAAAAAGCTTGAAATGTCTAAGATCAAATAGAGGTGGTGAATTTACATCAAATGAATTCAAGGTATTCTATAATGACAATGGAATCAAAAGATAGACGTTAGCTCCTAGAACTCCCCCACAGAATGGAATTGCTAAAAGAAGAAATAGATCTATAATTGATTGTGCCAGAACATTAATGATGGAAAAGAATGTTGCTCTAAAATACTGGAGAGAAGCTGTAAGTGTAGCTATTCATACATTGAATCAAGTACAAGTCAAGAAAGGTACAAATACAACACCTTTTGAATTATGGTATGGTTACTCACCAAATGTAAAACATTTCAAAGTGTTTGGTTGCAAATGTTTTATCCTTAAAGATGTTAGAAATGGAAAATTTGATGCAAAAAGTGATGAAAGTATATTTCTTGGTTACTCCACAAGAAGTAAGGCATATAAGTGTTTGAATATTAACACTAACAAAATTGTGGAAAGTGAAAATGTAAATTTTGATGAGCACATAGAAGTCCAAGCTAAAGAACCAAAGAAAATGGAAGAATACAGAACCTTTGTATATTCTTATGAAGGAATGACTAGTGATGAGGATGATGTCAATCAAATTGAAAGTCAACAACAAGTGTCAGTTTTAGCCGATTCACAACCAGTGAATGTCAAGTTGCATTCAGAAGCCGAGTTACAGAATGAAGAAAATGCACAATCCAATTTTGAAGACAGCATACATGATGAAGAACAACTTGACAATGAAGAGCATAGTGATCCTAAATCTGAAAGATCAAACATGGAAATAAGGACAGAGCCAAGATTATCCAAATATGTAAAAAGACATCACCCTGCTGAACAAATAATTGGTGACAAAGATGCAAGACCAATGACAAGGAACAAACTAAGACATGAATCATGTATGATAAGCAAATCTGAACCCAAGACAGTATACGGTGCATTACAAGATGGCGATTGGTATAAAGCTATGGAAGAAGAAATTGATCAAATAAAAAAAAATAAAACCTGGAGTTTGTTTCCCAGACCAACTGACAAGAATGTGATTGGCACCAAATGGGTATTCAGAAATAAACTAGATGAGAATGGTGAGATTACCATAAATAAAGCTAGATTAGTATGCAAGGGTTATGCTCAAGAAGAAGGAATAGATTATCGAGAAACATTCACTCCTATTGCTAGAATGGAAGGAGTAAGAACTTTACTTGCATATGCTGCCTACAAAGATTTCAAAGTCTATCAGATGGATGTAAAATCCGCCTTCTTAAATGGTATACTAGAAGAAGAAGTCTACATTGAACAACCAGAAGGATTTGTTGATGAAAACAATAAGGATATGGTGTGTAAGTTACATAAAGCACTCTATGGTTTGAAACAAGCACCCAGAGCATGGTACGAGAGACTTCACAAGTATCTAGTGCAAATTGGATTTGAAAGAACTGATGATAACAGCAACATGTACATCAAAGTTGAAAAAGGTAAAGACATTATTGTCAATGAAATTTTTGTGGATGACATAGTATTTCGTGGTAAGGAAGTACTTTGCAAAGGCTTTGCTAACAAAATGAAACATGAATTTGAAATGTCTATGTTTGGAGAAATCAAATTTTTTGTTGGATTGCAAGTTCATCAACTCAAACATGGAATATTTATTACACAATCAAAATACATCAAAGAAATTCTTAAAAAATTTGGATTGGAGGAATCCAAACCGGTCAGCACACCAATGGCCATAGGAAATAAGCTATCCAAAAATGATGAGTCAGCTGAAGTCAATCAAACAATGTACAGATTCATGATTGGAAAACTACAATATGTTGTACATAGTAGACCAGACATAGCATTAGCAGTTGGAATAGTGGCTAGGTTCTCTGTTAATCCTAAAAAAAATCATCTCATAGCAGTGAAAAGAATAATGAGATATCTCAAAGGGACTAATGATTTTGGTCTATACTACAAAAAGAATGGAAAATTTGAACTCAATGCATATACATATGCAGACTGGGGAGGAAACATTGATGACAGAAAAAGCACAAGTGGAGGTGCATTATTTCTAGGCCAAAGGCTAGTTACCTAGACTAGCAAGAAACAAACATGTATATCCCAGTCCACTGTAGAGTCAGAATATGTGGCAGCTGTAGTCAATTGTACAAACATTGTATGGCTCACACATCTATTGAATGGAATGAAAGAAGATGTAACAAAACTGGTGATCTTGTATTGTGATAATACAAGTGCTATAAACATATCCAAAAATCCAGTGATGCATGCAAAAACCAAGCATATTGCAATCAAGTATCATTATGTCAGAGAATTGGTAGAAGACAAACAAGTGAAGTTGGAATACATTCACACAAAGGAACAAACTGCAGATATCTTCACCAAACCATTGCCCAAGGATGCCTACGAATATCTTAGAGGCAAGTTGGGGGTTATACCCCTAAGTCAAGCAGTTTAAGGCGACAAGGAAGCTGCCTTGCATCAACAGGAATAAATTATTGAAATATTAACAGGTTGATGCAAAGGATGACAACAGAAATAGAAACTCCAAATCAGTCACAAGCATGGTGACAGAGGGAGAAAGACAACAAGAAGCCAAAGCTTATATTTTGCATGATAAAGATGCTACATCTTTGGCATTTATGTTAAAGAGGGAGAAATATGCAGAAAATTGATCAATGCAAAGAAAGAGGGAGATATATATGAAAGAGGGGGATATATGAGATCAGAAGTGAAAATGCAGCAAGCTAACATATACAAACATGGTGGTAACTGAATTGATTACTTGATCAGTTTGGTTTGCCATCAATGCCAAAGAGGGATATTGTTGGAAATGATTGAAATGATCATAAGAAAAATTGTTGGAATAATATATGGAACTGGTAAAGAATGTCCTCAATCATTTTTTTGTCATTGATGTCAAACTTGCTACTTGCAGGGATGACAATTTCTTTAGTGATCCAAATACTATCAATTAGTTGATTGACAAGGTGGAGGCAATCAATAAGATGTAACTAGAACACCTAGAGAAAGGTTGAAGTTATGATGTTGTAATGAAGTACAAGGATCAGTCAAGCCATTAATGAAATAGTGTATTGGATGACATACTAAAAGATACAAAGAATGAGCACACTGAAACATATCAAAGATCTAAGGTTTTAGCTAAGTCTTTTGTAAAGCTCAAACTAAGTTTATTAGAGAGAAGGTGCCGAGCAAGCTAGTAAGAACTGAGCAAATTCCTAGTTAAGTGCCAAGCAAGTTCAAGTGCCGAGCAAAACCAAGTGTCGAGCAGAATCAAGTGCCGAGCAGGTATAGGTGTTGAGTAACACAAAGGTGCCGAGCACCAGTAACTCAATAGTGCCAAGTAACACAGAGGTGTCGAGAACCAGTAACTCAATAATGCCGAGTGACACAGAGGTGCCAAGCACCAGTAACTCAATAATGTCGAGTTGCTGCATTATTTAGGAAATCAAAGATTCGCCAGATCTAAGCTGACAAAGTTGTTATCTAGAAATCTGTGAATTAAAAGGAAGATAAGAATGATGAGTTGGTGGCACAGAACACCATGTAGAACATTTTTAAGATACAATTGGCGAAGTTTCAAGAAGAAAACAAGATATGGGGTAGATACATTATATCCTACCTAATCCATTTTGAAACCCTAAAATTGAAGAGGGAGAATTGAGCGGTAAAGGCAAATCAAACTTGTATATAAGAAGACATAATTTAATGAAGAAAAAAGTGTGGAATAGAGGGGATAGTGAGAGGGAGAGCTGTGGTCAAGCATAAAAAGCATGAAATGCTAAAGAATGAGCTAAGGAGAAGATAACACAGGAACTATATTTGGATAGACAACCACAAGGATGATTGCATTGGTAGAATGAGTAAGAAGACTCAACGAGATGAAGCTTGAGAGGGAGACAAGTAGTCAAAGCTGAAGTGATTGAAGCCAAGCATAAGGATTGAACTGAAAGACTGATCTGAAATTTGCAAAGTATGTTGTAAGTTATGTTAGATCAAAAGACCATTATCATTACTTTCTAGCAATTGTAACAATAAGATAAATCCTATGGACTTAGGTTGGTTTAACAGCCATTAGATAAATCCTTTAACAGGGTGACATTCCAAGTGGATGTTCTAAAGACCTTTAACCAGGCCCATTCCTAATAGTTTGGTGAAATCCTCTAACAAGGTTACATTTAACAGTGTGTTGTAAGCCTTTAACAGGGTAGGCTTTTAACAAGGCATCACTTCAGAAGAGTGAGAATCAAGTAGCATGTTACTGGTGGTTTTTCCCAAATTGGGTTTCCACGTAAATCATTGTGTCATGTGTTGATCTTGAATGTTTTATCTTTGCATGTTGATTTACAGTAATTTGCTTATATGATTGATTTAAGTTTGAACAGATGAAAAGGGTATGAATTTTTTAAAAGGTATTAAAAAGGGGTATTAATAGGGCATTTGGACCTTGAATAAATGATTCACCCCCCCTCTCAGTTATTCTAAAGAATTCTAACAGTGTTTCCATGCCCTCCAAATCTAGTGGTGGTGGCATATTGAGAGGCTCTGAAGATTCATGAGATTGTTGAGACTAGAAAGACCTAGTTAACATTTACCTTGGTTGCACTTAACACATGATATGCATGTGAGTCTATCTCATATGATGATGATGATGATAATGAATACTCACCATCTACTAGTAGCTCAAGTAGTGACAGAACCTCTTTAGTGCACATGTACTTAAAAATAACATTTTAAAGGATTTAATGGGATCTTAAGGAGGTTCTAATGTCCCTTTCGACACACTAGAACCCCTCATGACCCCTTTCAACACATTAAACCCAAAAAATCTCTGGAAGTAATTATATTTTCCAATGGAGGATATACACTCATTAGATCTACAATAACTTTATATCTAGAGAGAGAGAGAGAGAGAGAGGAATGATAGGGCTAAGGAAGTAGAGAGATAAAATGGGGGGTAGGGGTACAAGGGGAGTGGGAGAGGGAGATTGTGTGTGTGTGTGTGTGTGTGTGTGTGTGTGTGTGTGTGTGTGAGAGAGAGAGAGAGAGAGAGAGAGAGAGAGAGAGAGAGAGAGAGAGAGAGAGAGAGAGAGAGAGAGAGATTGTGATGAAGATAATACCTGAAACTACTAGAGTGTCATGGAATTTTTTTGATAAAGATAGCACCTCCAACTACTAAAATTCCATGGAAATTTTGTAATGAAGATGGCACCTGCAACAACATCTCCAACTACTATACTATCATGGAAAACTTGTGATGAAGATGACACCTCCAACTACTAGTCTGTCATGGAAAATTTTTGATGAAGATGACACCTACAATTGCTAAATTTTCATGAAAAACATGTGATGAAGATGGCATCTCCAACTACTACGATGTCACAAAAAATTGGTGATGAAGATGAAACCTCCAACTACTATACTTTCATGGAAAACTTGTGATCAAGATGACACCTCCAACTACTAGACTAGCATGGAAAACTTGTAATGAAGATGACACTTGCAACTACTACACAGTTATGGAAAACTTTTATGAAGATTGCACCTGAAACTACTAGGTCCTATCATGGAAAACTTGTGATGAAGATGACACATTGAACTACTAGACTATCATAGGAAACTTATGATGAAGATAGAACCTCCAACTACTAGACTGTCATGGAAAACTTTTGATGAAGATGGTACCTCCGCTATTAGAATGTCATGGAAAATTTTATCTCTCTTTTTTTAAATAGAGAGAGAGAGAGAGAGAGAGAGAGAGAGAGAGAGAGAGAGAGAGAGAGAGAGAGAGAGTAACAAATTGGGGCACCTCCACAATTATATCCACACATTCACCAGAGTGCTTATCAACATGTTTCATTATTTCAATACCTATACTTAATTGGCTATCAATGTCAAGCATCATTTTTTCTTTCATCTTGGCAAGAGTACCAATAATTTGGCTGGCCATTCAAGAAGAATATTTATGTAGATTTCCTTGTTTTTCATGGTAATGCACCCTTAGCTCAATTTCAAACCTTTTGTCCTCCTATTCTTGACATACACAGAAAAACCATCACTAAATTTTCCTACGTGATAATCAGAAGATGATTTATCTTCTAGTTCAACCATAAGAATCTCTCTCATATATATTGACCTTACATTTTATTGTTGCATTTTCATTAGGTCTTTCATGGAAGGGTCTCCATTTGGATGAACAACAAACTAAATGATTCCAAGATCCACAATTTGAGTTCCAGAAGCTAAACTTTCCTTGATAAAATTGACATTTGAATCTTTGTATAAAACCCACTTTGCATCATCCCTCCACCACACTCTTTTTGTGGTGGAATTTTGATAGTCTTTGCTAATACAAATGTTTTCCTTAGAGTATTTTTTCTGATTACTCTCACAATATTCTGAACTAGATATGAAGTGATTGAAAAATGTGGTGGTTCTAATGTGTCCCATGCATGGCTCATTCAAAGTGTGAAACTCAAGATTTAGATTTTTTTTAAAAAAATTTCCTAGTTGATCCAATCATTTAATTGATGAAATTAATTCAAGTATGGATAATTTCTTCATTAAATAGGCCTAATTAGGCCTATTAGGCCTTTGAACAATTGACTATACTTTTACATAGACATAACATGATCATGTTATTACTAGTATAGTCATACTAGACATAACATGATTGTGTTATGTCTAGTACTATAGTTTAGTCATATGAAGTATAACACGATCGTATTTTGTTAACAAAAAAGTATGATCATGTTTAGGCTTAGTAATAGGCCTATTGAACTACCCAAAGGCTTGGGTTGATTTTCTCCCTCCATTTTTTTGTTGCTTTAGACATTGTTTTCATTTTTTAAGATCAATTCTCATCTTTGACTTCATTAGGTTTGCAAATGGTGAAGTGGGTATCTCTAAAATTACCACCACAATCTCACACATTTTTTTACTTTTCTAAACATTTTTTTAAAAGAAAATTTGGACAAGATTAGCATTGTGAAGTTAATTTTCCTATATCAGTGTCTTGATAGTCCTCTTAGACATATGTTTGCTATTTTTTCAATAACTTTTGATCTACTTAACCAAATGGAAAATAGGTTACATATTATTTTTCTATCCACTTTTTTTTAAAGTGTTGATTTTATATTCTTTTGATGCAAGTTGTGCCTAGCCCAAAAAGGGGTACTAGAATTTTAGGATGGATTCACTTCAAAAAATCATAAAACAAAAACTACTGGTCAGAAAATTATGAAAAAATACACAACTTCTATATTGCACTCTTACGTATGATACTACCAAAGGGTTTTTCAAAATAGTAAATATAACTATATGTTTTGTTTAGCACATGGAAACAACTATGTTATGTTTTTCAGCAAAAATAGGAATATTTCTTCGTGCACATGGGATTTGACCCTCATTATCTTGTACATTTTTAAAAAAAACCTTAGTAGTTTGGAAACTAGATTTTGAGTACTACAATTTTTATGTTTTACACATTTTCACATTTTGAGTGCATGGCCCTCACATGGGTCTTCCAAGATCAGGTTTACTTGATTTTGAAAAAAAGGTGTCCAATTATATCCCCCTTTGTGCACACCATCTTGGTGCACACACCCACAATGTTCTTTTCAAGATCCAAAAAAATTCCTAATGATTTAGGATACAATCTCATTTCATCTAAAATGCAAGAATGATACAATTTCTAACCCACCCAAGGTGTCTAATAATCAAATATTTCTAAATTGGGAAGATAATTCATTCAAAAGTGTATCCAAAAAACCCAATTCATGAACTCCAAAAAATTCCAAAAGTTCTCATTTCTAAAGTGTGATGATTCATAGGTAGGATCATGTGATATGATGTTAAAAAAATAGTGAGATCTTATACTAGTAAATGTCATGATACAATGCATAATCATGCAATATGGTGCATTGACTTTACATGATAGGATGCTCTAACTACACATGATATAATGCTAATTATTCTTTCTTTTCATGATATGATGCTTAAGAGGGGTGCGATACAATACCCTACTTAATGTGATCACCATATTGAAAGCAAAATATACTTTAAAAACCTCTACAGCAAGGAGTATCAGATGTGCATGAATTGAGAAAATAACCATTCGATCATACCATAATGATCAATACATCAATTTAAGTCACTTATTGCATTTATCTATCAAATACAAGAGAACAAACCACACCAACTAAAAGTACAAAATTAGATCAAGAAGACAACAAAAGAAAGGGGTAAATTGATGATATCCTACAATAGAGAAGACAGTCATCCATGTTCTCTAATCTCCAGTATATCTTGCAATCTAAAAGATAGTCATCCATGTTCTATAATATCTAGTAGTGTTATAGGTAGAAATTCCTCCCAACCATATGGAACCCATAGGCCCACACTATTGTGCTCATGGAGATAATAACCTAACCATATAGTCACAAAAGATAAGGGAATTTAAGGCTAACACACACACCAATTAATGCATAACTCAAGAACACAATGATCATGAATGTAATGCAATGCATCAAGTCACTAGCTAGACACAGTATAGGATAACTATGTAGGGACTAATGGAGTGTCATTTCTTGTCACTAGTAGCATGAGTAGCATCAATCCTTCTTTTCACTTTGATAGGAGGCAAAACTTGGAATGTATCTTCATTCCAATCCCCTCAGGAAACTAGATTCCAATTCTCTTTAGAGGCCAAACACCACACCTTCATTGCAACTCCATTGGGAGGCCAACTAATAAATATTATCTTATCTTTCATTAAGTTTTATTACCCAACTTTTTATTTAGTTATCACTTATTAGACCTCTCCATGTTACCTTATTGGCCACTTCTAGGTTAGGGTAACCATGAGAAGCCACTCTACACCTCTACCCTACATACCCATCCTCATTAAACACCAAGTGCCCATAGAAAATGAAAATTCCCAGGTCAACCCTCAAATGAATAAACACTAAATTGACCTCAATCTGAGAGTTCAGGTCTCGCATGATCCTTCCACACACACATGCTTATGGGAAGGCATAACCAAATCCATGTAATATCATGAAAAAGCCAACATAAGGGTTGGATTTGAGAAATGCAACAAAACAATTCACGTACAAATATTCACTCAATTGAGCATCTTGTCAAGAATACAAATTCGCTAACAAATCTAACTTGCACAAAGTAAAACCATAGGAAGAATGAAAACATGGATTGCTATCCATATTCATCATCCAAACATACACCACTTGAAATCTCAACAAATTCTAGGTGGCATGCAAAGCAAGGCTAAGGAAAAAATGCCCAAAGCCGAACTTCTCAAGTTTGAATGAAATAGAAAACCCACTTATAAAATATGGTCAAATTTCCAAAAATCAAAAAAACTCAAGATACAAGCTCACACCCAAAATCTACTAGCATAACACTACCAAAATTGTCAAATTTAATATCAAACCCCATAGAATACTCACACCTAACCAACCAAGCCAAATTAAAGCATGTAAACAATGGGGAACACTCACTCTGAGCCTCCAACCATTTAGCAATGAATGAGACAAGAAGAAATAGAGTAAATTAAAAAGAAACGTGAGACCTGCCTCTCACAAAATGTTGAAAATGAAGTCCTATTATGCATGCTTAAAATTAAAATACACTAAGGTGCTAAACAATCATGAAATTGTACACACCACTTAGGTGCTTACAATTTACAACAATACAATAATATTTCCAACTTAATGAGGCTTTAGCTAGAATACAAACTTCTAATTCATTATATTGGTATGACATGTTATATTGGTATGAAATGTTCATTTAAATTATAATAACATGAATTAAGATATTAGCACAAGCCCTATGTATTTTCCACAAATCCTCCTAGGTAGTAGTAAAAAAATTTAAAACCTTCAAAGCTTTTTATTGATTTACATTTCTTATGAATAATATTTTTCTTTCTTTAGGAAAGAGCCTACAACACAATAATAAATTGCGATTCTCTTCTCTAAGAGGTCTTCAGTTCAACTCTACACAAGCTTAGAAAATAACAATAATTAATTAATCAATCTTGACTTCAGCCTCTTAACGATATATATATATATATATATATATATATATATATATATATATATATATATATATATATATATATATATATATATATATATATATATATATATATATATATATATATATATATATATATATATCTTTCTCTCTTTATCATCTTTCTATAGGGAAATTTTTATTGATTCCCATTTCTTCTAAATTTATATGTATTATTTACAAGTTCTGTATGATTTTTCTATGATTAAAAGAATAATAAAAAAAGTAATCTGCTTAAACCCAAATGAAACATATTTTTTTATACTATCATCTTTTGTAGTCCTTTGATAAAATTATAACTAGAATGACTCTTAAAATCTTTAAATATGCATTACTTGATTTAGAAAAATATAGATACTTAGATGTGTAAATTATTCAAAATATCATTAAATAATTAATTAATATGTTGTCTTTCATGTAAAATCAAAATCAACTCTTACACTAGACAACAAAGTTTTGTGGTATATAATAAATACCCAACTTTATGAATATTTAGAAACAAAATTATGGTTATTTTAGTGGTAGCAAGCAACACCAAATATTTTGCCAAAAAGAATGTCGATGTGAAGCATCCTATTGCTATCCACAAAATGATGGAGATAAAGATGTGCATCCTTGTAGATATATCTATTGTGGTGGTCATAATTGTGACAACTACCAATGAAAGAAAAAAAGGTGAAGAAATTCTATTAATCACATTTTACATTATGCAAAGAAATCCAACATTGGAATAAATCATAAGTTGGAACAAAATTGAGAGGTAGAAAGAGATAAAATAAAGATTCTCTTCAGCTAGCTTATGCACATACAACACACATGCATATGTAAATTATGCTTGTTTCTATATGTTGGAACCCACACTCTTTGTTATAGTTCATCCAATAATAAACAACTCATCTCAGTTCCTTTTGTTACACTATTACAACATATCGTCAATACCTTTCAACTTAACTGACTTTATTATAACATTATATTATGTTGTCAATCTATTTCAATTAATTTAGAATTTATGCTCTAAAGAAAATAAATCCTATAACTAAGTTTGCATGAACTCCATCTACCATAAAAGATTGATTTTCTTAAGAGTTCATAACATACGAACAGGTCTAGGGTACACAATGACAATGTTGGAAAGAGTTATTTTATTTTTATGTTGGCTGATGTGGATTGAGTTTAATGGGAAAAGATGCAAAGATAAAACTAGTCGAAGTGCTCTTCAAGCATTTTTAATGTTGGATTTTAATCTTAGATTTAGCCAATTGTAGTGATTTACAACTTGATTTTAAATCTCAATGTTATTAAAGCATTGTATGAATATGAAAATCTTGTAGAAAATCCAAATAAAATAGGTTGTATATGCATACCTTTTCAAATAAAATAGATTGTATATGCATATCTCTTCAACCATGGGTAGAGATAAAGTTACAAGGGTTTAGTTTTTGTGGGCTTTCGAAAAGCATATCATTCTAATACGATGATTTGGTTTTCTACAAACATACAAGAATAATCATGTAAAATTGAATAACTTTTAGTTTCTATGTAAACAATATGTTCACTTAAAGATCAAAATAATTGATTAGACTAACGAAACTCATTCAAGCCTTGAAAAGGATTGTTTCATATTACTCAACAAACATCATTAGAATGTACTTATGATTATGAAGATTTTTTTATTTATCATCCTACGTAATATAAATTATTTCTTCTTTAAATTATCAACATTAAAAACACATAAATTAATATAATATTGACAAGTTTATCCACCAAGCCCTAACAGAAATTTATATCTTCCTTACCAACTCTATTATTACAAAGTATAAGATAGAAAATCCTCAAAAAGTCATAGTCTTCAAAGAAAGGAGAGAGATATGTGACAAAACTAGGGGAATAATCAACACCATTTAAGAAAAACTATTTTTTCACAAATAAATGGCATCCCTAAATCATTGCAACAACAAAGAGCATCAAGACGGAGAGGTGTTGAGGATCTTTTGACAACATTTTCTATATGCAACATTGACATTTGGAGAAGATTTAAAATAATTGTTTATCTTCCATTTTTTTGGATGAAATGATTATAATATGACTATATCAATATAAATAAAGGTATGTTCTGGATATGTAAGGGAGGTTCTGAGGCTTTGTTTTGGCCTGATGCTTAGGATGAATTCCCATCCATATTATCCATGTACCCTCATCTTCAGACTCTTTTTGATTCTTTTCATGCGGCTGGATGGGATAAAGTGGCTCGTTACGAGACTCCTTATCAATTGGGACCTGTTGTTGGTTACAAGTGGAAGCACTCTTCTGATTGGCCTCCTGGAGGCATAGACATGGATCATCAAGAGCTTTCTCAGATTTTGGCCTCTAGAGAGGGTTCCTCTTTGCTAGATCTAGATGTTTTGGCATGGGTAGGTACCTTGTCTGGTAAATATCTTGTCTCTGCTAGGTATCAGGAGATAACTAGACAATTATTTGGGGATGTTGAGGGTCCTTGGTGGAAGCAAGTTTGGAATAAAGTTTCTTGGTCCAAGTGCAATTTTTTCATGTGGCTAGTTGCTCACAACCGCTATCTTACATGGGATAATCTATGTAAACGTGGATTTTAGGGCCCCTCTTATTGTGTTTTGTGTGGTAATGGGGAGGAATCTATCTCCCATTTGTTCTTCCATTGCCCCTTTTCTACTAAGCTATGGCACCTTTGGTGGAGTTCTTGGGGTTTCTCTTGTAGGCATGCTTCCTCTTTGCCTAAGTTCTAGGCCCACTTGGGCAGTGCTCCCTCCAAGTCTTCTCCTCTCTATGCTACTTGGATTACTGGCCCATTGTTCATACTTTGGCATATCTGGCTAGAGAGGAATTTTTGAATCTTCCAAGATGTTCAGCTTGGTGTTATGCATATTTGGTGAAAGATCTCACATTCTCTTCAGGAAACTATTCAAGTGAAGTGTGCGCTAGATGGGGGTATGGATCTGGTTGATCTTGCTATATGCAATTGCCTCAATTTTAATTTTTAGGATGGGGTTGTAGCTCAAAGGTATCCAAGAGTGACCAGACAACCTCAGCATCAGAGGAAAGGTCAGGTGAATCAAGATGGGCATTGGACTCCTCCTCCCCATGGAGTTATGAAAATTAACACTGATGGTTCTTCCCGAAGGAATCTAGGCCCTGTTGGTATTGGGGGAGTGGCTCATTGTAGTTCTCGTGATGTTAAATTATTTTTCTTAGTACATAAGGGTGATTACATTAATAATCACATGGAGGCTCATGCTATTTTATATGTTGTGGAACAATGTTACTCATGGGGATGGAGCAAGATTATCTATGAGTCTGATTCCCAAGTGGTGGTGAACTTTCTTTCCTCGTAGGAGCTTGAGGATGTTAGTTGGTAGCTAGTCATTGTTGTTTATCAGATTATTCTCTTTTGTACCTCTTTTGAGTTCATTAGGTTTAGTTACATTCCTCGTGAATGGAACTGAGCTATTGATTGTTTAGCCAAATGGGCTTCTAGTCATGCTATCGGCTAGAATATTATGAATAGGGGGCAACTTCCCTTTGAGATGGTGCAAGAATTTGATGAACTTGTTGCTCAGGATAGAGCTCCTTGTTGAGCTCTCCTTGTTGTATTTGTTTCTATCTTAATAAATTTTTACCCCTCTAATAATAATAAAAAAATTGACGTTTCTGAATAAATGGAACTGAATGATGGTTCAGTGGATGGGGTTTACAATCTAAAATATGATGTTCTTTCCATTGACCTAATAAATGAAATTGAAATGAAGTGGCAATTGATGCAAAATTTATGGAAGTTTTAGAAATCATATGTAGATTTATTTTCGGTGGCTTAAATATTACACACTAAGGGTCTATTTGGTTGTTGGGATAGGAATTGGGAATGGATGTGGTTATCCTCCCTATAAATTGCACCATTGACCAAATTACAAAAAAAATATAACACAATGAAATTTTTTGAAACTTTCAAAATTTGGTCTTCATGATCTATATATTTTGTGATTGAAAACAACAAAATTTTTGAGAAATTTTTGTTGTTTTTTCATGAATATGAAAAAGAATCATGTTTTGCTTTTTTTCTTTTTTTTTTGGTCTTTGGTGCATTCTATTTAGAGATTAGCCAGCGCCATTGACAATGGGGTTTATTTATTGGTATTAGTAAAACTATGGAGGCTTTCAATTCTTGGATAGAAATTGAATGGAAAAAAAAATATAGTGAAATTTTGATCCAACAATTTCTTTACGATGATAGAAAATAATGGACCGCTTAAACATCATACACTAAGACTTGATTCTTAGACTAAATGAATTAAATTAGTCAAAATTGACTTACTTTTTTGTAACTTCATTTTTTTTATTAATATAATGTTTAAGGGTGACTTAGCAATGAAGTCTTGATAAGAAAAATTAGTTTATGAACAGTGACCAAATTTTAAACCACTGGATTGTAATCCTTATGAAGCATCGGTGTGGATTTGTCTATGCAATTTGTTGATCGAATAGTAGTCTGAAGAAAGTCTTGAAAAATTGGTAGGTTAATGGTAATTTATACAAATATGCAAGAATTAAAATTACAACTGTTAGAAAAACTCCCAATGCAAAAACCATAGATTGGGCCTCTCCTTTATTGGCGAGAGGTTGGACCATTTCCTGTTGGACAGTTTTTGGGTGAAGAAGTTCTTATTCCCTTCAACTATATTATTGTTTGCATTCTTGTCGAATCATTTTCTGGTGGTTCTCAATCTTGGTTTTCTTGATAAGGATGTTAAAGGTTTATTCAAATTCAAGAATATGTGGTGGAGGGGTGCTTCTTTCATTGGGTTGCTTGAATCAGCGGTGGAAGGAGAGTGATCGCTTCTTAGGAACAGTAAGATTGTGTTTTCTCCAGAGGGTCAAATTTATTGAAGGAAAATGTAAAGTTTGGAAAGAAGTAAAGTTTTTAAAATATCTCTGAAGAGAAATTAGAAGTGGAAAGTGAAATCAACATTCTTAATGCAAAGGTGATTGAAATTTGGAATGGTGACTCAAGACTACCATCTAGAAATTAAAGCTTCTACAATTGTTAGTTAGAGAGGTGTATTGGAGTGACAAAGTCAGAGAGAATTGGTTTGTAGGACCTTAATTTACTATGTTCTTACAAGCTTGTATGGGTGTTCAGAAGGAGAAAAATTAGGTGGCCTAGACATCACATACTAAAACTTGATTCTTAAGTTAAAAGTGTTAAATTGTCAGAATGACTTTTATATCTTACACTTAAATTTCTTCTTAATATATAATGTTTAAGAATTTTAAAGAGAAACTTCATTCATAATATCAAAATAACTAGAGTAGACATTCTCAGAGGCCTCAATGTGATGACTCCATGCCAGTTTGCCGATGGTCTAAAAAGAGCCCTTGATCAGCATAATTATTTTTACTAAGGATGATGATGAGATAGTTTGGTGTGTATCCACAATAGGGCAATATTTTGCCAAAGCTAGTTTATGAGTTGCAGAGAAGTTGTCAACAATTCTATGTTTGTACAAAGCAGTGGCTCTCTAGTGGGTGCATTTTTATGGTCAACCTTAAACATCACACAATGAAGAAAAAATTAAGTTTGAAAAAATAAGTAAACTTTGACTATTCAACACTTTTAACCTAAGAATCAAGTCTTAATGTGTGATGTTCAAGTGATCACTTTTTTATAGATAGCATTACATCGTAAGATATTAACAAATGAAGAACAAAAGTGTATGGTATTGTTGGGCCAAGCATACATCTTGTGTGCTTCCAAGTGGAGGATTCTCTCAACCATTTAATTCTATGTTGTCCCTTTGCAATGGCATGTTGAGATTGGTTTTCAGAGAAAATCGGTTGGATTTCTCCCATACAAGAAAATTTGTATTATTTTTTGAGAAACTAGCTGTCTTTTGGGAGGTCTTTACTTTGAGGAGATATATGGGTGGTTGGTCTTTCATACCTGGTACAGAAGATTCACATTAAAATCATAAGGTCTATCTTTGTAAATCTGATTTTAGCCAACATGCAGATTGGGAGCCACTTTGTATCATTCTGGTCAGATTTTGAATAGAGCTAGGGAACTTATCACCAAACTTTCTTCAGTGCCCTCTATAAATTTTGCTGAGCACTATTATGGATTCAAATTTAGGAAGCTGGCCTTCGATGCAAATAGGATGTCTATTAAGAAGAGAGAGGAGAGAAGCCATTGGTGGGATGCATTTTTGTGTTTGCATGAGGTTATGGGTTATTCTGGCCAAAATTCTAATATATAGGGGTTGGTTCTATTTGGTGCAATGACTATCTAGTTTTTATTTCTCTTCGAGTTGTTTTAGTGTTTGAGATGGTGTTTTCTTTAGGAGCATGGATGTATAGGGCTGGTTCAACAGAGATATATGACTTTTTATGATGTGTACTTTTATTTAATAATACTAGCTTATATATACTTATATATATATAAAATGCTGAGAGCCATCCTTCTCGAGGCACCTATTTTAATTTAAATCATAATGGTTTTTTTGTGTTGGATACGATTTGAATTAAAATAGGTGCCTCAAGAAGGATGACTCTCAGCATTATATATATATATATATAAGTATATATAAGCTAGTAGCAGTCGCCGCAGATATGGAAGATATGATAATAATTTTAATATTATATATATATATATATACATATTCTAATTTTTTATTTTTGATAAAATTAGTATCGATTTATTTGTTTATATATATATATAAGTATATATAAGTATATATATCTAAGTTTAACCCTAACCGTAACTCTAACTCTATCTCTATCTCTAACTTTAATTCTCCCCCTAACCCTAACCTTAACCCTTTATAATCCTAAATCTAATGCTAATTCTAACCCTAGCCCTAATTTTAGCCCTAACCCTAAGCCTTACTATAACTCTAATCCCAACTCTACTTCTAACTCTAAATCTAACCCTAATTTAAACCCATATTCTAACTCTAACCCTAACTCTAACTCCAACTCTATCTCTAACCCTAACCGTAACCCTACCCCTAATTCTAACCCTAACTCTAAATCTAACTCCAACCCTCACTATAATTATAAATCTAACTCTAATTGTAACCCTAACACTAACCCTAACTCTAACACTAACTCTAACCCTAATCATACTCATAATCCTAATCCTAACACTATATATAATGCTAATACTAACCTTAACACTATATGTAACTATAACTCTAATCCTAACCCTAATTCTAATCGTAAACCCAATCCTAATTCTAACCCTAACTCTAACTCTAAACCTAAATCTAACCCTAACTCCAGCCCTAACCCCAAATATAACCCTAACCCCAACTCTATCTCCAACTTTAACTCTAACTTGATCCCTAACTCTAACTCTAATTCTAACCCTAACCCTAACCCTAACCCTAGCCTCAATTCTAGCCCCAATTATAACCCTAACACTAACACTAAAACTAACACTAATTATAACCCTAACCCTAATGCTAACCCTAACTCTAACCATAACCCTTATGCTAACCATAATCCTAGCCCTAATTCTAACCCTACCTCTAACTCCAACTCTTGTTCTAATTCTAATTCTATCTCTAAATCTAGCCCAAATCCTACCTTTAAATCTAACCCTAACCCTAACCCTAACTTTATTTGTAACCCTAATTCTAGCCCTAACCCTAATTATCACCCTTACCCTAACTCTAGCTCTAACTCAATATGTAACCCTAATTATATTTGTAACCCTAATTTTAACTCTAATTCTACCCTTAATCTTAACCCAAACCTATATAACCCTAACTCTAACCCTAATTCTAACCCAGCACAAGAATATGCCCAGCACGGGAATATGCCAAGATTCCTTGTCAATAAAAAAGAATTGGGAGTGGTTACAAACTTCCAAATTAAATATTAAAAAGAATTCTTGAAATAATAGCTGGCCGAAATAATAGGAAGCCAAATGGAGGCCGAAATAATAGGCCCAAAAAAGTAGGGCCCGAAAAAGTAGGACTCGAAAAAATAGGGCTGGAAAAAATAGGGGCAAAATAATTTCAATATGATTTTTTTTTTGTTAAATATAATTTTTCATGCACATTCATGCTTTTTTTTTGCAGGGAATGGGGGAATTTGAAACAAATTCGTGGAATGTGAAGAGACGTCTGTTGGGGGATATGAGGAGTCTCTCAGAAGTTATAAAACCAAGGCTCCTCATTTCATTTTCATTTTATGTTTTTACAGGAAGGAAGAGGTGGAGGTTATTGGAGGATTAGATTGGAGTTTTTGAATAGGAGTAAATTGAAGTTTTGGAGTAACATTTTTGCAGGTGAGATTTCTATTTTTTATTTACATTTTCATTTAGATTTAGATGTAGATGTAAATTGAAATTCAAAATTAGTTATAATATTCTAGTTTGATTTAGATTTCAATTTTAATTAATTTCATTTAGATTTAGAATTCTGTTCATAACTATTTAGGCTTGCATTTAATAGTTTAGTCTTGCATGTTTGATTTAGATTTAGATTTGTATTCAAAATCTATTTGATATATATATTTTATAATACTTTTCATTGTTAATGGTGCTTGATGGGAGTGTTTTAGGGGTGTCTTCTTTTCTATTTCTGAAATATTTTGGTCCAATATGTACTTTCCTAACTAGATCTATCCATTTTCTTTTGATTCATGCATGGAGCTTCCTGACACTATTAACGCGTTGCTGGGACTGAATGGGAATGGATTAAAGATAAATGACTGACTCTGGATCTAGATATGCATTTGGAATTGGCTCTTTTGTGGCTCCAATTAATAGGTTCCTTCCCGCTACCTATTCTTTTGGTGGTTTAATATGGTTAAGTGCGGATTGAGAGGTTCTGGTTCATTCCCACTGGTTTGTAATTTTGTCACGATGTCTAGCGTGTGGCATTCTGATGGGATTATTCATTGGAAAATGTTGCGAATAATTATGTCATTGCTGAACAACTTGTCCAATGTGATAATTGCTCTAGATATAGAATGTGGCCATGGTGATTTTCTTAGCAATACAATTGAAAAAAAGAGAAATCTGGTATTAACACAATGTTATAGGAAATCTCTGAGCAGAAATGCTTATAAATACATTCAAATTTCTTTTGTAACTCATAATATCAATCTCACTTTTTCTTGTGCTCCTTTAGTCTAAGAAAGATAATAGATTGGAGTAACAAATTGCTTTTATAACGGCAATTGTAGGTGCAATTATTTTAGCAATTTTGTGCATTCTAACTGTTCCTATGATGGGTACTTATGTTTTAGTTCTTAGATTATGTGATTTGGTTGTATTTAGAGTCTTTTTAATAATGTTTGAAACTACTATTAAATATAATAATAAAGATTAATTTAATGTTAAATATAACATGCTACAACACTTATCAAAAATATCAAAAACACAATTGCTACAACAAAACGAGAATGGAGAAAAAACTTCAATTTTTGTAACTCTAACTCTAATTCTAACCCTAACCCTAACCCTAACCCTAGCCTCAATTCTAGTCCCAATTATAAGCCTAACACTAACACTAAAACTTACACTAATTATAACCCTAACCCTAATGCTAACCCTAACTCTAACCATAACCCTTATGCTAACCATAATCCTAGCCCTAATTCTAACCCTACCTCTAACTCCAACTCTTATTCTAATTCTAATTCTATCTCTAAATCTAGCTCAAATCCTACCTCTAAATCTAACCCTAACCCTAACCCTAACTTTATTTGTAACCCTAATTCTAGCCCTAACCCTAATTATACCCTTACCCTAACTCTAGCTCTAAATCAATCTGTAACCCTAATTATATTTGTAACCCTAATTCTAACCCTAACCCTAATTCTAAATGTAACTCTAATTGTAACTCTAATTCTACCCCTAATCTTAACCTGAACCTATATAACCCTAACTCTAACCCTAATTCTAACCCTAACCCCAATTCTAGCTCTAACCCTTACTATAACCCTAACACTAACCATAACCCTAACTCTAACACTATTTCTAATCCTAACCTTAATTCTAACCCTAAATATAACTCTAACTCTAACTCTAACTCTAACTCCAGCCCTTATTCTAACTCTAATTCTAACGCTATCTCTAACCCTAACCCTAACTCTTATTCTAACCCTAACCCTAACCCTAACTATATTTGTAACCCTAATTCTAACCCTCGCCCTAATTCTTACCCTTACCCTAACCCTAACTCTATCTCTAATCCTAACTATATTTCTAACCCTAATTCTAACCCTAACCCTAATCCCAACTCTAACTCTAATTTTAAACCTAACCCTAACCCTAACTCTCTTTGTGCCTACTCTTTAGATACACCTCATAATCTCTTGTTCTCTCTCTCTACATAAAACATGCCTCTATAAGAAACATAATATGAGCTCCTTCTTGTCTACATATATGCTCTCTCTCTCTCTCTCTCTCTCTCTCTCTCTCTCTCTCTCTCTCTCTCTCTCTCTCTCTCTCTCTCTCTCTCTCTCTCTCTCTCTCTCTATCTATCTATCTATCTGGGTGTGTGTATATACACATTGTCACTTATTAAAAAAAAAATTATTTCTAGATACTTATACATATAGGGTTAGGCTAAGGTATATAAGTTACTAAATGATTAGTACAATCATATATAGAGTAAGAGTTATAGCTAGGATCCAAGGTTTATATATTCATTTATATGACACTCAGTGTTATTGTTAGGGTTAATAAGTGGTTAAATGTTACCCTAAAATAAGGGACAGGGTTAAGGGAAGTATGAGATTTAGGTGTAGTGTTGGAGTATTTGGAGTACAACTATGGTCAAATTTGGGATATATGTTATACAAATGACTCAAATAGTGGAAAAATTAATTCATGAAAGGGAAGTTATAAGTCCCAACACAACAATTTAGATGATGTTAAAAGTGTGAAAGAATATATAAGAGTCAATTTTAAGAAAATTATTTCTCCATGATGATGTGAGAACATTATATATTGTTGAATTTTTAATAATGCTAATGCAATTTTTATTGCAATGATTAAGAATTGTAATCAATAAATCTCCCTATCATTAAGGAATCTATTTAGACTTATGATTTTCTTTCTTAATTAATATATTTAGTAGCCACATATATAATCTAATTAAATAATGACAATATAAACTAAATATATGATTCATTTATTTTAAATTAATCACTAAGTTTAATAAAATACAAGTTTTATTGATAAGGTGACGTTCTTGTCTGCATCAACGATTAAGTTTAATTATGAAACATTAAAAATATAAATATTTTGAAACATGCAAATATAAAACTATTATGAAACATACAAATCTAAAGATGGAAACCAAAAGTATTTTGAAATATGCAAATCTAAAACTAATGTAAAACATGCAAATGTAAAACTAAATTGAAACATGCACATTAAAAATCTGCAAAAGAAATGTATTATCAAATATCTAAATCAAAAAGTTTTTGAATCCTAAATCTAAATCAAACATACAAGGCTAAACTATATGAAACTTTAATCTACTCCTGTTAAAAAACTCTAATTGCTCCAATAATCTCCATCTCTTCCTCCCTGCAAAAACACAAAATGAAAATGAAATGAGGAGCATCTATTTTATAATTTATGAGAGAACCCTCATATCTCCCAACAGATGTCTTTTGACATTCCATGAATTTGTTTCAAATTCCCC
This sequence comes from Cupressus sempervirens, assembly GCA_028749045.1. Lineage (NCBI taxonomy): Eukaryota > Viridiplantae > Streptophyta > Pinopsida > Cupressales > Cupressaceae > Cupressus > Cupressus sempervirens. Next base: position 440,593,746 of record CM053792.1, read on the forward strand.
CACTCCTCACAAAAAAATAAGCATGAATGTGCATGCAAAAATATATTTAACAAAAAGAAAATATTTTATATTTAAAATTTTAACTAAGTTATTTTAGCCCTATTTTCTTGCGTTCTATTTTTTTGGCCTTATTTTTTCAGGTTCTATTATTTCAACATCCATTTGGCTTAATATTATTTTGGCTAGCTATTATTTTGAATATTTTATTTTATTTTATAATTCAATAATGTTAAAATATATACTAAATATATGATTTATCTACTTTAAATAAATAATTAACTTTAATAAACTATAAATTGTATTGATATGGTGGCATTCTCATCCAGATTAATGATAAAATTATGCTTTGAAACATGAAAATATAAATACTTAGAAACATGCAAATGTAAAACTATTGTGAAACATTTAAATCTAAAACATGCAAGCCAAAACTATTTTGAAATATGAAAATCTAAAACTAATATGAAACATGCAAATATAAAACTAATTTGAAACATGCACTTTTAAAATATGTAAATGAAAAGTATTATAAAATATATAAATCAAATAGATTTTGAATACAAATCTAAATCTAAATCAAACATGCAAGACTAAACTATTAAATGCAAGCCTAAATAGTTATGAAAAGAATTCTAAATCTAAATCAAATTAATTAAAATTGAAATCTAAATCAAAGTAGAATATTATAACTAATTTTGAATTTCAATTTACATCTACATCTAAATCTAAATGAAAATGTAAATAAAAAATAGAAATTTCACCTGCAAAAATGTTACTCCAAAACTTCAATCTACTCCTATTCAAAAACTCCAATCTAATCCTCCAATAACCTCCACCTCTTCCTTCCTGCAAAAACATAAAATGAAAATGAAATGGTGAGCCTTGGTTTTATAACTTCTGAGAGGCTCCTCATATCCCCCAACAGACGTCTCTTCACATTCCATGAATTTGTTTCAAATTCCCCCACTCCCCACAAAAAACAAGTATGAATGTGCATGCAAAATTATATTTAACAAAAAAAAATCATATTGAAATTATTTCGCCCCTATTTTTTTAGGCCCTACTTATTCGGGCCCTATTTTTTCGGCTCCTACTTTTTCGGGCCCTACTTCCTCGGGCACTATTATTTCGGGCCTATTATTTCGTTTGTAACTCTCACCAAACATTTTTGATTGCCAAATGACATTCCATATTTTAATTTCGTTTGTAACTCTCACCAAATCTTTTTTCCTTACACGGATTATTCCTTGGAATATTCTTTGTGCTAGGAAGTGTTTCTCCCATTGTATATGCCTCTCGGCATAATAAGGAGCTATTTTCGGAATGGTAATGCTTATCCTTAAAAATAATAGAGAAATAATGTAAAATGATAGAACCTGATTATTCAATTCATAGAGTTGGGTAAGTGCACAAAGTTGTGGTGCCAAAAGGGGGGTATAAGTGGACATCTTTTTCCTGAAATTTGCAAATTTTGAACTTCAACAAGAATTTGAAGATAGTTACGCTCAAAATTTTCAAATATGACAAAAAAAAAAGTCGTAGTCCTTTGAATCTAGTTTCTAAACTACAAATTTTTTTTCAAAATGGTTTAGTTTTAGGTCCTCAAAAAAGGGGGCCACAAAAAGTGGTATTGTTTATTCCAAAAAAACATAGCACAGTACAAAGTGTGGCCCCCCTAAAATTTTAACTTTTTTAATCGCTCTGGTCAAAAGTTACTTAACACTATGTAGTTTATCCCAAATTTTTTGAGTAATTTTATAATGTCTATTTTTTTTTTAACGAATTTTTTAACTAGACACATCCCAAAAATGTGAAATATCTGTGTGCTCCCCCTAGAAATAATTGAAAACTAATCTATAATCAAAACTTTTTTTTTTCAAAGTGTGTAGAATGGAGTCTAGTTTCTAAAAAACTAAGTTGTTACAAAATTTGATGAATGAGCTAAAATCTATAACCCAATTAGTACGTGGTGGTTTTTGACAAAAAATGAACATACATTCAAAAGAAATTATAGATGAAAGGCTTGAAATAGTTCAAATTAAAAATAAATTATATGGTTAGATAGCTAACACAGAAACCTACAATGCTATGTAACCTAATCTTATCGATACCCAACCACAAGAAATCTTGAAGGGGAGCACAAAAGAAAAAATAATCATTTTTTATATGTTTGCTGGAAAACACATCTCAGGCCTGTTCATCAAATCCAAACCTTTGAGTTGGATCTCCAAGGAAAAACCAAGCCTTAGTCTTGGGTTTGATTAAGGTTTAAATAGCGTGTGCACCCTATAGCATGTACACGCTATAGCGTGCACGTGCTATTTAAACCTCAGCTCTAAATAGCGCGTGCGCACTATAGGGCCCAAGCACTATAGTGTGCACACACTATTAAGATGTAAGTTGAAAAAGAGAACTAGGTGGGGGGGGATAGGGGAATGGCTATGTGTGTGCATGATAGAGATAGAGAGAAAGTAGGGGATAGGAGAGGGGAGAGAGTATAGGATGGGAGAGAGAAAGTGAGAAAGAGTAGGGGTGGCAAAGAGAGTATAGGATGAGAGAGAGAGAGAGTAGGGGTGGCAAAGAGAGGAAGTGTGAGAGAGAGTACGGGTGGAAAAGAGAGAGTGCGAGATGGGGGAAAGAGATTTAAAGTAGGGGATGGGAGAGAGAGGAAGTGTGAGAGAGAGTACAGGTTGGGAGAGAGAGGTTAAGACTAGGGGATGGAGGAGAGAGAGAGTAGGTGATGGGAGACAGAGTGGGAGAGGAAGAACTTGAGAGAGAGGAGGATGGGAGTGAATGTGTGTGAAAGAGAGAGAGTATGGAATGGGAGAGGGGGAAGACAAAGTAGCTCAAGAGAGAGTAGGGGATGGAAGAGAGAGTAGGCAATGGGAGAGGGAGTGGGAGAGAGGGAGACGGGGGGGAATAGAAATGTCTGTAAGAGAGAGAGAGAGAGAGAGAGAGAAGAGAGAGAGAGAGAGAGAGAGAGAGAGAGAGAGAGGAGGGGATAGGAGAGAGTGTGAAAATTTAAGAGAGACTAGAGGGTAGCAAAGAGAGAGAGAGAGTGGAGAGGGAGAGAGTAAGAGTGAGAGTGAGAGAGCGAGTAGGAAGTGGGAGAGGGAGTGGGAGAGGGAGAGCAAGTGAGAGAAAAAGTAGGGGATGGAAGAGGAGAGAGGGGGGATGGGTGTGTGTGTCTCAAAGAGAGAGAGTCAAGAATGAGAGAGGGGAGAGAGAGATAGAGAGAGTAGGCAATGGTAGAGGGATGGGAGAGAGAGGGAGAGAGTGAGAGAGAGAGAGAGAGAGATAGTAGGTGGTGGGAGAGGGAGTGGGAGGGAGAGAGATGTGGAATGGAAGCATTTAAGAGAGATAGAGTAGGGAATGGGAGAGAGTAGGCAGTGGGACAAGGACTGCGAGAGAGAGAGAGAGGGGGGGAATGGGAATATGTATTTATTTATAAGAGAGATAGAGTAAAGGATGGGAGAGAGTGTGAGAGTTTGAGAGAAAGTAGTAGGGGATGGGAGAGAGAGTGAGAGTAAGGGATGGGAGGGAGAGAGAGAGAGAGAGAGAGAGAGAGAGAGAGAGAGAGAGAGAGAGAGAGAGAGAGAGAGAGAGAGAGAGAGAGAGAGAGAGAGAGTGTAGAGAGGAAGAAAGAGAACTTGAGAGAGATAGACAGTAGGCAGTAGGAGAGGGAGTGGGAGAGGGAGAGGGAGAGGGAGAGAAATAGGGGGGATGGGAGTGTGTGTGATAGATGTAGAGAGTAGGGGATGGGAGATAAGAAGAAGAGTGGGGGGATAAGAGTGTGTGTATCTATGAAAGTGAGAGAGTAGGGGATGGGAGAGAGTGTGAATGTGTGAAAGTAGGGGGTGGCAGAGAGAGTACGATGATGGGGGAGAGAAAGTAGGCGATGGGAGAGGAAAAGAGAGAGGGGGGATGGGAGTGTGTGTGTGTGTAAGAGAGATAGAGCAGGGGATGGGAGAGAGTGTGAGAGTGTGAGAGTAGGGGGTGGATGAGAGAGAGAGTACGACAATGGGGGAGAGAAAGTAGGCAGTGGGATAGGGAAAGAGAGAGGGAGGATGGGGGTGTATGTGTAAGAGAGATAGAGTAGGGGATGGGAGAGAGTGAGAGTGTGAGAGAGTAGGGGATGGGAGAGAAGAGAGAGAATAGGGGATGGGGGAGAGTGTGAGAGCGTGAGAGAGTAGGGGATGGGAGATGAGAGAGAGAGAAAGGGATGGGGGAGAGAAAGTAGGCGGTGGGAGAGAGAGTGGGAGAGGCAGAGAGAGCTTGTACAAGATGGGAGAGAGAGAGAGAGTAGAGAGGGAGAGAGAGAACTTGAGAGAGAGATAGGAGGTAGTAGTAGTGTGAGTGTGAGAGAGAGTAGGGGGTGGTAGAGAGAGTACGATGATGGGGGAGAGAAAGTAGGCAGTGGGAGAGGGAGAGAGAGGGGGAATGGGAATGTGTGTAAGAGTGACAAATTAGGGGATGGAAGAGAAGAGAGAGAGTAGGGGATGGGGGAGAGAAATTAGGTGGTAGGAGAGGGAGAGAGATAGGGGGGATAAGAGTGTGAGTGAGAGATCTAAAGAGCTGGAGATGGGAGAGGAGAAGGGGTGAGAGAGGTAGAGAGAGTAGGTGTGGGAGAGGGAGAGTGAGAGAGAGTAAAGGATGGGAGAGAGTAGGAAGAGAGAGGGAGGGGATGGGAGAGAGAGTAGGGAGGATAGAGAGTAGGGAGGATGGGGAGTGATGTGTTTTGAGAAAGTAGGGGGTGGTAGAGAGAGAGTACGATGACAGGGGAGAGAAAGTATGCGGTGGGAGAGGAAAAGAGAGAGGGGGGATGAGAGTGTGTGTGTAAGAGAGACAGAGCAGGGGATGGGATAGAGTGTGAGAGTGTGAGAGTAGGGGGTGGTAGAGAGAGAGAGTACAAAGATGGGGGAGAGAAAGTAGGCGATGGGAGAGGGAAAGAGAGAGGAGGGGACGAGGGTGTATGTGTAAGAGAGATAGAGTAGGGGATGGGAGAGAGTGAGAGTGTGAGAGAGTAGGGGATGGGAGAGAGTGAGAGTGTGAGATAGTAGGGGATGGGAGAGAAGAGATAGAGTAGGGGATGGGGGGAGAGTGTGAGAGTGTGAGAGAGTAGGGGATGGGAGACGAGAGAGAGAGCAGGGGATGGGGGATAGAAAGTAGGTGATGGGAGAGAGAGTGGGAGAGGCAGAGAGAGCTTGTACAAGATGGGGGAGAGAGAGTAGAGAGGGAGAGAGAGAACTTGAAAGAGAGAGATAGTAGGTAGTAGTAGTGTGAGGGTGAGAGAGAGTAGGGGGTGGTAGAGAGAGTACGACGATGGGGGAGAGAAAGTAGGCGGCAGGAGAGGGAGAGAGAGGGGGAATGGGAATGTGTGTAAGAGAGACAAAGTAGGGGATGGGAGAGAAGAGAGAGAGTATGGGATGGGGTAGAGAAATTAGGTGGTAGGAGAGGGAGAGGGAGAGAGATAGGGGGGATAAGAGTGTGTGTGAGAGATCTAAAGATTCAGGGATAGGAGAGGAGAGGGGGTGAGAGAGGTAGAGAGAGTAGGTGGTGGGATAGGGAGGGTGAGAGAGAGTAGGAAGAGAGAGAGGGAGGGGATGGGAGAGAGAGTAGGGAGAATGGGGAGTGATGTGTTTTGAGATAGTGCGTACGCGCTATAGTGCGTACGCACTATCTCAAATCACCAAAAAATGGTCAAAAACCAACCTTGGGGCTCATTTCATCCATTTTTAACTTTTGGTCTGTTATGCTCTCTATTATTCCGACAGAAAACACGGGTTTCAACATCTAGCAAACACTATTTCAACACTTTTGGAAGCTAGCAAACACCAAATTCAATCATTGGATACATGATTTGAAGAATTGTTGAATATTCTTTTAATAGAAAAGGTTAGTGCAATCCATTTTAAATATTGTTTGTCGATATATAGATACAAATTTGATTATAATTTGATATGTTATGTAATATATAGTGAATTCATTAAAAATTGTATATTTGAATGAAATGTTATTTTGAAATGGTTAGAAATTTGACAAGTCGTTTGATATATATTGTGTATTCATTCAAATAATTATAATTTTTATATGTAATTGAATAATTTTTAATTTACACATTTTAAGTAATTCGGATGTTTGAATAATATGACTTGTAGAAATCATCATCATGCCAAGGAAGAAACCAAAGATTCAAACAAATGCAAATAGGGAGAGAGATTTGACAATTAAAAGAGATAAAATGAAATTACTACGTGAACAAAGAAAATTGCAAAGCAATGATGAAGAATTAACTTTCGAAGAGGATCAAGAACCACTAGTACAAAGAAACAAGGAGGAAGAATTAGAAAGAGAAAGAGAACGAATGAGATTGTTACACTCAAGAAGACAATTGAATTCTGAAGCTACACCATCCTCCAATGTTGGAGTCATATCGTCTGCTACACCATCTTCGAATTTTGGAGTCATATCATCCACTACACCATCTTCCAATGTTGAACTCATATCATCCTCTCATGTTGAAGAGACACTGATTTATAGATCCAACAATATACACACTCCATCATGTCATGTTGAAAGCACAACATCAACACATCAAGTAGGTGATATTCCATCTTTTACATCTTATTGCCAAGGCACATCATCTTCAGTTCAAGGTACGCAATACACTCAACCTTATATTGATGTTCAAAATGTTGAGAGTATTGAAGAGATTAGAACACCTTCTAGAATTCGTTTTAGAAAACCAAAATATTTGATTGATATTGATACTAACATTTTGAAATCAATGCCTGACAAGATTAGCAAGCGTACTTGTCAAAGAAAAGTTAATCATATGTGGAGATTATTTTTTGAAGAATTAAATATTACAAGTCAATGCCAATTATTTGTTGAAATGATGAAGAATTTGAAATTTAGGCCTATCATGAAGATTCTTGGGCTAAGAATGATGGATGATTCAAATGAAAGAAATATTGTAAAGAATCTAATGAGTGCTTATGACAAAGTGGGTTCTAAATCACGCACCAAAGATAGTAATATCACAAGACGAGTAATCACATCGACAATAGTAAGTAGCCAAATGAAGAAAGCTTGACTCATGAGAAAGATAAGCAAAACATTAAAAATTGGTAGAGGTACCTTAAGGAGAGCCATGCTAAGGCGTGAGAGATTAGAAGATCCAACAAAAAATGAGTTATGGACATTTAGCGGTAGACTACCCCGAAAGGATAAAGAAATTAGTGAAGCCTTGAAATCATTGATAGAAGATTTTTGGAAAAATAACACACGTGTTTCTCCTAATCAAAGAGATATTGTAAGAAGGAGGATTGGTAGCCGAAATCGCGAGCCACATGCGAAACATTTTTTGGACTCAACTCAGACACAATTTTTTTCAAAATTTATTGGTATGTATCCTCAAATTCGAATAAGTCAAAGATTTTTTGAGATGGGTAAACCTTTTTATGTGAAAATAAATCACACACGCACAACTTGTTGTTGTAGGATACATATTGAATTTTCTAACCATTTTGATGTTTTTAGGCACATATGCGTAGTTTTGCATTCTCAGTTTGTTTTGTAGGATTGTGACATAAAAGAGCCACCAAGATCTTCATGGGAATTCATATCTAACATTTTATGTGAAATAGGGGACGGCCAACAATTTTACAAGACATCATGCTTGGATGGTACATGCTTATTTTGTGGTTCTTTGCAACTTTTATCAACTTGTCAACATATGGATAGTACACATGCAATTGGAAATGAAATAGTAGATTACGGAAAATTCAAGATAGTGACATATGCTCTAAAAGATGGGAAACATGGTAAAAGATGTGATCTAGTTATTGAAAAGATTTCAGTGTATGAGTTCATGAAGATTTTTTGTGAAAAGATTATGTACGAGTATGCAAGGCATACCCATAGAGCTCGATGGTTGGATTTGCAATTCAAGTTGTGCAAGGATACGTTTCCATTGGATACCATTGTTTCGGTTGTAGATTTTGCAGAGAACTACACACTACAACCACAAAATGAGGTGCAAGCAAAGTATTATACATCTCAACAGGTTTCTATATTTGTTCACATAACATTCATGCATTGACCTACAAGTACAGAGGATGATAGGAAAATTTTGAGGGAGTACCATTTTTACATCAGCGATGATCGATCACATTCTACGGATTTTGTACATGGTTGTTTTCAACTATTTTATAGAGATTTGGCTAACAGGGGCATATCATATTGTCAACACATTATTTGGTCAGACAATTGTGCATCTCAATTCAAGAATGCACGCATGTTCTATTGGTTGAGCAGAATGCATAGGTTGTGTAGAATTCAATATATGTTGAATTTCACAGAGGCTGGTCATGGTAAGGGAGATCACGATGGTGTAGGCACATGCATTAAAAGAGCCTTGGCTCGTGAAGAACTAAAGTACAAAGATGGAGCAATATTGATAGATGCAAAATCCATCATCCAATGGTGTAACGCTACAATGGGTCCAGTTAAGGAAGGTGAGTCTACAGTTCGTAGATTTTTTTGGTTGATAGATAATACTAACATTGCACCATATCAAGATTATTGCACACTAATAGGATCTAGTGAGTTACACTCTTTTAGAAGCTCTGATGCAGGTTCATGGAGTATCCACACACGAAAAATGGCATGCTATTGTCCATCATGTGTAGAGGAAAATTGGGATGACTGTGAGTCAACTGAATGGGTGGACAAATGGGATATACGGGTTTTGGACCCAATTGACACCTATCGTCCCCCACAAGCACCGAAAATGGTAGAGATGGATTCATCTATTGACTTTGACCACTTGTCAAATTTAGTGCAACCTAGTAATATATATATATATATATATTTATTTATTTATATGTCTTTGTAATTTCAATATGTAACTTTATAACTTTTACCCAAGTATTTTCTGAATTAATGACCGCATTTTGTACATTTGTCACTGCAAGCCATGTTTTTTTTGTTATTGCACTTGAAGACAATGAAGAAGGGACAGCTTATTATTTATGTTGTTGTGTTGAAGCCAAACAAAAATTAGATCACTCGGTTATAGATGGTGAAGGTTTAGAGTACCATGTCGGTGCGGTGGTTGTAACAGGCACATGGCTTAGACGATATCCTATGAAGAATCCTAACTTGTGGTTATTCGAGGATTGGCAAATAGAGAGGAAGATTCTTCATTATTCAAACCTTGTTGTCGCATCAAATGTCCACTTGATAAAATATGGTGGAAAACCACATAATAAGATTCTTTGGAAAGTTCATGAGTCAGACCATGAGGCAATACTTGAGACATTAAAAATGTCGAGCAGATATAGTTGGCTCATTAGATTGAATTGGGAGACAGAGAAAAAGTGATCAATTGGATCCAAATACAATGTTACAACCTCTTCCCCAAGACTATCACATGACTAAGGTGGACCATATTGTTATGATGTGTAAGTGATGAGATTTAGTTTTGATTTGTTTAGAATATAGATACATTATTTGAATTTATATTAGATTCTTTAATAGGACCCATTTTTTTAATCTTATCTTAGATTTGTTATTGTGCTAATTCTTCATTTGTAGGTCACCAAAGAAGAGGGCTAATAAAGTTGACGCACAAGTGATAAAGGGTGAGATGCCAAAATCATCTGCGAAATGGTATTATCAATTCACATCCTCAATATTTATTAGTGTTCTTTTTTCAAGTACCATTGTATGATAATCATCTTATGCCTGGAATTGCAGAGGTTAAATTATGTCAATACTAAGGTTTGTAGCATCGATGCTAAGGTTTTTAGCATCAATTGGTCACGCTAAGTATAGTAGTTGTATCATGAATCCTTCTGAACCAATATGACTAAGATTCTTGGAAGAAGACTAAACCATATCTTCTATCTACTCCCTCTTTATATAAGAGTTTGTCAAACAATGAGAATGAAACATTGATTATTACTCCCCCCTCTATGTAAAATTCTCATTGATTTCATTTTGTAAAGTTTTAAGTCACTATCAACCTCTATATCATTGTATTCTTCTTATCATCAAATTACACAACAATGAGAATATGAACGATGACTTCTTCACATGAACCTGACAATTATAAATGCTACACCTTAATAAATGTTTGGGCTTGTTCTTTACCATTCGAGCTTATAATACAATAAATTGGCTTCATTTTTATTTGGAAGTATTTATTATGTTTGTTCCAAAAGTCATTCTTCATTTGCCAATATGAAAATGTGACTATCACGAAAGGCATAGTCTTATAATTTGTAATTTGTATAATGGTATAAAAGCTTGGTTGTGGGTTTGAATCCATTGCCCCCATGACCCTCCTTCTCATGCATTTATTCTATTTATTCTTCTACCTCCTCCTCCGCTTGGCCATTTTGCAACACCATCTGGATGGAACTCTAGCCTTCCTCAAAACCATTATACATGACCTCTCCTTCTTCAAGATATTCTATAAAAAGTTCCTCAACCCTTGAACCTTTCAAAACCCCAATCTCAATGGAAGGCTTCTAGACCAAAGGAACTAGTAAATCCGGTTCTTTAAGAGAAAGAGACAACAAATCCAATTTTCTAGTCACTAGATGGAAAATTGGGGAAATCATTTCAATTAGTTGTAAATCAAAAGGAATTATAAGTAAACTATATCAATATAATAAGTAACTTAGTAATTATATCAATATAATTTAATTACTAAGGAAATGAATTTATTACTCTAACATATAGTACATTATTTTACAGACAAAGGTGTTGAATTTGATGCTTAACAGATTTACATACATGTGTAATAAATAATAAGTGTTGTAGCTTTGGGATCAACACTATAAAATGAAGGATGTCATACTACATTCACAGAGGTACCAAAATATTTTATTTGATATGGAGACAAAAGAAAATGTGTATTCTTCATAACTGCATTTGAGTCTCATGTATTATCATTTTCAGCTATTGACATCAGGAGATACCTTTACATCTTCATCATTGTATTGATCAACGAGTCCTTATTGCACTCACTAGTTCTAAGCCAATGACTAAGGTATGAAAGAGTTTACATTAAAATTTCATTAGTACTAAAATTCAATATAAAATTCATAGGCACAATCGAGTGGTAACTTTGATAGTTTTTGTAGGATCTTATTATTCCTTACCATCAGTGTATCCCTGAGGTGTATATACAGAGGAATTATCAGCTAGCTGTAAGAAAATATTAAGTTTTATGTGTAAATATATATATATATATATATATATATATATATATATATATATATATATATATATATATATATATATATATATATATATATATATATATATATATATATATATTTTATATAAAATAGTTATTTATTCATATATAATTTTGATTGTAACATGTCGAGTTACAGAAGATTCTAGACTAATGGACTAGTGAGCATGTTAGGAAGACCTCGTTATATACACTGGTCATCTCCCACTTGTTGGCAATTAAAGACAATTAGGGATTTATTTTGTTCCCCTAGTTGGAAAGAGTATATATCTAATGATGTACATTTTACACCTATATGGTATTATTGGGCATATGTTTTGTATAATTTTTTCTATGTATGTCATTTTTTACATATATTTCATGTATGACATTATTAGACATATGCTTATGATGTTTCAAATTATTGATAAATGAATTATATGATATTGTTAGACCTTATGGAATCAACTTTGATTTTTTGTTATCACATTAGTTTGATGCTTGTATTCAATCAATCAACATATTTTCCTTTTAATTCTTCCACATTTGGCATATCCATCTAACAATGAACTTATGATACTCCCATCAAGAAGTGCATGATTGCATGGTTTTATGGTGGATGTCCCTCTCTTTTTTAAATTCCAATTTTATTCATCTACATGAGTAAGGGAGATCAATTCCATTTCTTTCAATTGTATTTAAAGGTCATTAAAGTTTTTTCAAACAATGTGATTAAATAAATATTATTCAGCATTTACCTCTATCATCAAGGTTGATTCATTCCTCCTCTTATTTTACCAAATAATTTGGATGAATCACCCATGGCTCCTTACATTTCTTGAAGAAAATTTTCAAAGACTTTGCAACATGTCTTCTCTTCTTCCATATAGTTCATGTTCATTGAAGACATTTGGTCAAACAATATATATGCTTTGTATATTCTCACAACACCAATAGTCATGGTACAATGCTTACAAGATCCATAGTTGAAGAGAAGCTATGTGAAGCTTCTAGAACCATGGACCTATACTTAATTTAGTATTATTGCATCCATGTTACTTATGAAAGTGGAAATTTCACATAGATAAGTAGGGAAACCAAAATTGAAAGCCAAACTTAACATAGAAAAGTAAAGCAAGCCTCAACTATATTCTCATTAAACATTGTGAATTCAAATATCTTTGGCGGAGCATATCTCGGAGCTCTTGCGAGATATGGATGAGGTTCTAGTTCCTACAGGACTGTGTTATAGAGACCTACAATAACCTCTCTTGCTTTTTGGAGATCACATTCCATTTTCATTCTACAACGCCATCTCGGGTGATGTTGAAACTTGCAGTGTTGGCTAGTACAAAGTTGCCAACTGCCAAATCTCTCTCATCTTTCGTTGTGGGATCAAACTATCTGCTCCATTAGCTCTGAGTGGTCAGGTAAACCCTATCCCCAACCTCGTCTTGTCCCCTTCAGTGCTTGAACATTCTCAGGCACGCTGAATCAGAATGTCCCTAAGGGTCACTAAATGCCACAGGGCTGCAATATTTGGCGGGGCATATCTCGGAGCTCGTGCAAGATATGGATGAGATTCTAATTCCTACAAGATCATGTTGCAGAGACCTACAATAAACTCTCTCTCTTTTTGGAGATCGCACTCCATTTTCATTCTACAATGCCATCTCGGGTGATGTTGAAACTTACAGTGTTGGCCAGTACAAAGTTGCCAACTGCCAAATCTCTCTCATCTTTCGTCGTAGGATCAAACTGTCTAGTCCATTAGCTCTAGGTGGCCAGTTAAACCCTATCCCAAACCTCATCTTGTCCCATTCAGTGCTCAAACGTTCTCAGGCACGCTAAACTGGAATGTCCCTAAGGGTCACTAAATGCCACAGGGCTAAAATCTTTGGCGGGGCATATCTCGGAGCTCGTGCGAGATATGGATGAGATTCTAGTTCCTACAGGACCATTTTGCAGAGACCCACAATAACCTCTCTCACTTTTTGGAGATCGCATTCCATTTTCATTCTACAACACCATCTCGGGTGATGTTGAAACTTGCAGTGTTGGCCGGTACAAAGTTGCCAACTGCCAAATCTCTCTCATATTTCATCGTGGGATCAAACTATCTGCTCCATTAGCTCCAAGTGGTCAATTAAACCCTATCTCCAACCTCGTCTTGTCCCCTTCAGTGCTCGAACGTTCTCAGGCACGCTGAATCGAAATGTCCCTAAGGGTCACTAAATGCCACAGGGCTGCAATCTTTGGCGGGGCATATCTCGGAGCTCGTGCAAGATATGGATGAGATTCTAGTTCCTAAAAGACCGTGTTGTAGAGACCTACAATAACCTCTCTCACTTTTTGGAGATCGCATTTCATTTTCATTCTACAACGCCATCTCGGGTGATGTTGAAACTTGCAATGTTGGCCAGTACAAAGTTGCCAACTGCCAAATCTCTCTCATCTTTCGTCGTGGGATCAAAATATCTACTCCATTAGCTCCGGGTGGCTGGGTAAACCCTATCCCCAACCTTGTCTTGTCCCCTTCAGTGCTCAAATGTTCTCAGGCACGCTGAACCAGAATGTACCTAAGGGTCACTAAATCCCACAGGGCTGCAATCTTTGACAGGGCATATCTTAGAGCTCGTGTGAGATATGGATGAGATTCCAATTCCTACAGGACCGTGTTGTAGAGACCTACAATAACCTCTCTCACTTTTTGAAGATCGCATTCCATTTTCATTCTACAACGCCATCTCGGGTGATGTTGAAACTTGCAGTGTTGGCCAGTACAAAGTTGCCAACTGCCAAATCTCTCTCATTTTTTGTCGTGGGATCAAACTGTCTGCTCCATTAGCTCTGGGTGTCAGGTAAACCCTATCCCCAACCTCGTCTTTTCCCCTTCAGTGCTCAAACATTCTCGGGCACGCTAAACCGGAATGTCCCTAAGGGTCACTAAATCCCACAGGGCTGCAATCTTTGACGGGGCATATCTCGGAGCTCGTACGAGATATGGATGAGATTCTAGTTCCTATAGGACCATGTTGTAGAGAGCTACAATAACATCTCTCACTTTTTGGAGATCGCATTCTATTTTCATTCTACAACGCCATCTCGGGTGATGTTGAAACTTGCAGTGTTGGCCAGTACAAAGTTGCCAACTGCCAAATCTCTCTCATTTTTCGTCGTGGGATCAAACTGTCTACTCCATTAGCTCTAGGTGGCCGGGTAAACCCTATCCCCAACCTCTTCTTGTCCCCTTTAGTGCTTGAACGTTCTCAGGCACGCTGAACCGGAATGTGCCTAAGGGTCACTAAATCCCACAGGGCTGCAATCTTTGACGGGGCATATCTCGGAGCTCGTGCGAGATATGGATGAGATTCTAGTTCCTACAGGAGCATGTTGTAGAGACCTACAATAACCTCTCTCACTTTTTGGAGATCGCATTCCATTTTCATTCTACAATGCCATCTCGGGTGATGTTGAAACTTGCAGTGTTGGCCAGTACAAAGTTGCCAACTGCCAAATCTCTCTCATCTTTCATCGTGGGATCAAACTGTCTGCTCCATTAGCTCTAGTTGGCCGGGTAAACCCTATCCCCAACCTTATCTTGTCCCCTTCAGTGCTCGAACGTTCTCAAGCACGCTGAACCAGAATGTGCCTAAGGATCACTAAATCCCACAACGCTGCAATCTTTTACAGGGCATATCTCGGAGCTCGTGCAAGATATGGATGAGATTCTAGTTCCTACAGGATCGTTTTGCAGAGACCTACAATAACCTCTCTCACTTTTTGGAGATCGCATTCCGTTTTCATTCTACAATGCCATCTCGAGTGATGTTGAAACTTGCAGTGTTGGCCAGTACAAAGTTGCCAACTGCCAAATCTCTCTCATCTTTCATCGTGGGATCAAACTGTCTACTCCATTAGCTCCGAGTGGCCAAGTAAACCCTATCCCCAACCTCGTCTTGTCCCCTTCAGTGCTCGAACGTTCTCAGGCACACTGAACCGGAATGTCCCTAAGGGTCACTAAATGCCACAGGGCTGCAATCTTTGATGGGGCATATCTCAGAGCTCGTGCGATATATGGATGAGATTCCAATTCCTATAGGACCGTGTTGCAGAGACCTACAATAACCTCTCTCACTTTTTGAAGATCGTATTTTTTTCATTCTACAACGCCATCTCGGGTGATGTTGAAACTTGTAGTGTTGGCTAGTACAAAGTTGCCAACTGCCAAATCTCTCTCATCTTTCATCATGGGATCAAACTGTCTGCTCCATTAGCTCCAGGTGGCTAGGTAAACCCTATCCCGGACCTTGTCTTGTCCCCTTCAGTGCTTGAACGTTCTCAGGCACGTTGAACCAAAATGTCCCTAAGGGTCACTAAATCCCACAGGGTTGCAATCTGTGACAGGGCATATCTCGGAGCTCGTGTGAGATATGGATGAGATTCCAGTTCCTATAGGACCGTGTTGCAGAGACCAAAGATCAGCCAAGGATAAGGATAGCATAGTAAGAAAATGATTATTTATCTGGTGGATATAAGTCTTTTATATAACAAACCATTTATATGCATAGTAAAAGAACTGAATATAGATTTGAGACATATTGATCACCTGCAGACTGATCATCTTCACAAGTATGCAACTTTTGTTTCACTATTTCATGCAGGTTTATTGAACTTTCTTTATGAGGTCATTTACAGATGGGATGTTCAAAGGTTGAGTTCCTATGGGTCGTCAATACTTTGACTATACTTTAAGTCAACGATTATCAATATGGGAAAAAATGGAACTCGTTGTATTTTGAAGTACTGAGAAGATGGCCTTGCCCTTCCCCAAGAGTTTCAGAAATGGGAGACATTAGGTAAGAGAGTGAAAATGTTACTATCGCTTCAACGCACATGACACAATTGGAAATGCAAATTTTGATGGTAATCATTTTGTGATAAGGGAGAGACTAGGAATGATCGTTGTTACTATCTCTTTAGTAGTGGATTTTTTTTTTCTCTTGAATTTGGTGGTGGGGGATCAGTGGTAATTCTCCTTGGATATTCCTTCTTATGATGTTAGTGACAAGTGTTGCTCTTTGAAAACACTTGTACAATCTTTTTTAAATTATTAGATAAAAACAAAGAATTGTAAGTATTAAACATGATTAGCCTTTAGTTCCTAGAAGATCTTTATTTCCCCATCAATGTATTTAGAAAGTTAAGTTTTAAGAAGATCATAAATAGAAAAAATTAGAGAAGCGATTTAAACATTTATATTGATTGGAAACATGTGAGTCTTCAGTTTCCTCTGCCTTTTAAAGAGTGTTCCTTAGCTAGCATACCTAATTCCACATTCCATAAGAGTGTCATTGCACTAAAGATTTAGGAAACCAACTTCTCTAAGATAAAGCTTCCCGGTCAATAATAATCTAGCCTATTGAGGTACATAATACTTCTCAATTAAACTTGTGTTAATTCAGTATTAATTTTGTAATTAACTACAATTTCAGTATCTGTGTACAGGGGGTGATTGAGAAAACTATTTGAGGTCCAATCTGAAAATATATTTGTAAGGATCTCGACCAAGGTTCACAACTTCGATGATTAATACAATCATTCAGGCTAGAACCTCACTACAAAAAAATAATATATAAAAAAGGTAGTGAATAACGTCATGTTTAGACCCAAATCAACCAATGAAAGTCAAATCAGCATAATGTGGAACAACAATATATGCATTGAGTGGGTTGTCATAGAAAAGCTTCAGAATAAAATTCATGTCTAGAATTAAAAGACCTTAAAAAAAATTTATGCTTGTAACACAAATGGCCATTCAAAATTGAATATGATTACAATATGTGAAATAACATTATGAGAACTTGTAATGCTCTTGTGAACATCGTGTTAATTCTTGTAAGAATCCCTAAGATGCTTGTTATACTCAAAATTTTGTTGAAATTAAATTAATTTTTATCTTGTCGGTTAATTGGCTTAGGGTGATATATGCTTCTTGGATGGAATAATGAGTTCGTGATTAACTCTGTGTTAAGATTTATAGCATCTTCTAGTTATTTGCAAAGGAAATTTATAAATTAAGCTAATGTCATATGACTTGCTTGAGAAAGATGTCCGTGTTCTTATTGATGGGTACTAATGACTGTCCACATTTAATTCTTCAATATCCTATTTGACAAGCTTTCCATAGACATTTCTCTGCCATACTAAGTATTTTTGAAAACATATTTGAGTAGAAGCACTATAGTAGATACTACATGATGTTTTAAAAAATAACGTAATGGGTTAAAGACTTATTTCCAAGGTATTATGTCATAGTATTTTAATTGTAATGATCTTAGACTAATGATATTCTTGAAGGTAACTTTGACATGCAGCAAGAAACACAACCTACAGCCAAGGCTATATTGTGCCTACAACCAAAGCCATAAATGCTCACAGCCAAAGCCACTAGTGCATATAGCCAAAGCCATGGATGCTTATAGCCAAAGTTACAAGTGTTCACAGCCAAAGCCATGAGTACATGAAGTCGATGATCACAATTGTTTACAACTATTCACCAGAAACAACTTCTTTGTAGTTTTTGAGAAATACTAATAAAGCAAAAAATAACATCTACTAGTTCATAGACATAATGGCAACTCTCTAGCAATTGAATTTAATTTCATACATGCACATATCTAATTTAATGTCATACACGAATATATCTAATTTAATGTCATACATGAACAAACATATAATATAAAATGATAACCAATAATGTCGTATATGAACAAACATATCATATATTAACCAATAATGTCATACATCAAATAAATGTCATACATCAAATATAGAATGTCATATGTACATCAAATGTATGTCAAATATGTTTCTCTGATGCGCATATATATACATGGGGAAGGAAACAAGTCTCTATATATATATATGTATCGAATATCTCAACTACATCTTTTCCTTCCCACGAGGGGAAGGAAACAAGTCTCTCAACATCCTTTGCTGTCGTGTGGAGGGAGACAGTGGAGATGACAAGGCCCTCCTGACATGCTCACTTGACCTCTTGTTGAGGCTCTTCTCCAGGTCCAACTGATACAAAGAAAGTAGATATGAATCAATATTTAATATACGTTGAAATCAAATATATGTAGACACAAAATCAATTATTTTCTTACCGCCAACAAATAGTCACTCTGTAAGTCCACCTCAAATGCTCGTGGACGATCAGGCGTGACAAGACCCTGCAACAATTCAATAAATATAATCACTTATAAATAACATTAGAAATTTTGAGATTAATTATTATAAACAACAACTAAAACGAAGAAAATTCTTTCATACCTCTGTTAGTGGTTGTGAGCTAGCCACAGCTGCGGCCACTCCACTATCAACAGACTGTCGCAGATGAGGAGGTGTGTCCGACATCATGAGTTGCATGTCATACAATACCTGTTATATCTAACATGAAACATGGAATAAATATAATCAAATGAATTAAATTGACATGAAACAACTGTACCTGTGTGAAGCTCGTATGATGTCTTTGCTCCGTGTCTGTGGTAAAGGTTGAGGGTCCTGTGGAGAACTGATGCACATGCATAATTTTTTTTGTCAATCCTTAATATGATTGCGTAATAAATATATGTATTAATTAAAATGATTAAATTGATACATACCTCAAGGCTCGTCGAAGGGACAAAAAATGGGCCTAGAGGATCGCTGCTAGGCCCAGCAACACTTTGACCCTAAATTTTGAACAATGTCAATAAATGCTAATTAATTAATCATTCACTATACATATGAAATGTGATCAAATTAGTAATTTACCTATGTGTCAATGCCAAATGTCTTGTTCAGGAACTCATCAGTGACAAGCCCATCATCCGCAGAATCTCCAGCATGAGTGCCAAATGTGCATAGGGATCCGCATGAAGTGCACATGTGACCACGACGTGCATAGAAAGATCCCCCTCAACTAATGGGCTCGTGGAATGGATGAGGGTCTGCGTCAAAGCATTAATGGTCCCTAGAGTGCTGGCCTCTACATGTTCCTTCACAACTGAAAGAATAATCACATGCTCGTGTTGTGGATGGACCACAGGTGCCCTAACTACATTAGGGTCACGACGTGCTCCTGACCTCTCAAATGATGACCCCCACCTCTACCCTGGGAGTCTAACATATCAAAATAATTGGGGATCTCCCCAAGGACAAACTCACAATATAATTTCTTCAAAAAATACATGGGGACCTCATGATTGTTGCAAGGAGGGGCATCAAAAACCATCCACCATCTATCCCAAAAATTATTTCTAATAGCATCGTGTATACACCAATGGATAGGGAACCGTTTAGTACCCTCTCTAATAGTATTTGGCTCACCGGGTTTTCTAAATAATGCACATATACTACCTTTTGATATTTCTTTTTTTTTAACATCTTCATATGACAATTTATTTGCATAAAATCTTTTTTGTTCATCCCTCTTAGCTCGCCAAATATCTAACTAACCACTAACTGAGGCTATCTGAGTGTTAATGGATTCGAGTGATGATGCCAATTGAGCTCTCATTGGATTGGTTTGTCCGGATTCTTTCAACCGAGCAATGAGTCTTTCTAATTCAGTTTTGCCTCTTTGTATTTCATTTCTTATATTTTCTTGTGTGCCTGGCAGAGGTCTTGCAATTGGTTCAGGTTGTGGAATTTTTTGTTCTTCTTGAGGAGGGTTTTGATTTTGAGGTTCTTGAGGGTTTTGTGGATTTTCCAGTTGATTATGGACATTTCTTGATAAAAAATCAATTGAAATCCAACTAAATAAACAAATCTAAATGAAATTTGTAAAAACCCTACAAATGAATATCAAAAACCAATAAAACAATATGGAAAACATATTAAACAATGCAAAGTTAAGTTTATATCACTTACCTCGTCGTCGTCGGTGTGCTCGTTGTCTTGGATTTCATTGGTGAGGAGGCATTTTGGCAAATGGTGGTGAATTTTTGCTATCAAACCCGCGTACGCGCTGTTGGAGAGCCAAAAAGAAAAATGAAAATGATGGGCTGCGGGTCTGCGGCCCATCATATAACTTTTTTCATATCAGAATAGCGCGTACGCACTATTGAAAATTAGAAAAAAAAAAAAAAAAAAAACTTGTCATCTTTTTGGCACCACAACTCGGTGCATACACCCAGTTACCATAATTCTTTATGTGCAATAATTCTATCATATAGAGAGGATCTTGTACAACAAATAATTGAGTAATATATTTCTCAGAAATATCACACTTCTAGAAGATTTGTACCATAGAGTCATTATTGATACTAATAATTGCCAAGGAGGAGTTAAAAGGTAATAAAGATGACTATGACTAAATGGATTTTTATTGTCAATAGAAATAGGTCACTTACACAAGTCTTTATGTGTTTTATAAATATGAGTTAGAACTATATATTCTAAAAAGAAAGCCAATATTTTCATAAATTTTTCCCTCTCTTATAATATACATATTTTTCTGCATTACTCATGCACAATATATAAATATCTTTAAACATCAATCGTCAAAATTGGTGGACATCTACAAACCATATATGATCTATCAGTATAGCCGCTCTAATGTGATTGAATTATATTTCAGATTTTTCTCTAAGGAAATCATTACGCTAATCATAATGTAAGCATTTGCTTGGAAGCAAGCTGCGAATGGAATGTTGTAATAATTTCCTATCATACATTTTCGCCGGGCAAGGTGTCACAAGAGATTATGGAATGCTCGTATCATCTCATTCCGTGCGAACACATTTCTTTTGGGCATTCCGTCAAACAACTCACATGCCATGTCTATGTTCCCACATTTTGCATTCATAAACTACTGCACCTGATAAATTACTTCTGTCCTCTATATACTGTAACTGTTTGTTTAGCCTGTTCCATGCTACCAAAGGTTGAGGAGTCTAAACCAATGGCAACAGAGTGAATTTTATAGAGCCTTTTTAAAAAATCTTCTTCACTTATATCTTGTAAGTGGGGTGTTTCATTAGAATACATTTAAAGCTATTAGGTTTCCCCAATCTATAAGAATGATGTTACAGTTTCTATAGTATAAGATTCTTTACATCAATATTTCATATCAGAATAGCTAATCTATCATCGAGATACATTTTGTCAAACAGTTTGTTTCCATTTTAAGGTTCGACATTTTACATACATTTCTACCAAAGCATGCTTCTCCTCTGCTCGAATATTCCTGAGCGATGTGGAACGCAGTCATTCTTCCCCCTCTGTGGAAGGAAAGAGATATAAGAATAGAGGATTTTAATCATATGTTGTAGTTGCAAATGCCCTGGTAGACATGTATGCAAAATGTCGAAGTTTAGACTAGTTGCGTGACTTGTTTGGCAAAATGCCTCACATAAATGTATTGAGATGGAGAAGTTTTGTTGAAAAAGGTTTTACAAACTTTCAAGCAAATGCAATAGTCCGATGTAATGAAAGACTCCTAAGCTCTACCAGCGTTGTCTTTCCCTATACTAAAATGGGGTTTCAAACCAGCGCATAGACATTCGTTAGAGTATGGAGGAGAGGGCACTTCCGTCAGATGTTACAGTTTCAACTTCCCTGGTAGACATGTATTCAAAATGTGACAGCATAGACAAGGCAGATGAACTGTTTGATAGAATGCTTGAAAGAAGTGTGGCATCCTAGACTGCAATGGTTGTACAAAAATGGATGGTTTGACTTGAAAGGCTTTAAATCATTGAGGAAAATGCAGTAAAGCCAGTGCAAAAAATGGAAGCTTTGGAACAGGGAATGCCAATTTATCAGAGTATAGGAGAGAGGAATGTTGTTGTCAACGTAGTTAGAAATTGCCTTAATAGACATGTATGCAAAATGTTGAAGCACAGATGAAGCATTTAAATCGTTGCACATGATGCCTCAAAGAATGTATTCACATGGACTACAATGAACCTGGGATATGTACAAAATGAATTGGCTAAAATTTTTATCTTTTTAAGCTTTCTTACTAACCCAATTCCATTCTGCCATTTCTTGATATCAAACATCATCTTTTTAATCATCAAGTCAACTTTGTTAATCTTGAATGTTGGGAATGTAGCTTTTTTTTAAAAATTGTGGGTCGTTTTGGCTACTCCTATGATCATGTTAACGAATTCCACACAACTTTCCTATCTTCCAAATCCTACATATTATATCCTGGTCAAATTATTAATTTAATTGAGAGCCACTCTATCTTCCATATAAACTTTGTAATTCTTAGACTTCAATACCACATCCTTCCTTTCAAAGGGCTTTGAAGCTTTTTACGATTAAGGCTTAAGGGGATGGTTTTCCTAGTGCTTCTGAGATGTCGTTTTTTATAAGACGAGGTAACAACATAGCTCAAAATAATATATATGTGTGTGTGTGGGGGATAGAAATTTGTTGTTAAAAATGAATTGGAATTATTTGAAGCAGTTCTTAAATCTTAAAATTCCGGTTCATGTGATTGATGTTGCTAAGATAGAGAGGAAACACTATAGTGTTCAAATTTATTAATTCTTAAGGTCGGTTCCTTTTATATATTCTAATGACACTACAGGTATTCAGACAAGTAAAAGTCATATTGACAAAACTTACTACATACAGATTGTGTGTGCCATACATGGTGACTAACGGTGAAACCATGGAAGGAATAAGTGGGGGACTCAAAAATTGCAGTTTGAATGAGATCCAGTTGAAGACTAACAAAATCTAAGATTTCAAATTAATGAAACCTTCTTCTTCTATGTAAATATTTTAGGGTATGTAAACCACAATTAAGAAAATGCTCCATATTGTTTTGATCTCCTTTAAATGAATTTATTTAGTGTTCAATGACTTTCTTGACCATAATTGCCTTCCAAAATACAATACAAAGCATAATCTGCTATTAACATAACCATTCCACTTTTTTGATACAAGTCCTAGTATATAATAACCCTTGCACTAGGAATCAAATCAATGGAAATCAATATTTTTGGATGCGTTCACCATTGAATTAAGGGGTTGATTTCTTTCTTTAATTGATTCTTCTTTTTCAAATTGGGGTCCTTAATTTATATTCATCTTCAAAGAATCTTGAGTGGTATTCTTCGCACCATTTAACTTTTTGTTAATTAGCTTCATGAAAGAATCTTATTAATTGGGGATTGGAGAAAGGTTGTTTCCCATAAGATCAATGAAAATACTAGCCACAACATACTTTCCTTATGATTGTCCTATCATTTTCTTATTTCTTAGACTTTATGTCGCAATATAATATCATGTCTCTATACTAATTTATTTGAACAAATTTATTTTATGTGTGTTTAATTAGGTGTAGAATTATGTTTATTATGTAATTAAACAATTTATTTAAAATAGAGGACCATACAAAACCAGTTTGAGAGTTATATAATGCACTCAAATTAACTACTAACAACTTCACATTAGTTATGAAATCAATCAAGATTAGAACTAAAGTCCTTAATATTATCCATGTTATATAGATTGGTTTATAAAAAGTGATCATGACCTAGCTAGTCGAATTTGGAAGATTATGCTTGAGATTACAAAGTTTGGCATAGAAACCAAAAGAGCAGTGCATTAAAGGGGAAAGAACACACTAGCAGGGAAGACACTAATATCTACCTCATAATTGTTTGTAAAATTCAAAGCTCAACCTATAAGTTGTCAAAATCCTTCATTTGGTACTAAAAGTCATTCATTTAAAGTTACAAAGTTTTCATGATCGTAGTAAGATTGTTCCACGATATGATTTTTGATAAACACCATTGCTCTGAACACTTCTACAACCTTATCCCATAACAACAACCAAGTTCTCCTTGTTAGTCAAAATGATAGAGACAAGATGATCCTTTGTCATCATAAATAACTAGAAACTAGTGCTTGCACCTTTGAAGGGTGCATGGGTTAAGCTGGTAGACACATATATTTTTGATGATTTTCTTGAAAAGTTATGAACAAGCATTTTATTATAATTAAGTTCTTTAGTTCTAATAAAACATTTGATAGAAAATTTTGGTTTTTATTATTTCATGTGGTCAAAATATTTATGTTTTGTTTGAAACAAAATATTATTTAGGCGAGTTTCCTCTTTTATTTTGTGTATGTGTATATGGATTACTTTTCATTTTAGAGTATATGGACCAAAGGTGAAATTAGGTCAAATACAGAGCTCATTTATTGATTTCACTTTAGATATAGTTGTGAAAATTAGACCTTGTCTCTTACATACACCAACATCCACCATTCCTTTTTGTATCACGAGCCCTTGGAATTTGTGTATAGTGATAGACCATGACATGGTGATTAGAAGTTGTCTCTAACTATCTAGAGTGATAGGTACTATTGTTACATGTTTGTGATCTTCATGGATCCATGGTGGACCATTGTAATTCTCATAATGTGCTACAAAATACATGGACATGTCTAGTGACCTAAAACCTAGTCTATAAATGATATCAATACAATAGCTCCAATAATGTCCTGCTTCTATCCAAAACTTTTTTGCAAGCATATTGTGTTTTCCTCTTCACATGGAGTACACGCTTCTCTAGTTTCTCATCGTGCATTTGATTATTATTTTTGCATACATAATTTATCATTGTACTTATTATGACGATGTGATTCAATGATTTTAACATATTTTTATTGTGTAGCTTTAATGCATCATTGGTAGAAAATAAATGCATAGACCCATCAAATTATTTGTTTTCATATGAATTTATGTGTATATTTGCATGAGTCATTAGAAGCTCCCAATCATACTATGTTGGGTTTGCATCTCGTATGTTATACAATAGTTGGCAGATTTTTACTTGTGTGGTGTTCTCATGTCCTTCTTGTCAAAAACATATTTGTCATGTAACAACTATTGTAAACTAGTTGCAAAGTAACTTGGCATTTGAATGTGATGTGTAAATAAGTTTGACCATAAGAAGGGATAGTTGTGATAGGTACTATTGGTACACTTTTAGGTTCTCCATGGTTCCATAGTTTCCCATTATAATATTCAAAACATGCTACAACATACATGGGTACATCTAGTGCCCTACAACTTGGTCTATAAATGATATCACTAATCTCACCAAGAGATCCATTAACAACTTCCCATGGAATGAGGGGATTCCTTTATCATTATCAAAATGTTTAATTTCAAATTTCCTCACCAAAGTACTCAAAATGGCTTTGCTATATATTTTTTAATATTTTATTTTATTATGAAACCTAACTCTCATGCTTCTCAGATCATTACTTTAAATTGACAAATTAGATAGAGAGGGGGGATAAATATTATGACAAATTTTTTCACACTTGAAACTTAATGACATCATTTAATATATATTAAATTATTGGTTTAACCCTTGCACCCTTCAAAAGAAAAAGAGCTAGTGATATGTTACATACAATTTTAGTGTTTTTCAATGGTTGGAGTTGGACAAACTTGCAAAATTCACTACATTTTAGATGTAGATGCAACAACATAGAACATTTTTTTGTGTGTGTCATTTGAAAATATAAAGAGAAAAAGTGTGTCAAAAAAGGGAAAAACCTAGGATGGTGAGTGATCTTAATAGATTTTTGGACCTATTTTCTCCATTTATATCTATTGTCTAGCACATCAACCTTGCTCATTGTTTGGCAACAAAACCTCAATTCTCTCAGCTTTCTACTTATTTTCACCTTCTTCATTTTCATAATGATGGTTGAAGATCCTACCTCAAGTCTTTCACCCTCTCCCATTTGTCTCACACTCTCTAACATGTCTTCACTTTTTATTAGCCTCCCCCCACCCTTTTATTTCTTTCAATATTCTCATCTCTCTATCTAGTATTCATCCCACACTCATCCCCCATCTCTTCTTATATATCTTCATCCCTCTAATTGTCATTTCCTATATGAAATGATCACCATAATGCATTTTGAAATCATTGGTTCAAATCTCTCTCTCTCTCTCTCTCTCTCTCTCTCTCTCTCTCTCTCTCTCTCTCTCTCTTTGTGTGTGTGTGCGCGCGCGCGCGCGCACGAAAACAAAAAAATCATCATCTTATATTGTAATATTATTATTAAAACTAAAAGAATGCAATCTAAGTTAGTTTTCCTTGTTAGAAACACAAGAAAACAAAAAAATATTATCATCTTATATTGTAATATTATTATTAAAACTGAAAGAATGCAATCTAAGTTAGTTTTTCTTGTTAGAAATAGATAATGCTGAGGGGTGGGGGGGGGGGGGGGGGAGGGGGGAGTGAATCAATATTCTAAAAACTTTTTCCCACAACTGAATATTGTTAATTCCTTTATAACTTGCATATGAAAGTAATCCAACAATGTTGAATAGTAAATATAAACATGCACATAGAGAACTCATAACATCATTATTTGTTAACTAGGGAAACCCTGGCCAAGGGAAAACCCTGATGGGGATGATACCCACTAGATGATTTATTAAACAATAGGATCATGTTAAGGATATTGACCCTATTAGGAGTCTATGAAATATGTATAGTGTCCAAATTCATCACAAGTCCAACATTTAAAGATTTTCTTATCATCTTTCTCTCTTCTTACCATAAGGGCTACCCCTTCCTCAATCTTCTTGTCTTCATCAGCTTTCTTTTTATTCTCATCCTCTTCTTTCTTTTTATGTTCTTCCTCTTCTTTCTTCCTCCTCTCTTCTTCTTCATTTCTATTTTCCTCTTCTTCTTTTCTTTTCATTTCTTTTCTTCTTCCTCATCATCATCAAAGCTAGTGTATGCAATGATATTGCCAACAATGAATTTTCCAAATACTACAAAAGGATTTTCCTTTATGTCTACAGTTATGTGTGTACTATCCACTTGCATGGATTCAATACCCATAACAATGTGAGGTGGTGAAAGTGCAATATGTGTCCCCTCTGCTTCCTCCTCTTCCCTAGAAGGTGTATGGACTTGCACATGTACTAGGTTGTCAGGCTTTACCTGCGCACTCACCTTTCGCATTGTAGTCATATACTTTACAATTTCCTCCTTTGTTTCTTTCCTTACATCCTCATAATTGCCTCCCATCAAAAGAATTGATATTATTTTGTTCCTTAGCAAGGGCTCAATACCCTTCAAAAAAATTTCTGAGTCCTCCTTAGAGTCAACATCACATAGTTTATTTATTGTTGTGATCCTCATACTTAGATCCTCTTCTAACACTCTATTATTTATGTTAATTAAACTATTGTATAGGTCTTCAAGTATCTTATTTTTTATGTTCTCAAACTTCTTCTTCCTCAAAATCATATTCCTTATAATAGCATTCTCTAACTACCTTCCATCCATATTGCTATACATATTGTAATACTTATTTAACTATACAAAATTATCATCATTAATTATTTGCATGTTCATATTCTCTACCTTGGGTTTCCAAGCTCTTTCTCCAGCTCTTTTTCTGGCTTCTTGGGCATCTTGTTCAACAAGTTTATCTCCAACTTCATCCTCAGAACTCTCTAAACTTCTTAATAGCATTGTCTTTCTCCTTTTTTCTGCTCCACTGGCAGTCTACTTGACCCTTTTCTTGGCTGATAGTGCAAGTTCTTGCTTTACCTTTACCAATCTCTCAGATTTTTCTCTACGCAATAAGTGCTTCCACCTCTGTCTGCCTCCTAGCTTGTTCATTCCTTATTCTAACTGGTTGCACTTGTGCAATTGGTGCATTAGACACAATAGGGGCATGCACACAAGGTTGTGCTACTATCAGACCTTTTGAAGATCCTGCAACAACAATGGGAGTTGCTACCAACACTTTAGTTTGTCCATGTTACCATAAATAATAATTATTTACACTTTACTTAAGTTTACTTAGGATAAACGCATTATTTTATTATTTCATAGGTTAGATGCTTAGGAGTTTGCGTACTTGTATGAGTTTTTATGTTGACAACACAGGATTAAGCAACTCTAATTTAGCACATGGTGTCTACACCACTAGAGTTTGCATAATCAACTGAGTTGTCATGTTGACAACACCGTTGTTCACACTCTTAATTAAGCACATGGTGTCTACAACATAATTTTACATGACACACCTTTGTAGGCTTATTGTCTCATCATTACACTAACTCCTGTGCTTAATGGAGGATAACCCATTCCTAGTAGACATGTGCTTAGTTGTGAGGCTTATCCTATTGCTAACTCCTAGACATTCTAGATGCATCATACAAGCCTTTATATACAGGCACCTCTAGTGTACTATACAATGAATTGAATATCATATTGTTATTCTGATCATACACTGTTGGTCTATTTTGTGCTATTTATTGTGCTTCTTGGTCTTGGGTGAATTTTGCCCCAAGGAAAATTCTTACATATTATCAGAGCCATAGAGGCATCATTTCATAGCCATTGGAGATCGATCTTGCTTCACCTCTCTAAGGACACCTCGACTCATATCTAGAGAATCCATAGATATTGGGAGCGTCTAGAGCCAAAGAAGACCTCACCATTACATCTGAAGTGTCAATTCAGTTAAAATTGACTATAAATTCGCCTATATTGGGCCATAGTCAAATTTGAGGCAAATTTTTTTTGCAAACTGGCACTCGAAGGCTCAATTTGCAAGTATGGTATGATCATTTCTAGATTTTCTTAATTTATTTTTGGATCTGTTGATTTTATTTTCTCTAGGATTTTCAGATTGTATTTTTTGAAAAAAAAATAGACTTACTGGGCTTATAGAGAATTTTTTTTTGCAGGAACCAGGTGGTGAAATCTTAGCCCCCGTAGGGAATATTCTATCACAAAGAAGGGAATATTCTGTTAGAGTTCAACATATTCCATTTTTAAATTGACAATAATTTCCTTACCAATTTCTAGCTTGAGCTTCACATACCGATGGCCAAATCTACAAATCAGCAAGTCTACGCATTTGGTCACCTGGCGGTAACACAACTCATGGGCTGCTTTGTTTAATGCCCACTGGCTTTTGCTTTTAAAAATTGTAAAGGTTAAAAACCCACCACATGTGGGATTAAACTAGTCTCCTCACCAGTTGCTCAATCATCTCAGTGATGGTTTTTAACTCCCCGTTGGCTACATTATTTTTGGCCCCCCACTCATACTTCCGTCGGCATGTTCACTAGCCATCTACAACAATCATCAGTCACCAGAGAAGTCCTTCAGCCCCTGTTACATTAAGTATTTTGGTATTGGAGCACTTCAAAAATTTAGCATTGCCAACAACAAAACCCATCCAGTCTATGATGACCTGCTTACTCTCAGGCCTGACACACGTATAAACAATACAGTGCCACGAAGACACAGTGCCATGTAGGCACAGTCACTTGTCCACGTCCACCTACCCTACATTAGTAGCCACCCAGTCAGTGACGCATCAATAAAGTGACACGTAGGACCTAGTCAGTAGCCACGTGGCCCTACCATCTTAGCCTAATTGTATTGCCATGTGGCCAATCCATATGGTCTGTACGACAAGTCATCCGCCATGTTAGCAAGAAGGATTTTTTTGTTGACATCATCAAATCATTGTCTTAAAATTAACAATCATATGACTGTCATCCAAAAGCCAAATCAAACTACTGTGACGGTTGTTTGACCATCAAATTTAACCTTATAGATTATTGATTAGACCCCTCTCCAGATTCAGTTTTGAGTCTGACTTTGGGAAGCCATATATTAGTCAAATGAGACTCTATGATTGCAATTGGAGAAGAAAATCATGATTCAAGGCTTTACAGTTTCTCCTCCTTTGTGAAAAATTCAAATGCACAAGCCTTGTTACTACATTCAAATGCATAAAGTAAGCTGTGGCATGAGAGATTTGGACATCTCAACTACAAATATCTTTTGTAGCTTAGTAGCAAGAAAATGGTCAATGGTCTACCTCAAATTTAGTTTTTAGATGGTGTTTGTTCAGGTTGCTTTCTTGGAAAACATCCAAAAAAATTGTATGCAAAGGGGAAGTCTTGGAGAGCACAATGTGTACTTGAATTGGTTCATAGTGATGTGGTGGGACCATTTCTAGTGCCATCATTTGGCAAGTCTCACTATGCACTCACCTTCATAGATGACTACTCTTTCTGTACTTGGGTTTTCTTCATGGCTCATAAGAGTGAAGTATTTGAAAAATTTCTCAACTTTAAGGTTCAAGTGGAAAAGCATTCAGAGAAATTCATCGAAGTTCTTCGAATAGATAATGGGGGGGAGTATGTGAACACAAGATTAATAGACCTTTGCACTCGAGAGGGAATTGACCTTCAGCATTCACTACCATATACATCACATCAAAATGGTGTTGCTGAAAGAAAAAATAAAACTCTCAAAGAGATGACCACTTGCATGCTAAAAAACAAGTGTCTTGATCAAGTCTTTTGGGATGAAGCAATGAATTGTGCTAACTATATTCAAAATAGAAGTCCTCAGAAAGCTTTGGATGGTGTAACTCCTTTTGAAGCATGAACTGGTAGGAAACCTACGGTTAAGAACTTTAGAGTCTTTGGTTGTCCAATATGGGCAAGAATTCCTCCACAAAAATGCAAGGCATTATAACCTCAAAGAAAACCGTGTATCCTTGTTGGATATGCAGACTCACATAAAGCCTACAAGTTAAGGGTAAGTGCACCAAGTTGTGGTGCCAAAAAGATGACACCTTTTTTTTTCTAGTTTTCAAAAGCACGCACGCGCTTTGTAAAACAATTTTTTTTTTATAAATGGGCTGCAAACCCATAGCCCATTTCATTTTAACTTCATTTTTCAAGATTTCCTCCTCACAATGTATACATGAGTTGAAGGATTTGAAGATTTTCACCACCCTCCTCCTCAAAATGCCTCCTCATCGCCAAAGTTCAAGATCGAGATCACATCGTATGTTTTCTACCCTTGTTTTTGCATTTTTTTGTAGGTTATTTTCAATTTTGCTTTAAATTTGTTTATTTATTTAGATTGCAATTGGTTTCTTATCAAGAAATGTTAATAATAAACTAGAAAATCCCCAACAAGATCAAAACCAAAACCCTCCACAAGATCCAAATGAAAACCCTCCACAAGATGAGAATCAAAACCCTCCACAACAACAACGAGAAATTTTGCAACCTACACCGATTGGAAGACCTCCTTCTGGCACACAAGACAACATAATAAATGAAATAGAAAGAGGAAAAAATGAATTAGAAGAACTCATTGGTAGGTTGAAAGCTTGTGGACAAACCAATCCAATGAGAGCACAATTGGCATCCTCCCTCGAGTCCATTATGACCCATGTAGCTTCTATTAGTGGTCATTTGGATATTTGGCATGTTAAGAGGGAGGAACAAAAAGAATATTATGCAAACAAATTATCATATCGAGATGTTAAAAAAAATAAAAATACCAAAAGGTAGCATTTGTGCATTGTTTAGAAAGCTTGGTGAACAAAATATTGTTAGAGAGACAACTAAATGGTTCCCCATCCATTGATGCATACACGATGGTATTAGAAATAATTTTTTGGATAGATGGTGGATGGTCTTTGATGCCCCTTCCTGCAATAATCACTAGGTCCCTATGTATTTCTTATGGAAATTGTATTGTGAATTTATCCTTGGGGAGATCCCCAATTATTTTGATATATTAGAATTTGAGGGTAGAGGTGGGGGGTCATGATTTGAGAGACCAAGGGCACATCATGACCCTAATATAGTTAGGGAACCTATTGTCAAGCCACAGGGTGAGCATGTGATTATTCTTTCAGTTGTGAAGGAACATGTAGAGACCAACACTATAGGGACTATTAATGCTTTGGCGTGGATCCTCATTCATTGCACGAGTCCATTAGTTGAGGAGGAGCCTTCTGTGCGTCGTAGTCACATGTGCACATCATGCGGATCCTTATGCAGATTTGGTAGTCATGCTGGAGATAGTGTGGATGATGGGCTAATCACTGATCAATTCTTGAATGAGACATTTGGCATTGACACACAGGTAAATTACAATTATAATAAACTAATTTTCACACATTTCATATGTATAGTGAATGACTAATTAATTAGCATGTATTGACATTGTTCAAAATTCAGGGTCAGAGTGTTGGTGGCCCTAGAAGAGATCCCCCGGCCCCATTTTTCATCTTGTTGATGAGTCCAGAGGTATGTATCAATTTAATCATTTAAATTAACACATATATTTATTAAGTAATCATATGAAGGATTGACAAAAAAATTTATGCATGTGCATCAGGTCTCTACTAGACCGTCGACATTCACTAAGGACTCTGAGCCTAGGCATGATACAAGCTTCATAGAGGTACATTTTTTTCATATTAATTTAATTCATTTGATTATATTTATTTCATGTTTCATGTTACATGTAACTTGTATTGTATGATATGCAACTCTTGACATCTGAGACTCCTCCTCATCTTCGATAGTCCATCGATTGTGGAGTTGCTGCAGCGATGGCTAGTTTAGAGCCATTAACTGAGATATGAAAGAATTTTCTTAGTTGTTGTTTATAACAGTTAGTATTGAAATTTCTAATGTTATTTATAAGTGATTATATTGATTGAATTTTTGTAGGGCCTTGTTACACCCGATCATCCACGAACCTTTGAGGTGGATGTGCAAAGTGACTATTTGATGGTGGTAAGAAAATAATTAATTTTGTGCATACATATATTTGATTTCAATGTATAATAATTATTGATTCATATCTACTTTGTTTGTATCAGCTCGAGTTAGAGAAGAGCCTAAACAAGAGCACAAGTGAGCGTGTGAGGAAGACCCCATCATCTCCCTCCACACAATGACTGAAGAGCTCTACGGATTTTTTTCCTTCCCCTCGTGGGAAGGAGAAGATATAGTTGATAGACACACATGTATAGGCATTAGTGGACATATATGTTAGATTTTATGTCAATGGACATATTTGATATACATTTGATGTATATATGATATTTTATATTTGATGTATGACATATATTTGATGCATGTCATTATTAGACTTATGAGATTATTGGTTAATATATGATATGTTCGTTCATGTATGACATTATTGGTTATCATAATATATTATGTGTTTCTTAATGTGTGACATTATTGGTTATCATTTTATATTATATGTTTGTTCATGTATGACATTATTGGTTATCATAATATATTATATGTTTGTTAATGTATGACATTATTGGTTATCATTTTATATTATATGTTTGTTCATGTATGACATTATTGGTTATCATAATATATTATATGTTCATTCATGTATGACATTATTGGTTATCATAATATATTATGAGGTTGCATGGGTACTTGTACCCACACCCATGATACTCGTACCCACGTACCCAGGTACCAAGTACTCGGTGGAGAGCATCATAGCTAAGGATACACACACACACACACAAATGATATTTTGTTTGTGTATCAGCTTGTTGTTTATCAAGCTTTCAATACCTAATCAGTTTGAAACTTTGATAGAATATTGATTAACAATAAACTTTATCACTATTCAAGCATAAGTTTATCATTTCCAATATGTCATCATCATATGATTTATGATCTTGTTCATGTTTAAATTTTTCCTTCTCTGTTATTTTTTTATCAAGCTTAATTTAATACCTAATCAGTTTTGAAACTTTGATACAATATTGATCAACAATAAACTTTATCAGTGTTAAAGCCATAAATTTATCATTTGCAATATGTCATTGTCATATGATTTATGATCTTCCCTTGTTCATGTTTAAAGTCTAGCTTCTATGTTATGCATCTAAACATTTATCATAAATTATTATTACAAACATATAATAAATCTGAAACTGAAAACAATACATTACATTTGCAAACTTTATCATTGTTCTTGATTTGAAAAATCATTGTCATGACTCATAAATTCAGGTTTTCTATAAATATAAAAGTATAATTAAAAATAAAGTTTGACATACCCAAGTACCCCCATCCCTTATTATAAAAAACACTTGTACCTGTACCTGTACCCATACTCATACCCTAAGTACCCCAAGTACCCCCATCCCCATGCAACCTTGTATATTATATGTTTGTTCATGTATGACATTATTGGTTATTATATGTTAGTGAATAGATTATCCTCCAAAGAAATAAATATAAATTAACTCTAAATGCCTAGATAGGGAGATTGAATCAACACTAATAGTTGGATAGGTTATCATTGAATTGATAACCTTCCTCTGAATTTTATTGGGTACAGCTCCCCGTACATGATTTACAATGAATTGAATATGGATTCTTTTAACTAGAAAGCACAAAAGGTTTACAAACATCTACTCGTAAACACAAAATAGACGTGAAAACTAAGTGACTGACAGAAAAGAATAGGAAATAACACAAAGTCTATTTGTTTGGATGTTTCATTAAAAAATAAATGAAAATCCCGAGAAAGTGAAGAATCAGAACTTTAAAGGTATCTTGAAATCAAATATATTCAGGAAATAGTGATACTAAATGTATTTAGAGAAAACTGAAAGTTACACCAAGATAATAATTAGTGGAAAGAAATCTGCCCAAACTCAAAGTTTTGGTATACAATTTTCACCCAAACCTCCCTTCCCTAACATGTATAAGATTACACAAACCTCAACACATATTGCATCAGAATCACTATCTGAAATAAAACAAAATCTCCCTTAAGTACACGTAAAATCAAAATTTCCTATTCTTACTAAGACAAAGTTCAGAAAAGACAATAAAGATTAGCTCTCCTACAGTCCCAGAATCTACTGTCTCTCTTTCCTACTGTAGCACCCTAGTCTACCTGCAGGAAAGAAAAGTGGAACCCTCTACCTTTGACTCTCTCCCTTTATATAAGTTTTCATCTTTTTGGTGGGTCTTATTAGTTATAATAAATGATTCTTGAAAGAAAACCACCTCCCTATGTTCTCTTATACTTCTGTATTTGCATAATGCTTAATTCATAATTAAATATTTTATTATGATTCAATTTTATCATTGCATTGGCTTCTTTTGTATGGAATGGATAACATCTTCAGATTAATATTTGGTTAGGAAATAAGTAATGACACATGTTTAAAGGAATCTTTGTAGTTTGTATATTAACCTCCACATGTCATTGTTTACTAACACCACATATTCTTTTCACCACATTCTTTGAGTTTCCACAGCTTCTAATTTGTGATAGTCATCTTTTGATGAGGAATACAAGGCTCGACTTTGGTGAGGGTGTTCCATAAATCATTATTCCTTCAAATCTTTAATATCTTGACTTGTCATTAAAAACTCCTACCTTCTACTTGAATGCCACGACTTTGAGTCTTCGTGTGTTGGCTTGGGATGATGCTAGCCATCTTAGTAGCTCAATTACTTCCTTATCTACATCCTTCATCTTAGTATTTTGTGTCATTTTCTTGTGATAGCAGGAGTGAGTATTTCAAATAATTTGTTTTTTGCTTATCCATATTAAAAAAATTCGACAATGAATTATGATATTCTTGTCCATGTGAAGGTTTTCAATATTCTTTTTGAAGATGGCTTCTAATTGTCAACCTTCTCTATAGCCATGTTTATGCCTATTCTCAAACATTCCTCATCCCAAATCTGTATTAATGACTGAACCATTTTCATTGCCGGTCCAACTTGAAACAAAGGAAAATACATTAGTTGATGCTAGTTCAAAACCTCTTGTACACTCATATCTCCCTCAAGATCACAAGTGCTCTATCACTTATATAGTGGCTATCTTCTATGGCTTGGAGAACCTTCCATGAAATCTAGCACACATTCATTTTACTTTGCTCGCAGGTTCTCCTAGGGTTAGACCATGTTCAACGCAATTGCATAGGTGTTTAACCAACACTTGATGGATGTGGGTTAAACTTTAATTTGTTAATGCAAGGCTCGATCCAATCCCATTAATGGAGAGTGTATGATGTTGGTATTTGAAAGAAGAGTCATCATAATAAGTTTGATCTAATGATCTTTTTCTATACTTGGGTCACTGGCTTTATTTTTAAACCCCCGGCTAGACTAGTGTAGAGCAAGGAGGGATGATTCTTTGGTGAGATTTTTGAATTCTCCCTGGCAAATTTTTCCTCTTCAGAATAGAAGATGAGCATCAATCTTCTTTCTTTTATTGAAATCTGAGAATCCTCATTGTTGATGCTTCATGTTAAGTCCAACTTCTCAACTTGGGATGCGTCAACCAAATGGTGAACATGAATTTAAAATTCTTCACACTCGTGTTTCTACTTGTGAGTGTTTCAAACATGGAGATTATGTCATTGAATCTCACCTTTTAATGTTAAATTATAAACTATGATTTTCATTTGGGTGTTAAAAACCACCAAACCAATTTGTACCTCGTAGATGGGATCAGGGGTCCCAATTAGTCATTGTAGAATGCTTTGCTTTCTATTATATCTTCCCATACTTGGTAGGGAAACTAACCTGCATCTTTCATCTAAATGGCTTGGTGGAGATCAGAATGCTAATCACCCTAGAGTGATTCCATCCATGAGATAATGTACCCGAGTCTCTTAATATTCAAACAAACAATTTATGATGAAGAAAGAGTGTATCTGCATTGCTTTATCTGGCCATGGGAATTAAAAATGGGGACTAATCAATACATCCCAGAATAATGAGTGTCTCTTTTTGCAACTTGACATCATCAATCCTCAAATTTTTAGATTAATCTACTTTGTATTTAAAACTACACTACTTGTTGAGTGAATGTATAAATGCTTTTGGTGCCTCTCATGATATTAATGGTAACCAATGCACTTTATTCTCTTCTTCCAAACTGTGATAGTTTTGCATATTCTTTAAGTCCATTTTCCTAGCATACCTCATGAATTTGGTCTTCACAACTAGTACCATGAATCTTAAGAAAAGATCTTGAGTTTCTACTTTTAGTCTCTATAAGTTATCAATGTACGATCATCTCATGATAGACAACTGCAATTGCCATTGCTTTGTATATAAAGATTCAATGTCTTTCTTCTTCTTAACACTTAGTCTAAATCTCCCTCAATGACATCACACGTGGAATTGAGAAAAACTGTGTATTTGATCTTTTGAACATTGACTCTTGAGCCTTTCAAATTTAGACTGAAACTAGAGGTTGAACTTCAATCTTGACAACCACTAAATTCTGGTGTTAAATAAAACATGGATTCTAAACTTTTCTTTAACTAAACCATAAATTACTTTTTTTTTAAATTGTGTCTATATTGGTTACCAACATCATAATATATATCTTGTTTTTATTTTTTATGTTTTAAGTGCCTAGAGCTAATGGAACAAATAGTTTGATCCCATGACAAAAGGTGAGAGAGATTTGGTAGTTGGCAACTTTGTATTGGCCAACACTACAAGTTTCAGCATCACCTGAGATGGCATTGCAGAATTAAAATAGAATATGATCACCAAAATGTAATCATATTGTACATCTCCACAACATGGTCCTATAGCACCTAGAATCACATTCATATCTTGCACAAGCTCTGAGATATACCCTATCAAAGATTGCTTCCCTATGGCATTTAGTGAGCCTTAGGGACGTTTCAGTTTGGCGTGCCTGAGAATGTTTGAGCACTCAATGGGATGAGACAAGCTTAGGGCTAGGGTTTACCCGACCACTCAGAGCTAGCATAATAGACAATTTGATCCCACAATGAACGGTGAGGGAGATTTTGTAGTTGGCAACTTTGTACTAGCCAACACTATGAGTTTTAGCATCACTCAAGATGGCATCACAAAATCAAAATAGAGTAAGATATCCAAAAAGTGAGAGAGGTTATTGTAGGTCTCCACAACACAATCCTATAGGACCTAGAATCGTATCCATACCTGGTACAAGCTCCGAGATATGCCTCATCAAAGATCACTACCCTATGGCATTTAGTGACCCTTAGGGATGTTTTAGTTTGGTGTGCCTGAGAATGTTTGAGTGCTCAGTAGGACTAGACAAGCTTGGGCTAGAGTTTATGTACCGACCTAGAGCTAACAAAATAGATAGTTTGATCCCATGATGAACGGTGAGGGAGATTGGGTAGTTGGCAACTTTGTACTAGCCAACACTATGAGTTTCAACATCACCTGAGATGGCATCGCAAAATCAAAATGGAGTAAAATCACCAAAAAGTGAGAGAGGTTATTGTAGGTCTCTACAACACAGTCCTGTAGGACCTAGAATTGCATCCATACCTCACAGGAGCTCTGAGATATGCCCCATCAAAGATTGCTTCCCTATGGCATTTAGTGAACCTTAGGGACATTTTGGTTCAACATGCCTAAGAACATTCGAGTGCTCAATGGGACTAGATGAGCTTGGGGTTAGGGTTTACTTAGCCACATGGAGCTAATGAAATAGATAGTTTGATCCCACGACAAATGGTGAGGGAGATTTGGCAGTTGGAAACTTTGTACTGGCCAACACTACGAGTTTCATCATCACCCAAGATGGCATCGCAAAATCAAAGAGAAGCAAGATCTCCAAAAAGTGAGAGATTTTATTGTAGGTCTCTACAACATGGTCCTATAAGACCTAGAATTGTATCCATACCTTGCATGAGCTCTAAGATATGCCCCATCAAAGATAGTTGCCCTATGGTATTTAGTGACCCTTAGGGACGTTTTAGTTTGGCGTGCCTAAGAACATTCGAGCCCTCAATAGGATAGGACAAGCTTGGGGCTAGGGTTTACCTAGCCACCTAGAGCTGAAAAAATAGATAGTTCAATCCCACAACAAATGGTAAGGGAGATTTTGTAGTTGACAACTTTGTACTGGCCAACACTACGAGTCTCAGCAATACCCAAGATGGCCTCGCAAAATCAAAATGGATTAAGATCTCCAAAAAGTGAGAGAGGTTATTGTAGGTCTCCACAACATGGTCCTATAAGGCCTAGAATCACATCCATAACTCACACAAGCTTGGAGATATACCCCATCAAAGATCACTACCCTATGGCATTTAGTGACCCTTAGGGACATTTCAATTTTCCGTGCTTGAGAATGTTCAAGCACTCAATAGGATGAGATGAGCTTGAGGCTAGAGTTTACTTAGCCACTTTAAGCTAATAGAATAGATAGTTTGATCCCACGATGAACGATGAGGGAGATTTGGCAATTGGCAACTTTGTACTGGCCAACACTACAAGTTTTAGCATCACCCAAGATGGCATCACAAAATCAAAATGGATTATGATCTCCAAAAAGTGAGAGAGGTTATTATAGGTCTCCACAATATGGTCCTATAGGACCTAGAATCACATCCACACCTCGCATGAGCTCTGAGATATGCCCCATCAAAGATCACTGTCCTATGGCATTTAGTGACCCTTAGGGATGTTTTGGTTTAGCGTTCCCGAGAACATTTGAGCACTCAATAGAACTAGATGAGCTTGGGGCTAGGGTTTACTTGGCCACTTGGAGCTAATGGAAAAGACATACCTCGCACAAGCTCTGAGATATGCCTTGTCAAATATCGTTGCCCTATGGCATTTGATGACCCTTAGGGACATTTTGGTTCGGTGTGACCAAGAACATTTGAGCACTCAATAGGATGGGATGAGCTTGGGGCTAGGGTCTACCCAACCACCTAGAGCTAACAGAATAGATAGTTTGATCCCACGACGAACAGTGAGAGAGATATGAGCAAGATATGTATGCCTAGGCCACTTTGTGCAAGATATGAGCAAAAGTTACTAATTAGGTCAAATTGAGTATTTTTGATTTTTTGGTCAAAATATCCTAAGTTTAGGGGTTTTTAGTTCTTTTTTAATAGTTTGGAACCTTTTCCAAGTCCTAGAAGTGAAATCTAGTGAACTTTGCATTAGTTGCACTTTTTGTGCAAAATTGCAAAAGTTGTAAAAGTTGCTTAAAAATGCAAATCTGACTAGAAACCTTCTAACCTTCAAAAAATGTTTCACATGCTCATATACCCAAGCATGGATAGTTACAACTACCCAAGCTTCCAAAATTTGCAAAAGTTGCTCAAGCAACTTTTTGAGCAACATTGCAACTTTGTATTTATAGGACTTGGGAAGACAGGATACTCAAGTTGGGCATGATCCCTCAAAGTTCCAATCAAAATATATTGATGATGTTAATAGAACAACAAAAATCTCATTGCCACCTTTAAATGGAGACTTCATATTAAATGGAGATTGCCTGTTCCCAAACATGTCCCAGTTAAGTAGATAACTGGTTTACAAAGAAACCAGTAGGAAACGGGGTTGTGGAAATGAACTCAATGCTCAAGAAGGTTTAGAAACACTAAAATAACTTATTTCCAAATGCTCAGCCCTTCACCAATTCCCAAACTCCTGCCATTCACAAATCAACATGCTACAAGAGGTCAAATCCTTGATGGTACTTGACCTAGGGCTTGATTGGAAAAATCACAAAACATATCATCCAGTCTTGAAACCCTAGAATCTTAAAAAAGAACCCTAATAACTACCATTTCCCAAGTTTCCATGAAATTTCAACCAAGGAAATTGTAGTTAGAGGCCCTTTTTTGCTGTGTGCACCAAAATGTTGTCCTAAAAACCTAGTTTCACTAAAAATGCAATAACTTGAGTTAGAAAACATGTAGAATGATGAGACCAGAAGAAAAATAAATCTGATTCAAAAATTTATCTTAAAAATCCATTACATCTAGTCTAAAAGTTCATACATTCCATGCAACATGCAAACAATAGTAAAAATGACTTGAAAATTGAATTTCTTTCTTTGCAACTTCTTCCAATCCGTATATTAATGCCCTCCAGACCTCACAAATGAGGTATATATATCTCCTATGTATATTTTAATGGATAGAACCAATATTTTAATAGTTATAACCCCTTACTCACTAAATTGCAAATTTGAGCAACTTATACAATTTAGTGCAACTTATACAACTTTCAACAATGCAACTTTGCACAAAAAGTGTAATTTTTACATTTTTCACTTGATTCCACTTCTAATTCTTGGAAAATGTTCCAACATACCTAAAACCAACTAAAAAAAACTCATTCCTAGGATTTCTTGACCAAAAACATTAAAAATCTAGAATTTTCCTAATGAGCCTTGCAACTTTTGCTTATAAATTGCATAAAGTGCCTTAAGCATACAAAATAGTGTCTTTCTTTGACAACCATGGAATTCTCATCCAAGGGTTGTTTATTCTAGCCTAAGTAGGTAAAAAAAACATGAAATCAAAAATATAAACCAAGTGCCTTAGTGCTCTGCACCAAGAACATACCCCCAAACATGAATGAAAAGAGAACAATGACCATGGACATAGTGAGATTGGTGAAATGCAGCAATAAAACTCTTCGTGTTTGCAAGTTTTCAATAAATGACATCCAATACCCATACTACCACACCTAGGTACAATTTGAATTTTTCATTTATTTAGACAAAGTACTGCAGATAGTCATTTTCACATTGTTTCTGATGCAGAGCTTACAACCTTCTTTAACCAAAAGCTTCCTAAGTGCCTAGTAGCACCCAACCCACTACAAGATGCCAATTAGGCTTACCAACCTTTACCCAATGCTGACCACTGTCTCTCCAAGTGGACTCCACTTTTCTAAGGTCTTTCCCCTTCTTTAGGGCTCTTAGCAAACTTGGGTCAATTATAGGTTTTAAGGACACTAGCCCTCAACTAGGCCAAATAAGGAAAAATGTGAAATCTGGTTTCCAAAATCCAAACTTAGGCTAGAATCAACATCACTAGGCTCATACCATAGAGATTCATGCACTTTTAGGGTTCTAACACCCCCAAAAGACCAAATTCCCAAAATCAGGCCTAGAAATCCTAGTAGGTCAATTTTCAGCTTTTTATGGCTAACTTCCAAACTTTCAAAATGAGATATCAAAAAAATTACCTTTTTAAATGCCATTTACTAGGTTCTTGAAGACTCCAAAATATCTTGGGCTGAACCTACTCTAGCATGTCCTAACTCCCACTTGGTTCACAAACCTAATAGGCCTAATTAGGCTGGCTTTCCAAAGCAAGTGTTAGAAAATGGGTTCATAGAAATAGCACAACTACATGGAACTCTTCCTCCCCTTACCACATCTCTATTTCACCATTTTTTGAGGTCAGATTAGTTGGTTTGGAAGTCTAATCACCACTTCTCCTAAAAATTTGGGTTGAACACATAGGGATGTTCAGCCTATGGCTTGCTAGCAAAAATATGAAACCTTCTCCTCTAGGCCTAAAACTCCACCATATCAAAGTACACTCCCCTAAATTTCATCCCTCCAAGTGGCATCAAATTCCAATAGTGGGATTGCAAGTTACAGGCACATGTTTGTCAAAACCCTTGAATTCAACCCCAAACAAGCAACCTGAACAAAAAATGCAATAACTTAAATAAATGGAAAGATAAATCCTTCAAACCAAAAGAAAATGAAGCCTAGTTCATCAGGATATCCAATCATGTCAACTAATTTCTTCTCCCAATCCATACAGTTCCGTACAAACATAAAAAAATAGTGAAAATGCAGAAAATCAAAGTTTTATTCATGCAAATGTTCACCAGTCTGTACCATCATGTTGTCCTCTCCATGTACAAAATATTTAAACATTTCCTTTGTGTCTTCAATTATCATAACCATATTTCAAATGGTTATCCCAACATACAACCATTTTTGCAACCATATTGTAAAAATTGTTAGCATTTTTGCAATTTTGCTTGACAATTTTTGCAATTTTTGACAACTAAGTTCCTATCCACCTACAACTTGACCAAATGACCCTAAGGACCATAAAAACCTTCTAAGGATCACAAAAGTCCTATTTTCATTTAAAAACCACCAAAATTCCTTATTTTTGACCCATTGGTACAATTTGGCACTCTATCTTATAATGGCACCTAGAGCCTAATTGACCTTA
Source organism: Cupressus sempervirens (assembly GCA_028749045.1). NCBI lineage: Eukaryota > Viridiplantae > Streptophyta > Pinopsida > Cupressales > Cupressaceae > Cupressus > Cupressus sempervirens. The sequence continues at coordinate 440,636,884 of CM053792.1, forward strand.
CATTTTGGTCTTATTACAACATTCTTATAAATGTTCCAAATCCAAAACTAGGACCATTATCCATTTTCCTTTGTGCCCTGCACCATTTTCCTTCAAGAAAAATGATGTAACCATCCCCTTTTTGTTCTAATTGTGACTTGGGGTTGGATTATTAACATGTATCATATGTAATTATGCATACTAATGTAGGGAACAATTAGAGGATGTAGATAATCATCCAACTGGACAAGTTTGGAGTGCTTAGGTGCATGAAAATGCATTAAATTTGATGCCATAGGTATAGCAATGGGAGATCTACCTAAAGGAGGCCATGGCTTTATGTAAAATAGTCAAATTAATCATCATAAACATGGTGTAGGATCAACTAATAGGTCATGGAAGTGATTTCTTGGTTAGATTTAAAGAGGCTCGAGTTTTTGGCATTCTTTGGTGAGGGTTTCATAAAATGCACATATAGAGAGTTGATGGGCTCAATCAAATTGAATAATCCTCACTTTAGGATCATATTAAGATACTTTACCAAGTTGTATTATTGGGGGATAATTATTCGATATAGTTCCTTTGTAAATGGAGGGGGTCTTATGCCTAAAAAGTGACCGATAGTGTAATAGTAGAGACTTGGTGCAAAACAACCATACCTCATCTTTTGATATTTTATATAGAAGCCAAGTTAGTATCCTAATATTCAATTTATTTTCTTGATGTTATGGGAAAATGCAGAGGAAAATGCAAGAGGGCAGCATTTGAGGGCTAATTGGGTCTTGTAGGCCTAGTAGGCTAGGATGATTGGTTTACCTTAGAGATAGGCTCTTGGTATTTGGTAAACTGGTTATTTGGGGTGTATTAGGGTATTCAAAACCATTATATTACTAAGAAGTCTTTGGATAAGTCATTTACCTAATTTTGGAAACTTAAGCCTTAAGGTTGCATTTCAAAACCTTTGGGAAAACACATTGTTCGGAGTATTTTCTCATATAACTTGGAAGGTCCCATCTTACTCTACATCACTTTTCCTACAAGTGTCTATAAAGAATATATGTAATCATACCCTAAAGACTTGATTGCAAGTGTAGAAGAGATACAATATGTAATTGGGTCCTAGAGCTACATTACAAGTTATAAGTTCAAGACATGTTGATATGTAGTCAACTCTAAAATACTTAACTATGATTGTGTTAAGAGGGTGATATGCAATTAGGTCTTCAAGAATAGATTGTAGGGATGCAAGACTTAACCCAATGACATATGAAGATTCTTAAAGAGTTTTCAATCAATTCCTAGAGACTTGATTACAATACATGCCTATCAACATAGAAGGATGACTTATTGGTTGGGTCTTAAGGCCTCCCAACCACTTAGGCATGAGAAAACTTGCAATCAAGTTTGTGACTTCATACACCCTAGATATCACACCTAGGTCTAATGACCCTTATTGACATAGAGCACACAACCTACTTTTGCTACTTGGTTCTTAAACCTCTAAGGGTACCCAAACCCACTTCAGGATGATGTCTTGGTTACCAGCCTTTTCCAAATGATGACCTTTACTTATCCAAGTGGACTCCACTCTCCTCTGGTCCTTCCCTTTTCCTAGGGCCCTTGGCAAACTTGGATCAAAATATGGCTTTAGGGATACTTGCCCTCAACTAGGCCAATTAAGGAAAAACAAATAAAGATGCTTCAAGAATTCAAAATTAGACTTGATTCAGCATTTCTAAGACTAAGACACTAGGACTTATGCACTTTCAAGGCCTCAAAACCTTCAAAGGATCAATATCCCTAACTTAGGCGTAGAAATCTTAGTACGTCAAAATTTAGTTTTCCTTGGAAAACTTCCAAATTTTCCAAAGGACAAGGAAAAATTATCACCTTTTCAAATATATTTTACCTAGTTCTTGAAGACTCCAAAGGATCAAGGGCTGACTCCATTCCAGCATACCCAAACTCCACTTTAGTCCGTAGACCTAATAGGCCTAATTAGGCTAGATTTCCAAAGAAAGTTCTTGAAGATGGGTTCATAGAATCAACTCAAACCCATGTAAATCTTCCTCTCCTTCGTATAACTCCATTTCACCCTTCACTTGGGTTCAAACAATCAGTTTGGAAGCCTAAATGCCACTTCATCTTCAATTCCTAGCTAAACACATAGGGATGTTCAGCCTAGGGCCGGCTGGTAAAAATATCAAACCAATTCCTCCAAGTTTGAAACTCTACCATGTCAAAGTACACTCCCCTAACTTGCATCTCCCAAAGAGGCATTAAATTCCAATTGTGGGTTTGCAAGTTAGAGGCACATGTTTGCCAAAACCCTTGAATTTAGGCCCAAATAAGCAACCTTCGCAAAAATTGCAATAACTTAAGAAAATGAAAAGATATAACGTTCAAACCAAATTCAAATGAGACATAGTTCATTAGGATATCTAATAATGATAGTTGATCTCCATCAATCTATACAAGTCTGTACAACTTAGAAAAATAGAGAAAAAGGCAGAAAATCAGAGTTTTATTTATGTAAATCTTCACTAGTCCGTACAACTATGTTGTCCTCTTCATGTACAACATTTTTAAACATATATTCCTTGACTCCAATGGTCATAACCATCATTCAAATGGTTATGCCAACATTCAACTTCCTTTTCAATTATTTAGCAAGAAAAGTTGTCATTTTGCATTTTTTTTGCATGACAACATTGACATTTTTGCTTTAATAACCTCCTAAAAACCTAAATCTTTGCCCAAAGACCCCAAGGCATTTAAATCTATCTAGAGACCTACAAACTCCTTATTGCATACAAAATAACTCAAATTCCTCAACTTTGACCTTTGGTTCAATTTGGTATCCTGACCAATAATGACACCAAGGATCCAATTGACCACTCTTTCTCTCTCTCCCTCTCTCCCTGTTCAATCTAATGAACCAACTAGATCTACTCTAAATTTTAATGTCTCAAGTATTGCATCATGGCCTAACTCATGAACTTTCCAAAGAGTCTTATTATGTGGTTTTCCACCATATTTTATCAAGTGGACATTTGATGTGACAACAAGGTTTGAATAATGAAGAATCTTCCTCTTTGTTTGCCAATCCTGGAATAACCACAAGTTAGGGTTCTTCATATAATATCATCTAAGCTATGTTTTGGTTACAACCACTACACTGATATGGTACTCTAAACCTCCACCATCTATAACCATGTGATCCAATTTTTGTTTAACTTGGACACAACGACACAAATAATAATCTGTCCCTTCTTCATTGTGTTTAGGTGCAATAACAACAAAAACATGGCCCATAGTGATAAATGTACAAAATGTGGGCATTAATTTAGAAAATACCTAGGTAAAAGGTATAAAGTTACATATTGAAATTACAATGATATATAAATATATATTACTAGGTTGCACAAGTGGTCAAAGTCAATAGAAAAATCCATCTCTACCATTTCCAGTACTTGTGGGGGACGATAGGTGTCAATTGGGTCCAAAACCCATATATCTCATTCGTCCACCCATTCAGTCGACTCATGGTCATCCCGATTTTCCTTTGCACATGATGGACAATAGCATGTCATTTTTCATGTGTGGATACTCCATGAACCTACATCAGAGCTTCTAAAAGAGTGCAACTCACTTGATCCTGTTAGTGTGCAACAATCCTCATATGGTGCAATGTTAGTATTATCTATCAATCAAAAAAATCTACAAACCGTAGACTCACCTTCCTTACCTAGACCCATCTCAAAAAACCTTTGACTTATTCAAATTTGAGAATACATACCAATAAATTTTGTAAACAATTGTGTCTAATTTGAGTCCAAAAAATATTTCGCATGTGGGTTGTGATTTTGGCTACCAATCCTCTTTCTTACAACATCTCTTTGATTAGGGGAAACATGTGTTATTTTTCCAAAAATCTTCAATCAATGATTTCAAGGCTTCACTAACTTCTTTATCCTTCTGTGATAGTCTATCGCTAAATTTTCATAACTCATTTTTTGTTGGATCTTCCAATCTCTCATGCCTTAGCATGGTTCAATGTTTTGCTTGTCTTTCTCATGAGTCAAGCTTTCTTCATTTGGGTACTTACTATTGTCAATGTAAGTACTCATCTTGTAATATTACTATCTTTGGTGCATGATTTAGAACCCACTTTGTCATAACCACTCATTAGATTCTTTAGAATGCTTTTTTCATTTGAATCACCTATTGTTCTTAGCCCAAGAATCTTCACGATAGGCCTAAATTTAAAATTCTTCATCATTTTAGTAAATAATTGGCATTGACCTGTAATATTTAATTCTTCAAAGAATAATCTCCACTTACAATTAACTTTTCTATGACAAGTATGGTTGCTAATCTTGTCAGGCATTGATTTCAAAATGTTAGTATCAATATCAATCAAATATTTTGGTCTTATTTTAAATGAATTATATAAGGTGTTATAATCTCTACCATTCCCTCAACATTTTAAACATCAACATAAGGTTGAGTTTTTTGCGTACCTTGAATCGAAGATGATGTGCCTTGGCAATAAGATGCAAAAGATGGAATATCACCTACTTGATATGTTGATGTTGTGCCTTCAACATGACATGATGGAGTGTGTACATCATCGGACCTACAAATTAGAATGTCTTCAACATGAGAGGATGATATGACTCCAACATTGAAAGATGGTGTAGCTTCACAATTCAATTGTCTTCTTGAGCATAACAATTTCATTCATTCTCTTTGTCTTTCCAATTTTTCCTATTTGTTTCTTTATATCAGTGTTCTTGTTCCTCTTCAAAAGTCAATTCTTCATTATTACTTTGCAATTTTCTTTGTTCACGTAGTAGTTTCATTTTATCTCTTTTAATTGCCAAATTTGTCTCCCTCTCTTCCTTTGAGTTTTTGGTTTCTTCCTTGGCATGATGATGATTTCTATATGTCAAATTATTCAAACATCTGAATTACTTACAATTTGTAAATTACAATTATTTCGATGAATTCACAATATATTTTAAACAACTTGCCAAATTTCTAACCATTTCCAAATAAAAATTCGTTCAAACATACAAATTTTAATGAATTCACTATATATTAAACATGTCAAATTATAATCAAATTTGTCTCTATATATCAATAGACAATTTTAAAAAAGGATACTACTAACCTTTTCTATAGAAATAATATTAAAAAACCTTCAAATAGCATATCCAATGCTTGAATTTGGTGTTTGCTAGCTTCAAAAAGTCTTCAAATAGTGTCTGCTAACTTTCAATAGCTTAAAACCCATGTTTTCTATTGGAACAACAGAATGCACAATAGACAAAAAGTAGAATATGGATCAGCAGGGACCCAAACTTTCTTTATGACCATTTTTTGGTGATTTCACATAGTGCATACGCACTATAGTGCATATGCACTATGTGAAAATAAATCTCTCCCTAGCCCACCATCCCTCATCCCCTACTTTATCTCTCTCTCTCTCTCTCTCTCTCTCTCTCTCTCTCTCTCTCTCTTTCTCTCTCTTCCCCTCCCTCCCTCCTACTCCCTCTCCCATTGCCTACTCTCTCTCACTCTCTCTCTCCCATCTCCTACTCTCTCACTCTCTCTCCTCTCCCATCCTCTACTCTCTCACTCTCACTCTCTCTCTCCCGTTGCCTAATCTTTCTCTGTTGTTGCCCCACTTTTTGCCTTATAACCATTTTGCAAAAGTTGAAAATTTTATGTCTTAGTTACTTCTCCCACATTTCATGGCTGGGTGGTTTTCAATTAGGTTGTGAGTTTATGGGTAGCTTAGTACCTAATTTGATGAGGATTCTTGCAATATGCAAAGTTTATTCACAAAGTTGGGCTTGTTTGTGACTTATCATGTTTTCAATGAAAGAAGGAAGCTTGGAAAAAATCAAGCATTGCCTTCTCCTTGGCGGGTTTTCAACCTATGATGGTGATTTTCTGTGAAGAGCAATAGATGATGTTTATGGGCCTATATAAGAAGATAATGAGCTTTTTTATGGAAAATCCTAATTTTCATTACAATATTCTACCTTGGGAAACATTCTGGATTCATCACAATGCTCGAGATAACCTTAAGTGAAAAACTCAAAAATGACTTCTCCTTGGCAGGCTTTTGACCCATGAAGTTTTTTTTCTACCAAAGGCAATTGTAAAGGAAAGAAGGAAGGAAGTGGGCCCCTTTTTTAATTTCACAGTCCTTTCAAGATTTTCTGAATCCAAAGGAAATATTAACTCAAAGGATAAAGTTTAAAGGAAAGTTTGGGCAGAAAAATGGGAATTGTCTTCTCCTCAGTGGGTTTTCAACCCATGAGGATGATTTTTTGCCTTCAAGAGAAAATCAACTTTGTAAGAAAATTGGGCCCATGAATTACACACTGTACACTCGAAAGTGTCCCACTCTAAACCCTTATATCCAAACGATTCCATGAGTTGGAATGCTTGGATGCCGGCTTAGAACTCCCTATCCACGGAGTGTAAGAGAGTATATTTCAATAATAAGAAGGCTCACAGATGAGCCTTAGAGAAACTCTTCTTGCTAGTAAACCATGCAATGGGAGGTTCCAAAGACAAGATGCAAGAATGCAAATGTCTCAAGGAGTTCCTCAAGAATGCAATGCAACTAAAGATTAAACTAGAATGAATATGAAAAGTGCAGCTATTCTAAGCATGGATGAGAGTGTTACAATCCAAATATTAAGCTATGTGAGATAGATTATTGAAAAATAGAAGCTAAACTAACATGCAACATGAATCTAAGCTAAAATTCTATGGTATGAGAGAATGTAGACAAGAAACAGAAGTTCTCCACAAAGCTCCAAAGAAACCTATTAGAAAACCTGCAACATAACAATATTCAAAATGAGGGTGGATGCTTTGAGGCGAAAAAATCTCTCCCTTTTAAAGTCGTACAGACGGTGGAGATCAAGATGAAGATGGTGGATGATCAACGGTGGAATTCGAAAAGAGGAGTGATCCATGTGCACACACAAGTCAACCAATAGAATATAAGTTGACTTGTCATATAAGACAAAAGTCTCACAAACCTTTCTTTTAATTGTAAAATAGAAAAAGGACTTTATGTGTGCACTTTAAGTGGGTTAGAAGAATGAGGTCTTTTATTTAATTAAAAGGGTACATGTTCTTTTAATCAAATAATGAACTTAGGATGGAATGGTCAAACTATAGGTTATAATCAAATAAATTAATTTTTAGCAATTTGGTCTAGGTAAATGATTAAATTAATTTAGCCAAAATGTTGAAAAGGGGGCTAATAGTCTAGATGACCATTTTTAGGTGATTACATTTGCCCCTCTTTGACTAATGTGTGATCAATCTGGGAACACATTATGTCAAAGAAAATAGAAAGCCAAGTAGGCAGTGATAGATATAGATATCTGATTTCAAAGAATGAAATGCAGAAATAGATAGCAAGTCATGAATGTACAACCTAATAGCGGTAGTACTAAACACTAGGAAGATGATGTTAGGATCCAAAAAGAATTTTAACACCTAGCAAAGCGAATAGATCGAGAACAAGTGATAAGGTCAAACAAATGCTCCTAAGAAATGGATAGCTGTAACAATCAGCAATAGAGTATTTCTGTCCCCTCGGGATCGAAATCGAAATGAGGTAAGGGGACATAGAAACAAGCTAGATATGAGAAAATCGAGAATATAGTAATGTCCAAGATGACAGATAGATGATTAGATCCCAAGAATGACTATAAAAAAAATTGATAAAATGCCCTAGTTTGACTAGAGTTGAACTTGAAGGATATAGCATAAAAATTCTGTCGAAATGAGTAGAAAGGTGATTATAAACATGAAACGGTGAATTGAAGTAGATATGAAGCATATAAATGATAAAAACATGAAGAAATGAAGATGCCCCAGCGATGATTCGAAGATTAGACCTTAAAGGGTCAGCTAACTACTTAGAAGAAGGTGGAATTTTAAAAGACAATGTTGACCATCAAGATGAACTCGAATTTGGATTTCGATCTCGAAAATGAATCTAGGACATTAAAATTATTTAAGAGGTCAAAAATTTATATAATGTGATGATAAGATAGAAAAGAGATGAAGTGAAAGATTAAGAAGGTGAAAAGACATGAACAAGAAGAAAGTAAAAAAAAAACTATGAAAGGAGTTAGCCGATATGTCTGCGAAAAGATGAAGAGAGAGCTCTCCCCATATGTAAGAATGCAAGACTAAGCTAGAAAATGAAGGTAAAATGCTAGCTAATATGCAAAGTGTTTTACCAGAAAGAAGTGTATAACATTTAGACTCTTAATTTCATCATTGAGCATTTATTAGGGACATCATGAGATCATACAACCATCACTAGTATAACTATGAGGATATGAATATGATCGATATCAAATAGGTATGTTGAAATCCAATCTAAGCATCAGAGACATGTAAGTCAAGATAACTACATGATTAGATTCCCTAAGTTTAATTTAGCAAGATTACACCTGTATCAAGGCATAAGCGCTAGGATAAACCTTGAGTGTGGTCTTGCAAAACAGTCAAGGATGATACATTTGTAAGTCAAAATGTTGAATAGGACAAGCATAAATGCTTACAACACTATAGACAAACAAAGTATACCCACAAGAAGAAATCAAGAAACTATGTCCCATGCCCCCAGTCTTCTAGTCAATGACATCTTCGAAAGACTATTAGGGAGGGAACACATGGCAAAGAAATCATCATAGACAGCACACAAAGTAGATAAAGATCAGCATAGCTCAGTTGTTTAAGTGTTAAAGTGCGTGTGTGTAAGTCACTTGGCCATTTCTTCCAGACTTGATTCTGATAGTGAGAAATATCGCGACATCAGAGACCGTAAGTAAACTATCTGTAAAGTGTTGAAAAACACTTGATGTCAAAGTGGGTGGGGGTAGTGTTGAGAAACACTATTTTGTGAGTTGTCAAAGAAACCCTAATGTAGAAGAATACCTCAATAGGCTAAGTATTTATGCCCCCGAGATGAGGACAAGAAACAATTCCAAGCCAGGAAGTGTGTAGTGAAGTGGATGATTGAGACTGATAGACATAGGTGTGAGGGTTTCAAGTAGCACCTGTTTCCAAGTTTTCACCACTTGACAGATTTTTTCAGAACTTTTTTCAATTTTTTTGTATTTTTAAAGTTTTGAATTTTTTTGGTGATACATCAAAGTGCCTATTGCTAGGTTTTCACTAAGATGATCATTTTTTCAGGACATTTTTTAATTTTTAGAACTTTTTCAGCATCATATATGATTTTTTGAAATTTTTAGAATAATTTAGAGATCACTAGTTCTCAATCAAGATCACATCATTTTCTTCCAATGTCTAGCAAGGTATAGGACATGATGGAGAAACAAGCCAATGGATAAGAAAAGATGCATAAGAAAGGAATGTGAAGCAAGTGAAAGTGATCCTCAAGAATTGACTCCTTAAGAGTACCCAAGCTAGGGAAAGAGGTGAAATAGTCATATGAAGCATATTTTGGATAAGCAATGGAAGTAATGAGAAAGATAGCATGTAGGATAAGCAATGAAGCCAACAAGTGAGATAGCATGAAGTGTGTAGTCCAAAAGAGTAGCCATGTCAAGAGACCTATGAAAACCATGTTTCGTTTATTATGATCAAGACCAAGAGGTCAACTAGATAGGATAGCGATGGGATAGAGCAATAAAAATAAAGCTCAACATGGAGGCTATGAGGGAATGAGAAAGCACAAATACAAAATCTCATGGATAAGATAGCCAATATGCAAAGATAGCTTAACATTGTGAAGATCAAAGAGAGAAGAGGGGATAGATGAATGATGGAAGAATTATGCATGATGCCTATTTACCAGGTTTTCATCATGGTACTTATCCAAGGTGCCAAAAGATGTAGTTTTCACCATAGGACACATTTATTTCTCTTTACTTTTGCTACCAAGGTGCCACAAGAAGTGGTTTTCATCGAGGCACATTTTCATTTTTTTCATTTTTTTTTCTTTTTTTGATTTTTTAGAAAGAGCTCAAGCTTTTTGAATGTAGATAGTGCTCCTATAGGAAAGATAAGTCATGATAAGACAAGACCATAGAAAGGTATGCTCAAAGATGTTGATAGGGTGATGAAAGAGAAATTGTAGTAGGAAGAATATATTGAGGATAAGAGTTCATGTATAGAAAGTAAGTGTAAGCTTTAGAGGATTTCATGAGGGTAGTTGAAATATTGGACAAGATCAACATTGGCACACACCTTGAAGGGTATTGGAATGATGGAGGAATCATGGATGAAGTAGCTTGAGGTTTAGATGTATGAGGTGGTAGAAGAGATTTGGAAAAAGTGGAGTGGAAGGCTTTGGAATAATTTTAGGAAGATTTTTGGAAGAAGATGGAATGGAAGCCTTTGGAAGCTTGAATGTCAACTTTGAAGTATTTTCAATATTCAAGTCTTTTAAAAGAGACTTGGGAGTCCATATAGCTTTAGATTTTCCTTTGGATACTTCAAAACATATTTCTTCAATAATGGGTTTAGGAACCCATATTTTCTTTGATTTAGCTTTTTTAATAGTGGACCTTTGCAGTCTCTTTTGTGCTTTCTCCTTCTTAGCATTCACATGTCGATTAGATGGGACATAGTGATCTTTCTTTTTCAATGGATTCTTATGTTTATTCTCACTTCCAAAGGACTTGGGATTTGTGGATGAATAAGGATGATATGACTGGTTTAGATGTATAGATGGGTGAAAAGTCACCAAGGATGAGTGTCTTTGTTGATCTTGAGGTATTATAGGAGAGCTAGGAAATGAGCTAGGAGTGGAAAATGTAGAAGATGAAGGAACATAATGCCCCAATATGGATGGAAGGTTTGAATGCTTTAGCTTAGATGGATAAGGACCAAGGATAGATTTAGAAGATGCAAAGGGATAGTGGGAAGGGATATCAACATCTTTAGATTGAGCAACATAGTCAAAGCCATCAATAGACTCATGAGTAGCTTTGATAGGAACAACATTTTTAATACGAGCACTTGAAGCTTGAGCACAATTTTGAAGTGGATGTGGAGAAGTAGAACATGAGGGGATGCTTTGATCTTGACAAGTAGCTTTGGATAGCATATGAAGAGAAATTTTCTCATAATTTTTAGTAAGCTCAAGGGAGATAGTGGAAGTGGTGTCTTCATCATACTTAGGAGGTGGACAAGATATAGGATATGGAGGGGAAAAATCTTGAAAGAGATGAAAGGGTGCTTGATCTTGATCTTTCTTGACATTTATAGCTTTTTCTTTTTGAGAGTCCTCTTGACATGGAGCCACTTCTAAGGACAAGGGAGAATGAAGAGTGAATGGAATAGTTCTTGGATTAGGATTAGTAGCATGGAAAATGTTTGCAGCCAAGTGAAGGTTAGCTTGAGTTTCTTTTAAAGGTAGTCCTTGAGGATACATGTAGTTAATGTGGAAATCATTAGGTTCTTTATTTGATGGAGGCATGTTGGAAAGCTTTGAAGTGTTGGGAGATGCATGAGTGTTGGAAGAAGTGGAGGATGTAATGGAGCCACTACTAGACATAGGTTCATCAATGTAATTTTTCTCAAGACAAGTATCCTCAGCACATGAGTCACTAGAGGTTCCAATAATTCCATTATCAATAAGATCTTGGATTTTATGTTTTAGCTCAATGCAATCTGAATTACTATGCTCATTATGTTGATGATAATCACAATAGATATCCAAGAATGGGTTTCCATATGAGCTAGACTTAGGTAACATGATGATCTTATTGCCAAGAAGTTTTTGCAAAGTGTCATCATAAGAATCTTCCAAGGGAGCAAAAGTTCTATCAAAATTATGTCTAGAGTCCTTTTTTTGTCTCTCAAGTGAATGGTATGCATTCATGTCTTCATCATTATCTTGGTCAAAGATAGGTCCATTATGAAATTTTAGCATAGGGTCAAAGGAGGTATCACTTGCTTGTTCTCTAAAGAGGTCTTTAGATCTAGAAGATGAAGACATTTGATGTCTTGAAGTAGAGCATGTAGACCTAGAAGAAGAGGATGACCTCAAAGAAGGTGACTCACATGCATATAAAGACCTTAAGGAAGATTCATGTAGTGATGCAATCTTCTCCTCTAACCTTTTCTCAAGTTTAAACTTCATTTCTATCATCCGCTTAGAGAGATGAAGGTAAGAAAGATCATTTGTCTCTTCTAGTTCTTTGTATTGCACATATAGATCTTGAAACTCTTTAGTGACATGGAGGATATCATGATCATCTAGATACAGTTGAAGTTTGGTAGCACAAGGTTTAGATCCCATAGTTTTAGATGCAAAGCCAAGCATAAAAGAGCCTACAAGATAACTTGATTTTGAAACTATAGGAGGTAGAGTGTTTACTTGCCAAGATAGTAGAGAGAGATTAAATTGATTTGTCAAACAATATGTCTAAGAAACTTACAACATGAATGACTCAAGTCAATAGCTAGGAAAGATGCCCAAATAGCCAAATAGATAGAGCAAGCGGGGCGACAAGTGAGCAACTTTCCCAACCCAAGAGTGTTGTCAAGAAATCAAGGTAACCATTTTAGCAAAAGGATAACTAGCAAGCATGCATAGACCATGAAGACAAAAAGACTGAGAGCACTAAGACCAAAGAGCCACTTTAAGCATGTTTAAGCACTAGAGACATAAAAAATCATAGCCAAATGATGAAACCCCCCTTAGTAAGTAACACAAGAAAATGTTTGCACTTGACATTTTGACTTGGTTGACAAAGTTTGACAATAATTGATGGCATAGAAAATTTGATGTTCAAAAGCAATTTATTTACAAGCAAGATAGTGACACATGGAGTAGTCTTCAAACAATCAAGCAAGGGACAAAGAAACCTTGCATGATACAAGCATATCTGAGGTCTCAAAAGAAATCACTAGAATTATCATCATGTGTATGTTCAAAAGATTTTAACAGATATACCACATTCGAGAACACATCAAGCAATATCTACCTAGAAGTCATGGTTCATTACTCAACAACTTGGCCCACACTTGATGCTCCTTCACCTCACACCAAGTGGTTTCCCACAAGAGATATTGGCTTTATCATGGAAATGCCATAAGCATAACCAAGGGAACACAGATGGTGAGTGTAAAATCTTGGAGTGATCTGGGTAGTCCACTACGATCAATCCTTGCACCAAGAAGTTGAGCGGAAAATAAGGTGGATACTAACTTAGGGTGTCTAGATAGGGCTTCTGTTCATAGTGTTCCTCTTGCTCCCAGTTATGGGACACCTCACCTTGCGATGAGTAACTAATCTCACGACCATAAGAGTACCTTAAGCATTCTTTCCTAGTGATCTCCCTATGGTCAAAATCCCATAAGTGATCACACTAGGCAAAGACAAACACTATGTCTACCAAGGTTTTGTGTCCTTCATAGCCTTGAGTTTATAGTGGGTTGGAAGAGCTGGTTAATCTTCTTGTACCCACTTGGGTCGTTCCTCTCAGGTTGTCCGAGAGTAGGCCCTCTAAAGGATTCTAACTACACAAAGCGTGGATCAACTTTTGGAAGTCAAAAATTCTGATTCACCACAAGGGTGAAGAGCATACTCTCCTATTACAATCATTTTCTTCCAAATATGCCAAGAAGATTTAGTTTCCTCTTACTCTTGAAACCAAATCGTAAGTCAAGATTTTTGATTCACACAAGGGTGAAGAGCATACTCTCCTATCACCAAAAGATCTCAATTGTAAGTTTTAATGTGCCTAAAAAATAAACAACTAGTATATGCCACACATGTAAAAGTAAAAACAAATAAAATTGAGTTTTTATGTGTTGGGCAGCCCTGCAAACAATCGTTAGTAGCCCTTGTGCATTTGAAGCTTTGACATGTGTTCTTTTTATGCAATGTTTCAATTTTTTTCACAAGGATGGCAACCTACAATCACAACTTGTTAGCACCACAAGTTAGTGTGAAATAACATAAAATAATACAATAAAAAGTGGTCAGTTTCCTCAAATATCCAAGTTATCTTCCAATCAAGTGTATGCAAAGAAAGTGCAAACTAATCACAAATGCTCTCATTTTTACTCTTTGCTTTTGACCTAGTCAAAAAGATTGGACTTGTTTGCTATGATTTTGGATCCAAAAATAGAAATAAAAAGAAGAGATCCCTAATAAAAATCAGAGAGCTTTCCAAAAATATAAGAAATTCAAAAGAATCTCTTCATTTGTGCCCTAGGGACGCATTTTGTCAAAATAGGCCAGATTTATCAAATCAAATTTTTGATCCTTAATATGACCTCAAAAATCAAAATATAAAGAAATTACCCCCCTTAGAATTCAAAAATCTTTCTGAAAATGTAAGTTTTTCCAAAAAATATGCTGATTTGCGACCAAAAATGACTTTTTATGAAAAATAAAGAAAAAATAATAACTCCCGCAAATCAAGTTAAAATGCTCTAAAAATTGGACTGAGACATTTGGAACACATATTCAACTTGTAAAAACAATTTTAGAACAAAACTCCAAACTGTTTAAAAGATATGATCAAATCTTTAAACCAACTAGATTTTTGGCCTTCAAACCAATCTACTTATGGATTGGCCTTAAAACCCAAGTGATAATTCTACAAAAGCACTTGATTAGATCCAATATGCTGCTGTAAAAAACCAGAGATAAAAAATAAAAGCAAATGGAGTTAAAAATTTGATTCAAGCCCCACGGTGGGCGCCAAAAATGTACACTCGAAAGTGTCCCACTCTAAACCCTTCTATCCAAACGATTCCATGAGTTGGAATTCTTGGATGCCAACTTAGAGCTCCCTATCCATGGAGTGCAAGAGAGTATATTTTAATAATAAGAAGGCTCTTAGATGAGCCTTAAAGATATTCTTCTTTCTAGTAAACCATGCAATGGGAGATTCCAAAGACAAGATGCAAGAATGCAAATGTCTCAAGGAGTTCCTCAAGAATGCAATGCAACTAAAGATTAAACTAGAATGAATATGAAAAGTGCAACTATTCTAAGCATGGATGAGAGTGTTACAATCCAAATATTAAGCTATGTGAGATTTATTATTGCAAAATAGAAGCTAAACTAACATGCAACATGAATCTAAGCTAAAATGCTATGGTATGAGAGAATGTAGACAAGAAATAGAAGTTCTCCACAAAGCTCCAAAGAAACCTATTAGAAAACCTACAGCATAACAATATTCAAAATGAGGGTGGATGCTTTGAGACGGAAAGCTCTCTCCCTTTTAAAGTCGTACGGATGGTGGAGATCAAGATGAAGATGGTGGATGATCAACGGTGGAATTCAAAAATAGAAGTGATCCATGTGCACACACAAGTCAACCAATAGAATATAAGTTGACTTTTCATATAAGAAAAAAGTCTCACAAGCCTTTCTTTTAATTATAAAATAGAAAAAAGACTTTATGTGTGCACTTTAAGTGGGTTAGAAGAATGGGGTCTTTTATTTAATTAAAAGGGGACATGTTCTTTTAATCAAATAATGAACTTAGGATGACATGGTCAAACTATAGGTTATAATCAAATAAATTGATTATTAGCAATTTGGTCTAGGTAAATGATTAAATTAATTTAGCCAAAATGTTGAAAAGGGGGCTAATAGTCTAGATGACCATTTTTAGGTGATTACACACACAAAACATCTTAAGATGATAATGGAAAAAATCTAACCATTGTGGGAAGGGTATTCAAAGCAAAAATCAATTGGGCAAATATTTCCTTATGGAATACTCTATTCATAATTCTTTGAAACTTAATGGGAAACAGAAAAGTAAGTGTGAAATAAAGGAAAGTTACCATTGGGCCAATGGAGAAAATGAAAAGACATTGAAATATCCATTAGAGCTCCTGCATTTACTGCTTCAATAGATTTATCCTTTAATTCATTCATGTGGTGAGAATCCTAAAGATCAATGGATGAATCAAGACTCCTATATAGATGGAAAGATAAAAGTTATTCAAACTACCACTTTTTCTTGAACTTTTATTTTGTTAAATTACACAACGCTTTCAAATAGTCTGTATTTGTAAATTCAATATCTTCAAAATTTCAATTTACTTCATTCTCAAACAGAATGGCAACCAAATTTGTGGGGTTTGATGGGCTAAATGGAATTAAGTCCACATTGTAGAATTTCATAGATACTTCACTCCATTTTCATGATATACAAGATTTCCAAAGGAGGCTGAAGTTAGAGTTGATTCATCCCATAACTGAGAAGCTTTGAGGAAGTGGACTAGTAGAGGCAATTGGTTTCCCGGTGGTAGTCCAAGCTCCAAAATTGATTTATGAATGCATAAATCACTACAATCTAGACACCAGACAAATTCTGTTACCTGATCATACAGTATTTATATCCATTAATAGACAAATTGTGGTGAATTGCCTCCAAGTTCCAAAATGGGAGGATTTTTTAGACTTGACAATAGGAGGAGCAGTCTTTGAGTTCTCCATAGAGAAGATGGTGTGGAGGAAGGAAATTATGCAATCCTGGTTTCAAAAGACACGAAGCACCAAGAGTAAGGTCCCCAAAACTCTATTTGGTATTGTATCACATAGTTTAGTAGTGCAAATTGAATACTAACCATTAAATAAAAGCATTAACAATACTAAGCAAGCTAACACTTAAGATATGACCGATTTGTTATCACCACAAATGGAGGCAAACCAAGAATGGTAAGCTCCAAATGGTATAACACAATGATGCAATGGATTTGTCTCCAATTTAAGGTATGTGTGCTCACAAGTATAGCTCAAGCTTAGATGGATGGATGGAGTGAATGAGGCAAGGTTTCAACAATGGAGTCATGGAGTGATTTTTCTATTATAATGGTATTTTGGTAGTTTATGAGCTCTCAAAATAGCATTATAACTTTGCATGGAGGATGGGATGATTTTAGTGAAGGGAGAGGATTCAATTTATAGGCTAAGGGCTTGAGGGATGGAGGGGTAAGATGCAAGGATGGCAAGATGGTGAGGGAGGGCTAGGATGCACTTAAACGGGAGCACATGGATTGTGCTTGTTTAGCACCAATAGGGAGTGGACACTTGTCACAAGGAGGGTGGGTGTGAGAGGATAGCATAAGGGTTGGTCAAAGGCTTGATGAGGGTGGTTGGGTATGTGAGAGTCATGAGTGAGGATGTAAGAGCCATTTATGGCTTTGTAAGAGCATTCATGGCTTGGTGGTTGGGATATTTTGAGGGGAGACTTTAGCTTGGTTTAGGAAAGTATTAATCTCATTTAGGATTGTGCAAATGATTAGGGGATGGATTAGGCTTGGGTTAGGATTAGATTAGGGATGTTAGAGATGTGCAAGTGGATGGTATTGATGAGGGTGGGTGAGTTAGTGGCTAAGCTTGGTTAGTATGGGTGGATGGGGTGGATTAGGCTAGATGGAGGATTAAGGATAGGTTAGGGGCTATTAGATTTGAGGGCTTTATTTATTAAAGTGATTTTAATAAATTTGGGATTTGGAATTAGATAGGAGAGTAGGATTAATTGATAAATAATGGGTTATTTGATTTACCAATTAGGACTATAGATGATTAATTAAATTAATCAGCTAGGGGATGACAAAGGATTAAATAAATAAAAATTTAATTAATTATGCCTTTAGAGATAGCTAAATAGGATTATCAAAGCAGTGTAATCAAATTTAGGTGTCTATAGGTACTAATCTCAAACCTAAGATTGTAGACATTTTGGTTCTCCTGCATAGACTAGAAGATGAGGTAGAGGCTCTAAATTTCATTACACAAAATTTGTTTTTGGTACAAGTTATGTGTTTAGATATGCAATATATTGATTGGGCTCATGAGGTAAGTGAAAATATTTCCAAGGCTCTCTGCATCACGAAGTTCTACAACACTTTCTATATGTCTTCCTTTTTTATTTACATGCTAGCATCTCTACAATTATGGCTAGGCCTTCCAAGAATAGAAAAATTTCCTGATGATGTGAAGTTTTATGAATTTTATCCATGTTTGCAATTACAAAATAGTTATGCAAAGTATATCAAAGTTAATGATGCATTCACAATAAGAATTTGTAGATAACTCCAAGGATGCCCAGAGAGGAGATTAAATCCAAAGGCAATGGTAGTTATTAGTTAGTTCATAAGCTATTTTATCTAGTTCTCATATTTCTCATATTTGCATCCTGCAACTTTCAATGGATTCCCCCTGAAGTTGCCTAAGTATCCGAGTGACAAGATTATGTTGATAGAGATAATGAGGTAGGTGGTCTAGGTGAATGTGCTAAGTAGAAGCTTGAAGAAGAAGGGATATGAGTTCCCTATGAAAGTAGGAGCTTACAGTTGTGATTCTCGATCTGATGCAAAGAATATGCTCAAAGTGTTCAAGATGAAATACAAATTGGAGATGTATGAGGTCTTGAGACCTATGTTTGATCCGAATGGATATGCTAGGGATGTGTTAAAGATTGGGAGTGTGATCAAACACATTACCACTATTGAAGACTATTGGACAGATTGTAAAGACAAATTTGGAAGTTGAGATCGTGCTTTCACTAGGCTCATAGTGGAGCAAATAAAGACATATAATATCAATCTTAATGTTGAAGGATTAGAGGATAATGGATAGTATATGTATAGTAATACATATCTAACTAAGTTAAGGAAAACTTATATTAGTTTAGAGCCTTATGTGGATGTTGAGGAAGATTTAGACACTATGATGGCCCAAATCATCAAAAGAACTAGGAAGTGGGTCGAATGGACAACCAAAAGAATCCATAGTAAGGGCACAACCACTCAAGCTTCTCCAAAAACTACAATGCCCTCTTCCTCCCAGAGTGCTACACCAGGCATAACAATAGCTACCACTCAAGGACTAGCTCAACCTTTAGGAGGAGGTGACCAACCTCTTGATAAGAGTATTTCCATAGCTAAGATGTGCCATGATGGTTCCCTCTCAGTCATTGGAACCCAAACTAATGTTGAGGAGAAGAAGATAGAGGAGTCAAAGGATAGTGTTGTTACTTTAATGCCCTTTCCTCATGTTACACCTATCCCCTCTCCTCATATCACCCTAGTTCCCTCACCTCATCATAGCCCAGTTCTACCAATAAGTGCTACACTTCTATAACCAAGTGGCTCCCTAGTGCAGATAGTAGATTTGGGAGATGGAAAGAGAAACAATAGTGAATCTACTGAATCTGATGAGGCAATGAAGAAAACCTTAGAGGTGGAGAAAGGCTAGAGCTCTTCCAAGCTCATTTGTCAAGCCCTCAAGAATCCTTTCTCTTCAACTGCGATGACAATCACTCCAGTTAAGAAGAATATGTTTAGCATAGAATCACTTGGGACAACCTCCAAAGTGATAGGCATTGATTCATGGTTAGAAGATACTTTAGAGAGAAAAATAAAAAGGAAAGATGAAAGAACCCCTACCAAGGATACCATATCCCTTGCAGTTCATTCTAGATATGCATTAACCAAGGTGAAGAAGTAGGAAAAATTGTCTATACTTTGGCAAGATCTAGAAATAGGGCACCTAACAATGGAGATAGCCAAGCCCAAAAAAGAAGGAAGAATTGAAGATATGACTACTAATAATTTTACTATGCACTTGGTAGACCTTGGAGAGGCTAGACATGACACCAAGTTGGCTTGTGGAAGTCAACCAATGAAGTAATTGAGGGACAATTGGAAAACTTGAAGTTGTCAAAAGTTAGGATGAAGGCTAAGATAGAAGAGTTGAACAAATTCATTAGACAATTGGTCACTCCATTGGTAACCATCTCCAGAGTATCAATAACAAGAAATCCTACTATTGTTGAAGTTCAAGCCCTTATCTCTCAACTTTAGGAAGATAGGCACTTTGGCCAAATTGGTAAAGACTAGATTGGGAAGCTTAAATGAGTCGCTATTATAGAACAATTTGGCAATGTTATCTTAAGACTAGAAACAAAGAAGGATAACATCTTAGAAAATAATAGTACTTTGGTTGGAGAAAGAATGAAGTGCAATGATTTTATCTCTCTTCCAAATACGATCGTTCAAATGAAAATGAAGGAAATTGTTGAAGAAAAAATCTTTCCAAAGGGAGATGAACCTTTGTTTGAATGGCTTCAGAGCATGTAGTTCAAGTCAAAAATGATCCTATTAGTAGAAAAAGGACTTCAGCAAATAGAGGATAAGGTGAAGAAGACCCAAGTTAGAGGATTTGAACTCATGAGGGGGCTACATACAGATTCACAGACTAGTGGCCAAGGGAAATCACTCATTGGGATAAATGTCATGAAGGAGAATTTCTACAAATTCTAAGATAGTCAGACTGATATGTCTTCTAGTAATCAAAGTAGATCTGTGGAACTCCAAAAACTCAGCAGATGCATACATGTGGCCATGCAAGAATTGCCAAGTCAATTGAATGTTGTGAAGGAGTTGGCTAGGGAACATTCTAAGTGGCTCTTGAGATACACCAACATACACATGCCTAGGCATGAAGAGCTAATTCCAATCATAGTTTCCACTAAGGCCTATAGAACAGAAGTAGAAAAAGGGAAGAAGATGAAGTGATTTATAGTCCACCTCTTTTTCACTTTCTTATGTAATTATTACAATATGACAAACTGGTTTCTTGCCATTTGTCATTCTTTGAGGAGATGAACCGATTGAACTTCAATTGTAATGGTCATCTCAGAATCCTATATGTATGAAATTTAAAGATTAATAAAAGGTCAAAAAAATTTTGGTGTGAAGTACTTGATGTTGCAGAGTCAATTGAATGGTATTTTGTATCAACTATTTTCTGTTCCATTTCTGATAGTTGTAGTTACATGTTTTCTCTTTTGTCTAGATTGAAGGAAAGAACATAGTTTCATTCCCCTTTTTTGAGGCAGCAAACAAATGTGATAATCAGTGTTGTTGCACATTCAAAGAGGAATCCCTTAAACATTTTCCCCTTTAGTTAACTTCTTCTCTGTAATTCAGATCCTAATTAATTCAGTTCAATATTAGTTGTTATGCTATTAAGCTTTGTGAGCTCATAAGATGTGTGAGTTCATAAACTTAATCATTTCCTCATAAATCTTTTTCTGCCTGAGTTAGATCCTATTTAGGTCTGGCGTGGTTTTACCTCTTCTATTCTCAAGTCAAGAACACACCCCCATACTAGTTTAGGAATAAAACATAATTCATTGCAAATCTACCATAGGGATCTATACCTATTAATTCATAGAAAGGCCAATCTATCTAGAAGTGGCTTTTTAACTACTTGTAATCAGATATTGTTCATAATTTTGGTATTTGAGAGTCATAATTAAAAAAAAACAAATATGTTTACCAACATCTCCCATCCCCTACTCTCTCTTGCTCTCCCTCTCCTACTCCCTCTCCCACCACCTACTCTCTTTCTCACCCTCTCTCCTATCCCCTACTCTCTCTCCCTCTCTCTCCTCTCCTATCCCCTTCTCTCTCATTCTCTCTCCTCTCTCATCCCCTACTCTCTCTCTAGCTCTCCCTCTCCTACTCCCTCTCCCACTGCCTACTCTCTCTCTCTCTCTCTCTCTCTCTCTCTCTCTCTCTCTCTCTCTCTCTCTCTCTCGGGATACTCTCTCTCTCCCCCTCTCCCATCCCCTACTCTCTCTCTCTCTCACTCAAACACTCTCATCCTCCTCTCTCTCTCTCGCTCTCCCACTCCATCTCCCACCACCTACTCTCTCTCTCCCATCCCCTACTCTCACACTCTCTCTCCCATCCCATTCTCTCTTTGCCACTCCCTACTTTCTCTCACAATATCACACTCTCTCCCATCCCCTACACTCCCTCTCTTACACACACTCCCATCCCCCCTCTCTCTCCCATTTGCTACTCTCTCTCTCTCTCTCTGGCTACTCTCTCTCCCCTCTCCCATCCCCTACTCTCTCTCTCTTTCACACACACACTCTCATTCCTCCTCTCTCTCCTCTCCCATCCCCTACTCTCTAGATCTCTCACACACACTCCCATCCCCCTCTCTCTCTCCCACTCCCACTCCCTCTCCCACTGCCTACTATCTCTCTCTCTCTCACTCTCTCTATCTCTACTGTCTCTCCCATCCCCTACTCTCACTCTCTCTCTGCCACCCCCACTCTCTCTCACACTCTCTCCCATCCCCTACTCTCTCTCTCTCTCTCTCTCTCTCTCTCTCTCTCTCTCTCTTACACACATTCCCATCCCCCCTCTCCCGCTCCCCCTCTCCCACTACCTACTCTCTCTCTCTCATCCCCTACTCTCTCTCTCTCTCACACCCGCACACTCCCATCCCCCTCTCTCTCCTCTCCCATCCCCCCTCTCTCTCCCTCTCCTACTCCCTCTCCCACCTCCTATACTCTCTCTCTCTCTCTCTCTCTCCCTCTCTACTCTATCTTTCCCATCCCCTACTCTCACTCTCTCTCTCCCATCCTTTACTCTCTCTCTCTCTGCCACCCCCACTCTCTCTCACACTCTCTCCCATCCCCTACTCTCTCTCTTTTACACATGTACACACACACTCCCATCCCCCCTCTCTCTCTCCTCTCCCATCCCTTACTCTCTCTCATTCTTCCATCCCCCACTCTCTCTCTCACTCACACACTCTCATCCTCCTCTCTCTCTCTTGGTCTCCCTCTCCCACTCCCTCTCCCACTGTATACTCTCTCTCTTCCCCATCCCCTACTCTCACTCTCTCTCTCCCATCCCTTACTCTCTCTCTTACACACACTCACATCCCCCCTCTCTCTCTCTCCCTCCCTCTCCCACTCCCTCTCCCACCACCCACTCTCTCTCCCATCCCCTACTCTCTCTCTCCCCTCTCCCATCCCCTACACTCTCTCTTTCATAGACACACACTCCCATCCCCCCTCTCTCTCCCCCCCATCCCCTACTCTCTAGATCTCTCACACACACTACCATCCCCACTCTCTCTCCCTCTCCCACTCCCTCTTACTCTCTCTCTCCCTCTCTACTCTCTCTCTCATCCCATACTCTCTCTCTACCACCCCTATTTTCTCTCACACTCTCTCTTACACACACTACCATCCCTCACTCTCTCTCTCCCTCCCTCCCTATCCCACTCCCTCTCCCATTGCCTACTCTCTCTCAGGCTGCTCTCTCTCCTCTCTCCCATCCCCTGCTCTCTCTCTCTCTCTCTCACACACACTCCCATCCTCCTCTCTCTCTCACTCTCTCTCTCCCACTCCATCTCCCACTACCTACTCTCTCTCTCTCCACCATCCCCTACTTTCAATCTCTCTCTCTCTCTCTCTCCAATCCCATACTCTCTCTATCACCCGTACTCTCTCTTACACTTCCTCTCTCTCATCCCCTACACTATGTCCCCTCTCCCATCCCCTACTTTCTCTCTCTACCACCCCTACTCTCTCTCACACTCTCACACACACTCTCTCTCTCTCCCATGCCCTACTCTCTCACAAACACTCCCATCCTCCTCTCTCTCTCTCCCTCTCTCACTCCCTCTCCCACTGCCTACTCTCTCTTTGCCATCCCCTACTCTCAATCTCTCTATCCCATCCTATACTCTCTCTCTGCCACCCCTTCTCTCTCACACACACTTCCTCTCTCTCCCATCCCCCATTCTTAATCTCTCTCTACCATCTCGTACTCTCTCTTTGCCACCTCTACTCTCTCTCTCTCTCTCTCTCTCACTTCCTCTCTCTTCCATCTCGTACTCTCTCTACCACCCCTACTCTCTCTCTCTCTCTCACACACACTCACCTCTCTCTCTCTCTCTCTCTCTCTCTCTCTCTCTCTCTCTCTCTCTCTCTCTCTCACTTTACATCTCTCCTTCCCTCTCAATGCACTATTTAGGTCTCAATAGTGCATACACACTAACGTGCACACACACTATTAAGACTCAAATTTAAAAAGCTTTAAATAACATGTGCATGCTATAGTGTGCACCCACTATAGGTCACACATGCTATTCAATGCTTTGCATTCTACCAAGCCTAAGGCTTGGTTTTGCCTTGGGGATCCAAACCAAAGGTTTGGAGTCCGTAAACTATTCTGAGATGTGTTTTGCTACAAACATACAAAAAATGATTGATTTTTTTTGTGTTCTCTCCTTCAAGTTTCCTCGTGGTTGAGCATCAATAAAATTAGGTTACATGACATTATAGGTCTCTATGTTAGCTATATAACCATATAATTTATTTTTTATTTGAACTATTTCAAGCCTTTAATCTATAATTTGTTTTGACTGTATGTCCATTTTTTTTCAAAAAGCAATATGTACTAATTGGGTTGTAGATTTTAGCTCGTTCATCGAATTTTGTAACAACTTAGTTTTTAAGAAACTAGACTCCATTGTACACACTTTCAAAAAAAAAATTTGATTTTAGATTAGTTTTCAATCATTTCTAGGGGAAGCACATAGATATTTCACATTTTTGGGATGTTTCTAATTAAAAAATACACATTATAAAATTACCCAAAAAATCTAGGATAAACTACATAGTGTTAGGTAACTTTTGACTAGAGCAATTAAATAATTTCCAAAAAAAAGTTAAAATTTTAGGGGGGCCACACTTTGTACTATGTTATGTTTTTTGGAATAAACAATACCACTTTCTGTGGCCCACTTTTCTTAGGACCTAAAACTAAACCATTTTGAAAAAAAAATAGTAGTTTAGAAACTAGATTCAAAGGACTACTACTTTTGTTTTTGTCATATCTTAAAATTTTGAGCGTAACTATCTTCAAATTCTTTTTGAAGTTCAAAAATTGTTGATTTTAGAAATAAAGGTGTCCACTTATACCCCCCTTTTGGCACCACAACTTGGTGCACTTACCCTTAATGGATCTAGAGACACATGATATATTCTATAAGAGGAATGTTCATTTTGAAGAAAGTTGTCCAAGCTTTTCTTCTTCAACTCCTCCTTCCTCCTTCATTAAAGAAAGTGATAGTGAAAATAGTAACTTGGAAGATGTTTGTCCTCGACCAACATAGAGGCATTAGCCATTTGAGATTGGGGATACTCCTACTACATCTTCTTCCACTAGACCTAGATGGGCCAAGCAAACATTGGATGTTGCAAGACCATTGGCAAGGAATCTTTTAGATTCTAAGAGGACAAGATCACAACACAATTCACTTTCACATACTTATATTGCAGTTTCTTTAGATCCATAGTCATTCAAAGAAGCATCAGGTACTCTAGAATGGGATAGGGCAATGGAGGAATAATATAACTCTCTCATGACAAATGATACATGGGACTTATTCTCCCTTCCTAAGGGAAGAAAATTGGTTTAGTGGAAGTGGATGTATCAGACCAAATTTGCAGCTAATGGAAGTGTGGATAAGCATAAGGCTTGACTTGTTGCAAAAGGTTTTTCTCAAGTACGAGGCATTGACTATACTAAGACCTTTACATTAGTAGCAAATATGAACTCCATTCGCTTGACAATAGCTATTGCAATAGCTCAGAGATGGGCTTTTCATTAGATGGATGTGAAGAGAGCCCATTTTTGAATGGTGATCTATATGAGGAGATATATATGGAGTAGCCATAGGGATTCATATAGGATGCTACCTTGGTTTGCAAATTGAAGAATTCTATCTATAGACTTAAACAAGCTCCTAGAGCTTGGTATGACAAGATGGATTCCTTCCTACTCTCCAAAGGCTTTACCAGATGTCATTCTGATCCGAATGTCTACATTCTTTAGAGGGATGATTCACATTTGC
The DNA here is from genome assembly GCA_028749045.1 of Cupressus sempervirens. Lineage (NCBI taxonomy): Eukaryota > Viridiplantae > Streptophyta > Pinopsida > Cupressales > Cupressaceae > Cupressus > Cupressus sempervirens. Next base: position 440,662,604 of record CM053792.1, read on the forward strand.
TCCTTGTACTTTATGTGGATGACTTGATCATTATAGGAAGTATTGCATCCATCATTGAAAATGTCAAGGCTACTTTGTAGGACCAGTTTTCAATGATAGACTTCGGTCTACTACACTATTTCCTTGGTATCAAGATACATCAGTCCTCATCAAGGATAACACTATCACAACTCAAGTATGCCCTTGATATTCTTACTCAATTTCACATGAGTGACTACAAGGTTGCAACTACTCCATTCCTTTTAGGTGTTAAGTTAGAAACAAAGTGTTCCACTCCACTTGTTGATGTGACTTTGTATAGATAATTCGTTGGAAGCCTTATCTACTTGACACATACATGCCTTGACATCTCATTTGTAGTTGGCATGGTTTCTCACTTCATGCAAGAGCCACATGAACCTCATTAGAAAGCAGCCAAATGAATCTTGCACTATATCCAAGGTACACATACACATGGGATACATTATGCAGTTGGTACAGGACTTCAATTAGTGGGTTATATAGACTCAAACTATGCAAGGGACCTTGGTTCTCGCAAGTCTACTTTAGGATATATGTTTCATCTTGGTTTTAGCCCCATTTTTTGGTAGAGTAAAAAGAAAAACACTATTGCTCTTTCATTGATTGAGGCTGAGTATAGAGGAGTTGTGAATGCAGTAATAAAGGCTATTTGGCTATAGTAGATCCTGAAGAAGTTTGGTTTTGATCTACCTAGACCCACAACCATCCATTGTGATAACCAAAGTGCTATTGAAATCTTGAAACATCCAGTGCAACATCAACACACCAAACATATTGAGGTTCATATGCACTACATTCAAGAGCTGATCCATGAGTAGATCATTGCATTGTAGTATTGTCCTATAGAATAGCAGGTAGCCGCCATCTTCACCAAGCCCTTCACAGAGGTTAAGTATATTTATTTGCGATATCTCTTGGGGGTGTGGTATTTTTCACCAACGAGGCTCACATGATCCTTCTCTTCTATTTTGTACATATCTCTCTTTTTGGGGGAGGGTTTTTCCCATGAGGCTTTCACTCTTTCTCCATTTGGAGAGAGATTTCATTGCATTTTCTTATATGTACAACATTGCATTTTGTACATGGGTACCTAACATGGCTAATAGATAGGACCCATTATGCATTTCATTATAGCTTTTGTAAGCTTAAGTGCATTCCCCTAAGTTGCACTTAAGGGGGGGTGTTAGTGTAAATAATAATTATTTACACTTTACTTAAGTTTACTTAGGATAAATGCATTATTTTATTATTTCTTAGGTTAGACACTTAGGAGTTTGCATACTCATATGAGTTATCATGTTGACAACATAGTTGTTCACACTCTTAATTAAGCACATGGTGTCTATAACATAATTTTATGTGACACACCTTTGTAGGCTTATCCTCTCATCATTGCACTAACTCTTGTGCTTAATAGAGGATAACCCATTCCTAGTGGACATGTGCTTAGTTGTGAGGCTTATCATATTGCTAACTCCTAGAAATTCTAGATGCATCATAGAGGCCTTTATATATAGGCATGTCTAGTGTACTATATAATGAATTGAATATCATATTATTATTTTGAACATACTCTGTTGGTCTATTTTTTGCTAGTTATTGTGCTTCTTGGTCTTGGGTGAATTTTTCTGTAAGGCAAATTCTTATAGTCCACTAGCTTTCATCTCCAGTGCAATGCCTTTTATCTCATCAAACTCTTTCCTAGTCATGCCCGATTCCTTAAGGATGGAATCAATCTCCTTTTCTACCTTTTTCTTACTTTCTTTGCTATGTAGTTTAGACAAAACTATTTTTGTTTTCTTCTCATATGTTCCTCATCTAGAGCACTCAATGTCCTTCTCATATTCAAGTATAATCAGTGCATACCCTTCTATGATCTTTGCACTCATCTCATATTCCATTGGCTTTATAAATTTCACTCTTGGTACTACAAATTCCATGTAGGTGTTGTATGTTTCCACCATGAAGAATAACTCATCCTTGTACTTCTCTACCATAGAGGGAGGAATTTTATACCTATTTTTCATTTTAGACTGGAAACTCTTCACCATATTATCAATGTCATTATCTCTAACATTTTTTGTCTTTGATTTATAGCATTGTGTCACCAATTCTATTGAGCACTCATTTCTATCCCAATTTATGAATCCAAGAAACTTCCTTGTAGAATAAAAGAATAAATGAGTCAGTAAGGACTCAAATTTGAAAACTCCATTCTTTGTCTTCTTCAACTTTGCAATGTTATCCAATAATTGCAATATGATAATCTCACATAAATTAAAATCTCTTCCTTCTATTGCCATTACATAAGATGCACATAATAATCTAGTTGGTACTGAGTTAACCCTTGATCTATGGTTTAATTTGTACCCTAATATCTTGGTTAGCAACTTTACTCATTTATCTTGAATGGGATCTACCTTCATGTTTCTTCCATCAAATTTCATTTTCAAGTTTGTTTCAACCATCTTTTTGACATTCTTCTCATTAATAGGATTGCAACCTTCATTACTCAATCTTGTGACCTTGTGAATTAGGTCATTGTCAACAACAATCTTCTCATCACCTAACCAAAACATATCATCATGTACCCTACTCAAAATGATTCGAATCCAATCATGATTGTCAAACTTTGTATAAAACATATACTTCACTAGATTCAATCCATCTATGTGCACATACTCAAACTTCAGGGATAATTCATTTTTGCACATGACTCCTTAGTCTCGATGAATTTAATCATCACCTATACTCTCTATTTTTCAATTAATATAACTTCTGATATCCTCAACATGCAACACATTTTCCAAAACTTGTGAAAATGTGCCCAATAGATCATCCAATAGAGAAATAAATGGATGTTTCTTATACTCATATCATGGTCTATCACTTACATCATACATGATCTGACTAGCCATTGAATTGTAACTAAAAAACTAGATTCAAGCTTCACAAAATACCTTAAAATCATGATTTAGGGCTTCTGCAATTTTTTGCTTCTCATACTTCACTTCACACTTCAATTCACTATCAAATTGCTCAAGACACTTCACATGAACAAATGTTACACATAATCTTACTTGTGATCCTTAAATCATTTCAAATCACACTATGCACTAAATTTGTATCTACCACAGATTCAAATATTGTCTCTATTTATCAATAAGCTTATTTTCTCAATTCCTTCTCACTTGTGATCATATCTAGACTTGTGCAATTGACCATAGCTTCCTCTCTATGTCCTTTACCTTATACTAACTATGCAATCTCTATCTCTCTATCTAACATCAGTTTTGACCAACTAATGCTCTGTTACTACTAAAATAACTTAATTCAAATAGGTTGAGTGACAAACAATCTGTGACTTCAGCTTCCCTTCAGGTGCATCAAAGAATTTTTCTTCCAAAATTGTATAAGAGCTTTCTAGATTACAATCTTTCACAAATGTTTCCTTGAATTCATCAACATATTCCTTAACTACTTCCTTCTGATGTTCTCACTACCATTTTTACTTCTTTTTCCATTCCTATTATTGTTCCTCCTGTTATTCCTATTGAAGTTCCTTTTGTCCATTCTACAAAATCTTTCTATGTATCCAAAGTTGTTACATAGCTAACATACAGGTACATTTCTCCTTTGGTTGGTTCCATTCCAATTCTCAGGTGCTCTACAATTCCTTGCAATGTGTCTAGTGTTGTTACACTTGTAACACATAATCTATTTTCTTTCACCATTAGGTTTCTCGCCATCAATGGATCTGCTCTAGGATCTACCTCTTTCATTACTTGTTAGTATTCCTAAACATTCTACTATTCCCATTATTACCATCAAATTTAGGTTTCTTACATTCTATTGCTTTATGTGCATAATCATGACAATTATAATAATAGAAATTAGTAATAGGTTTAAAAGACGTACCTGTGCAATCTCTTCATGGGTAAAAGTACAAAGTTGTGTCACCTTTTAGGCTAACTTATCAGAATGACTAAATTTAAGTATTTCTATCTAAAACTCAATTTTATTCAAACATATGACCTTGATAAATTTATTCTAGCTAAGTTATATATGGTCTCACACTTTTCCAATTGGAAATTTTTAGTAAATGTATGTTTTATACTAGTTAGTATCTAATTACCAAAGAAATAAAACTACTTCAGAAAAAATGATGTTTTGATAACTCTTACTATTTTTTATAATGTTCTTTTAATAACATACAAGCACCATTTTATAGAGCTCAAAGTTAAGAATATTCACATCTAGATTTCATCGTGTTTTAATTAGATATAGTATATTGTAATCAAAAAATTCTAAAAATACATATTTTAACATTCGAGAAGGTGTCAATTTTGAGAAAGCAAAAAATAATAAACTAGATCATAAAATTTAAAAATTATATGATGTTCTAGAGGAGAGAGTCCACTTTCAGAATCTATGAGTTTTCTTTTGGTTGGAATAGATTTATTTTGAAAAATGTGGTGGGAGATGAAAACTATTGATTTGAATAAGTTGAAATTAGAATCATTATAAAAGAGAAAATAGAGGTCTAAAGCCAATTTTTATTTTTTATTGTTCTATCTACATATGTTATCTATAACATTATATGAGATCAAAGGGAAATATTCTTATTTCCATGTAGTTTTGTGGTGGGAACTAGATCCCTAATTTAAAACATTTTTCAGCAACTAAAAAGTTATCTTTAAAAAATAGGAAAATATATCATTTCTTATTCCAAATAATTATTAAAAATTATAATTGCAAATTGTTGAAATTTAGTGGGAAGATTTAATTCTGAGAGGAGAGGGGGTGAATTAGAAGTAACTAATTTTAACCATTTCAAAACCTTTTTAATTGAAATCAATCACATGCATCAAATCCATCTAATAAACATGAAAGTAAAGACATGAATGAAACTAGATAACATAAGAATTCGGTAACCCAAAAACCCTTCAAAATGAGAAGGTAAAACTAGGGTGGGGATGCCACCTAAAAATTATCACTGCAACAATATGTAACTATTTAAGGTTACAAAGTTTGACCACTTCCAATGGTCTGTCCTGTGAAAGGCCTATCCTGTTAAAGACTTTTCACCCTATTAAAAGTGACCTAATTAAAGGATTTAAAAACATTCACTTGGAATGTTACCCTATTAAAGGCTTTACAATTTGATTAAGGATCTACAATATGGCTATTAAACCAATATAGCTATTAAGCCAACCTATCATCATAGGATTTTCATTCCTAATACAATTGCTAGAGAGTATTAGAAAGTCTTGACTTGATGACTTGCAATCCTAATTGCTGATTCTAGATCCTCATTATGCTTTGTCTGTTTTGATCCTTGCTTGATCTGATTTGTCTTTCCTCAAAATTTTGATACTCTGCTCTTGATCAACTAAATTTTGCAATGTTGCTCTACTTTCTAAGTCTTCAAACACCCTTCTAAACTTTTCTATAATTTACCCATACACTTCTCTCATTTTCTCATGCACATACATACACAATGGGGTTTCATCCTCCTTTTCAAGGCTTCAAAGACTTAGGGTTAGGTATGAATCTATGATCAATATTCATTCTTCATTTCCTGCTCAATTCTTGCACTTTTCCTATTGGTTGCATGCCTTCTCCATTTTTCTTATTGGTTGCATGTTGATTACACAAGTAATGCAAAAGATTCATTCTTATCTTCAAGATCCTTCAAGATTCATCCTATGTCAACTCAAAAATGGTTTATATCAGAGTTTGTGAAGATACAAACTCATATGTTGATTCTGTGTTACTTGGCACTTACTATTTGTTGATGCTTGGCAAATATAGGAATTTTGTTTCACTCGGCTCCTATAGTAATTCTATTTCACTCAGCATCTATACTTTGCTCAGCATGTATACTTTTCTCGGCATCTATAGTGACTCAACATCATGCACCCAAAATTTGCTCAGCACCTAAATTTTTCTTAGCACTTATTGAATTTTTGGTTCAGCATATACTATAGCTCGACATCTATATTATACTCAACATCAACTTGAGAATTTGGTTAAGTGTGTTGACACTCAATTGTCAAAACCAATCGAAGACTAATAATCTCCCCCTTTGACATGAGTGGCAAAAACACTTAAATATGCTTTATGAATCTAATCTCTATGAGCATAATACATATTTTGTTTGGCATATATACAAAAATTTCAAAGACTTGTTCAAAAACTTTGTAGTAGACTATATACCTTCAAAAATTTGTAACTCCCCCTGAGCAGATGTGCCATTTTTGTATCCAAATTTCTTTAAGTTGAATTTGTCTCATGCTGATTCCATAATCTGCCTTATCATTCCTTTGCCTTTGTTTCTGTGTACCTTGTTTCTAGTCTATTTGTACTCCCCTTTGTATCTGCTCCTAATTTTCACACATCTTCTTGTAGTTTTTACATTTTTTTTTGCTATATCTCCTAATCTCCTTATTTCTTCTTCAAAATTGAATATCCACCCCTTTGGATATTCTTTATTTCCTCTATCAAAGAATGTATTATCTCCAAAAATGTAATTTCTCCCCCTTCTATTCACATAATTCTTATCTTCCCCTTTTTTATTTCTCCCCCTTTTTGACACTTATGTCAAAGGGTCCTAAGAATGAATAGAATATTTAGCTAAAAAAGTTTTATTTACCTCCATGTTCATCCTTAGAGAAGCATCCTACTTTTTTAATGCAATTTCCAGTGATTTGTGTTGGATGGTTGTCTCTATTGCAAGATGTACTAGGCCTTCTAATGTAGAAAGATTGGGGTCTTTCCTTAAAACATTTTCTACATAGGCCTATTCCTTATGTAGTACTTGTAGATGTGGAGTAATAAAGGATTGAATATGTATTAATTTGGCCTTAATATTGGACTCTTCTATTTTCCACACAACTAACTCTTTTTGGGTGTGAAGCGTTGTTGCAAAATGCTTCTCACTCTGAGCTAGATCTTTATGTAGTTGTGTGCTAGATATTTTAAGATTATGTTACAAGCTTAGTATCCTTTGGCTAGTTTCTTGTGTGAAGTATGATGAGTTACACAATTTGGAGTCCAATGAGAATATATTCTCAAGTACTATTTTCACTTTTTCAACTTTCTTAGCCAATTCCACTTGTGAAAGTGCTATCTCACTAGATATCTTCTCATTGACTTTCATTTGAACCTTCTTTTCAGACCACTATAATAACTTAAAATTTGTATCAAGGTCTTCATTTTGTACCTAGTCCACTATGTTGGATAATTTCTCCATGATGGGCTTGGTCTCATTAGGTACTGGAAATCTGAATGCATCAAGGAATATGTCTTTGATTTCTACATGTGCTTGCTTTTGTCTATACTCAGTTCTAAGTATCTCCTACTTCTTCCTTCTCTCTAGAGCCTCTTGCACTTCATTTATTTGAGCTAGGTTCATTGTTTTGGAGTCATAGTTGGATATGCATACTTCCTCATCAAGTATAGGGTCTCCATAATGAAGTACCCTTACTACCTTGGTGGAGCTCGGGCCTGGTGCTGAAATCTACAGTGGTACTGCATCAGAGCTTGGCTTTTTGGTATGAGTCCCTGAGGTAGGCAAGTTTACCAATATTTGTAATGTCTCCTACTCCTTTTCTTTTGGGGTTTTATCCTCTTCCTTTTCTTCTTCTCTAATACCCTAATCAATAAAAATGATTTGAGGAGGCACACCATGGTTTTGTGTTGTAAGAACATCTTGTGCTACTTGTTCCTTTGCTAGCTCCTTAGTAGTTATTGTTGCTTTTGTTGTATGATTAACCTTAGTAGTTGTAACCTATTCTACTTGCTCTTTTGGTTGATCTTTTGTAGCTATGGGAGGTTGTGAAGGTGGTTCTTCTGTGTTTACCTTCTCCTTATTGATCTTTGCTATAGCCTTTTGCAACTCTTCCACAATCACGAAAATAGAATTTGTGCATAGTTGTGATTACAATGTGCTTTGGTGAAGTATCTTTTTGAGATCCTTCAAAATTAATGGATTGTTGTTCTGTCCTATGGTGTCAGGAACATCCTTAACAATTACTATTTTTGCATGTGTTGCATGTGGAGGACTTGGTGGTGGCAACTGGGTGTCTTGGACACTCTGTTCTAGTTGTCGCTCTTCAGCTGTTGCCTCTTCACCTTGTTGTGTCTTCTCCATTGTTTCCTCTTCTTTTTCTTTCTCTACTTCCTCCTCTTTTTCATTTTCATCTTCTTCTTCATCATTTATCCCTTCAAAGGGATCTTCCTGCCCTTCCTTGACAGTATTCAATCCATAAATTAATTTCCACATTTGTGTGGACTTTTGCACATCTTCAATTTGATTTTGCAAAATTTTGAAGGCTCTGTATTTGGGTGCAAATTTTTTCCCATGCTTCTTATTAGCCTTTTTTATTTAACCTCTTGTAAAGTTTGGCATTACACAAGCCAATGTTGACTCCCTTATTTCTTTTTCCATATTAAGGCAGTAATGCTATTTATTCTCTACAATGGAGGTAAGCTCCTTAGGCATAGAGTTATCTAGTTCAAGTGAGGTGGTCTTGAACTTAGCCATCATAATGTAGATGGATTCTTCCACTATGTTCTATTCTTCTCTTGATAATTTATTGAAATTAGTGGTATTTAAACTAGTTAAATCTGCATTGTCTCTAATATTATTACAAACATTTTCCAACTTAGATTTGGTAGAACGTCTTACCAATTTGTATTGATCATCATCAGACTCTATGCTTTCTTCATCTGACTCTAGATGTGCAACATATTTTCTTCTTTTCTTTTGCTCTGTGGCTTTCTACTTTCCTTGTTCTTTTTCCACTAGTGTTGTTTCCCTAGTATTTTCCCTTGTTGTTGGCTTGACTAGGCTTGGCTTTGTTGCTTTCTTCTTTCCCTTAGGCTGAGCAACTGGCTATTTTTGTGCGTTTCTCATCTTTGGTTCAGCCTTGGGTGCTTCCTGCTTGACACCTTCCTCTTGTTCAACATCCTCCCCCATACCTTTATTTAATGCAAGTGTTTCCCATCCTTGTTCCTCTTCATCATCCTCAACTTCTTCTTCTTCTTCTCCTTCTATTGTGCCCTCACCAAAATTTGGCTTTAAGTTTCTTCACAAGTTTATCCTTCTTCTTCAATGTGGAGGCAATTTTCAAATCCATATCAACTTTTGACTTGACCACATCATAGGTTCCAAAATGTGGTGCACTTTTCTCTACTTCCTTAGCTAGAAGTGTAGTTATAGCTATTGATGCCTCATCTATATTTATTTCATAGCCAAGAGGTCATAGCCATCTAACTCTTGGTGTGGTAGCTTGTATATAGGTATAATCGATATCTACAAGAAAGCATGCATCATTTACATGTTTCTCTACTAATGAAACTGGTATTATTAGCCTTTGCTTCATTGACTTCTTGAAATCTTCAAAATAGCTAATCATAAGGGTCTCAAAATTAGCTCCCATTTTTTCAATGTATTCATTAACTTGAGCTATGATAGACCTATTAGCTTTCCATACAACTTTGCCAAAAGAAGGAAATTCATTCTGCACATAAAAGAATATACAAATCAAAATAGCACCAAACTTGCATTGGGATCCCTTGGTTCTTCTTATTGCTACTAAATTCTCATTAATTTGTTGTAGTTGTAGTTCTGCAAGATCATAAGTATGATCCTTTTTCACCAATTTGTAACCCACATTGACTGCAATGCAAGGCACATTGTTAAGTCTGCTAGATTGGTAGAACTTATGTGCAATGACTCTAACAAAAAAATCAACAAGAGGGTCTCGAATGGTGTCAATTTTCATTCCTCTCTTGTTCCATTTAGCACTAGTGTTCTTCTCAATTCCTTCCTTAGAATAACTCCTAAAGGTGTTTGGCCGATCTAGGGTTGGGTACCCTATCACTCTATGTACAATTTTCTTTGTGATTTTTACTGGACCATCCTCCAACCATAAGCTTCCATCATGTATTCTGATAAGCACTAGCCTGATCCATTCAATTTTGAAAACTATAGGGAATTCTAGGGCATGCATTAAACCCTTCTTCTCAACAATCTGATACTCTTCTTTCAACACTCCATTTTCACACAATTTCTCATAGGCTTCCCTCATTTCCATGTTGTATATGGCTCCAATTTTATAGTTGTAGCATTTTCTAACATCCTAAACCATAACTACTTTGGGGGGTATGATAGATAGGGCTCCAGCTGGGTCATTTTTATATGCCACCTTTGGGATTGGCTGAAAATTAGGTTGTTTCACTTCATTGGACACTAGTTGGACCTCAAATGACTCTTTTCCTTGTGTTTTCCTAGAGCTAGAAGCCATTTGTGTGATCTAGGGTTTGTACACAAAGAAAATATGAAACTGTGCAACTCAGCACAAACATAAATACCTCAAAATTGATGAAATCATGGTAAAATATTGTTGAAATCTCCTTAAACACTTGATTCTCTATTGTGAAGTCACTCTGCACTCTTTCTCATCTTTTCTCTTCATTCGCGATGAGGTAAAATGATTCAAAACATGATAATATACCCTATTTTTAGTGCATTTAATGCTTAGTGCATTTACAGCTGTTCACTTAGCTTCTTAAGTATTTTTGCATTACTCAGCTTCCATTTATTTTCATCACTTGGCATCCATAGGTGTGTTCTCCACTCAGCTTCCACTAAAATATCCTTTTTACGTGGCTTCCTCTACCAACTCAGTTGCAACTAATCATTCAACTTCTGTCAACTCAGCTTGTACTAGAATTTTACTTGGCATCTGAGGGCAACTTGGAAATACTTATGTAATCTTGAAATTTTATCTTTGCATCTATAATCATACTGATCTCCTCTTTTCAATACTTTCTTATTTAGGAACTAATGTATGATAAAGCTTTGTAAATCAGTTCCACATGCCTTATTGTGGTTAGTTTCATGAAGTGTGACCATTTGACGTATTAGGTGAAGTGATCTCTTCATTTAATGTGTCGCTTCCATCTTTCTTCTTCCATGTCTTATTAATTTCTCCTCTAATGTGTTCAACATCCATCTTTTCTTTACTTTTGTTGTTCTTTGAGTTGGGTGCCTTTGACCTTGTTGGACAGTTCCTACTGATATGACCAATCTTCAAGCAACTGAAGCATGTGGTTTGACTCAAGCATCTGTTGTAGTTTCCTTTGAAATGTGTTCTTATGCAATTTTCAAGAATGTGTCCATATTCATGACAATAGTGACAACTGTACCTAGTGTTGTAGTCCCAATTGTAGTGATGTCCATGATTATTTCCTCTTGTTGGTTGATTAGGTGTCCACATAGGCTTTGATCTGCACTTAAAAGCTATGTCCATACTTCTTGAAATTGCAACAGTGACCTTCAAATATTAGTGTTCTATTAGTCCTAATCCTGTAGTCATGTGCTTAATGTCCTTGCTTATTGCACTTATGACAGTGACTCATATTCCTAGGTTTGTCATGTTGATGGGCATTCTTGCTCCTACATACATTAGAGGTATTTCCTTTTTTACCACAAAAATGATAGGTAGGTTTAGTATTCTTACCTTTTTTATTCCTTTCTTCTACAATCTTGGATGACTCTCCTTGTTTAGTGCTGATGTATCCTAGTCCTGAAGTATCATTGCTAGCCCTTGGCTATTTTAGTAGCTACTCAAAGTACTTGATGGCCTCATTGAGTTTTTTGAAGCTCTCTGCAATTTCTTTCTCTCTTTTTAGGTCATTTTGCTGTTGTTCATTTTGCATCTTTAGTGTAGAGATCTCAATGTCCTTAACATTTAGTTCATGATGTGCATTCATCATCTGGCTTAGGGTGTCTAGCTGCATGTTTGAAATTCTTGCAAGCTCAATTAACTTTTCTTCTAGTCTATTGGCAAGGTTTCTCTTTCTTCTTCTAGCATAGCTTTTTCTTCAATGGCTCTTTTCTTCTATTCAATCACTTCACGGCTTGTGATTCTTGTTCAAGCTTGAGTGTTCTAATTTCTTTTTCTTGGGCTCTATTCTTCTCCATTAGATTTACTATTGTTGCATCAAACTCTTTGGAATCTCCATTTACAAATAGCTTTGAGGTGTCAATCTCCTTGTATTGTGTATCATTCTCAGCTATGGCAATGTCTCTTCTTCTCTTTAAGGATTTTCTTAGTTCCTCCCTTGCTTCTTCCAAAGTGTGTAGAGCAAGTTGTATATCAATTGCCTGATTCTCTATGATCTTCCCAAGTTTGTAGACTTCCATTTCTAGAGCTTTTCTCCAAGCTATAAAGCTCCTTCTTGTGAGAACTTGACTTTGATACCAATTGTTGAAATTTACAAGTGGGAAGATTTACTTTTGAGAGTTGGGGGGAGGGGGGGGGGGGGGGGGGTGGTGAATCAAAAGTAACTAATTTTAACCATTTCAAAACCTTTTTAACTAAAATCATTCACATGCATCAAATCTATCTAATAAACATGAAAGGAAAGACATGCATGAAAATATATAACACAAGAATTTGGTAACCTAGAAACCCTTCAAAATGAGAAGGTAAAACTGGGGTGGGGATGACACCCACAAAGTATCACTGCAACAATATGTAACTATTTAAGGTTACAAAGTTTGACTACTTCCAACGCTCTATCCTGTGAAAGGTCTATCTTGTTAAAAGTGACTTGATTAAAGGATTTACAAACATTCACTTGGACTGTTACCCTGTTAAAGGCTTTACAATCCTATTGACGATCTACAATATGGCTATTAAATTAATATAGCTGCTAAGCCAACCTATCATCATAGGATTTTCATTCCTAATATAATTGCTAGAGAGTATTAGAAAGTCTTAACGTGAGGACTTGTAATCCTTAATTGCTGATTCTAGATCCTTGTTCTGCTTTGTCTATTATGATCCTTGCTTGATCTGATTTTTCTTTCCTCAAAATTCAAATGCTTTTCTCTTGATCAACTGAATTCTACAATGGTTCTCTTCTTTCTAAGTCTTTAAAAACCCTTCTAAACTTCTCTATAATTTACCCATACACTTCTCTCATTTACTCATGCACATGCATACAAAATGGGGTCTCGTCCTCTTTTTAAAGGCTTCAAAGACTTAGGGTTAGGTATGAATCTATGATCAATATTCATTCTTCATTTCCCACTAAATTCTTGCACTTTTCCTATTGGTTGCATGCTGATTACATAGGTAATGTAAAAGATTTGTTCTTATCTTCAAGATTCTTTGAGATTCATCCTATATTGGCTCAAAAATAATTTACACCAGAGTTTGTGAAGATACAAACTCATATGTTGATTCTATGTTACTCGAAACTTACTATTTGTTGATGCTCAACACATATAGGAATTTTGTTTCACTTGGCTCCTATAGTAATTCTATTTCACTTAGCATCTATACTTTTCTTGACATCTATACTTTTCTCGGCATCTATAGTGACTCAACATCACTTATCACTTAACACTTGAACTTCACTCAGCACCTATTGAATTTCTAATTTAGCACATACTATAAGCTTGACATCTGTATTATACTCGACATAAACTTGAGAATTTGGTTAAGTGTGTTGACACTCAATTGTCAAAACCAATCTGAGACTAACAATAAACTTCATCTAGTTCTACACAATTCATTAGTTTACTTAATTTTCAAATTCTAAATAATAATAATAGTTTTATGTCATTGAAGGTGAATAGTTGTACTTTTTTTATCCTTTTCCTTTGTAAAAGGATGACATAGGTTTGTGCTTTTACCCTCATATCTCCAACATCATTTCATATGAAACATCTACCTCCAAACTCATGTCTAACTTCTTTGGATGAATCATCTTGGTTAGGTTCATCAACTTTCTTTGTTATCATAGGTTCATTAGATTTCTCTAACAAATCATTTTTCTCAACTTCATCAAACCACTTGATCTTTTCCTTAGGTTTTTCTACAATAGGATCTAGTTCTTTCCTAATCTCATCTTTCTTTGTTGACTTTTCTCCAATAAGGTATCCAAGACCTATTTTGTCATAAGAAGGTCTCTGGTGAAATATTTGTTCATCAATCTTCTTAAAACTTGTGTAAAGTTTCTCTAACTATTGTTTTTCTTGTGTCAACTCTCCTTTCACAATAATTTTGTACTTTTCCAACTCAACATGTTCTATCTTAATAGAATCTAATTCAAATGTCATTTTACTCAACTAGGATCTAAGGTCTGCATTCCCATATTTTAGATCAAGCTCACTTTTACCATCACTATTTTTAAGATTCAACTTTAGTTCAACAATTTTCAACTCATGTTTCAAGATCTCATTTTCATTCTTGAGATTTCCTACCTTGTCATTGTCACTATTTTGTACAATTGTTTCTTTACCAAATTTCAGATCATCAATCTTATCTTTCAATTTTCCAATATAAAATTTTGCATTTTCATACCTATCTTTTAGGTTATCTCTTTCTTCAGTAAGAAGGTCAATCTGCTCAAGAGCTTCTTCAAGATTTTTCTTCAATTATTGCATATTCACTGGGATCTTACTTAAGTTCTTAAGCCACTTCAAAGTATCTAGGCTCTAATACCAATTGTTAGAAATAGATAATACTGAGAGAGGGGGGGTGAATTAGTAGTCTACAAACTTTTTCCCACAACAGAATATTGTGAATTACTTTATAACTTGCATATGAAAGTAATCCAACAATGTTGAACATATATATATAACCATGCACATAAAGAATTCATAACACCATTTTTTTAAACTAAGGAAACCCTGGCCAAGGGAAAACCTTGGTGGGGATGATACCCACTAGATGATTTACTAAACAATAAGATCATGTTAACGATATTGACCCTGTTAAGAGTCTATGAAATACATATAGTGTCTCAAGTCCTTGTTAGAAGCCTTAAACCTATTAGGAGTTGCTTCAACCCTATTAGGAGTTGGTATAACACTTACAATGTATGCAAGAAGAGCTTACTACACTAACATGCAATTATACAATTTAGTTCTTCACAAGAATAGATATACATACAATACTTTCTCACTATTGTACTTCACACTTCTTCTGATCATACATCAAAACTCACTTCACATAAAGCTTGCAAATAGTTCTCACAATAGTTTTCATGTCATATACATCTCACATATGGCACACACAACTTCTTCTAACTACGTAAGATAAGATCTTTACTTATACCTTGCATATTTACAAAACTCTACTCAATCGACCTTCATGCCTTCACCTGCTTGACATAATATAAAATAACTTATAGAATAATATCCACATCGTCAGCTCATCATAACTTAGTAATTATCTCATAACTAAAATAATTTCTAAGGTTGTACAATCCAATTCTTTGTTATGCTCTATTTTGCACTATTAAATACCCACACTTGTATTTTAATCATAACTCACGTTGTACTATCTCTATACACTTGTGCACTGGCACACGTCATCATGAAACTATCATGAAGCTTCCCTCAACTATGCATATGCTAACTCTCAATGAGTCATTCATACACTTAACATCTATTCTCTATGCTGCTAAGAACTGTCTAATACTTAGACAATTTTCTAACTCTAAATGCATAAATGAAAATCATCAAGACATCTATCTGACCATATTGTAAACATTTTTCGCATAGAAATTTGATAAGATTAGATTTAGATCTTTAATTTGAAATAAATCTACCCCACTATCATTGAAGTAATCACTTCTATTGTAATTCCACAACCATAACTAATATTCTCATGAAAATATTCTTTAATTAATCAATTGAAATATATAGTAGGATGTCGATGTACTCTAGGATATGTGTGCTAACATAATAATTTGACAATATTAAATTAAAATTTATATCAAAGGCTTACAAGTGCAAATACCCTCCTTATCATCTCACCATCTCTATAATATGAAAATGACCCTTTTAGAGATGTTTTCCTTTTAGACAATGTTATGCTAAATCGTTTATATTTTATGTATTATTCCAATACCAAAGATGAAAATAATTATATTATATTGCAAGTGGAAAATTTATCAACAAATCAAAATCCATCATAAGATAATATAATCTAATTTACTAATATTTATTTAAAAAGATAATTCAAATATTAGTAATATAATATCTATGTATCGATTACATATTATAATTGAATAATATCATTAAAGTATCATTGATAACATTATTCTTATTTGAATTGCATCCTATTATAATCAATTTTGACTGAATTGCATCATATTATAATAATTTGTAATTAAATATAACTAATTACTAATAAAACAATTTAATGTGTATTCATCAATTAAAATGTTAATTAGAATTATCATAGCATAAAAATGTAAAGTCTTCTTATTTTCAAAAAGAAATGACAAAGTGTATGTTTATAAGAATTATATTTATATTAATTATAGTTATTATTATTTCATGCATCTTATAATTATCATTAGAATATATAAGAATTGTATGCAAACCAAAATCCATCATATTATTCAAAAATGTAAGAATATATACAATGATGGAACATCAAAAGTAACCATAGCCATGAATTTGAAATGTATATTTGGCTATAATAAAAACAAGAATATTTAACTAAAACTATTCAAAACTAGGTGTTTATTTACCCCAACTTGTCGAGGTCATAACTTTTGACCTAGAGCTCAGAATTCAACAATATTTACACCATTGGAAAGAAGAACTAAAAATCTAATTATAGTCACTAAGATAGTGAGCCTTTGGTTACCCAATTTTAGAGACTGATGAATGTTTCAACTTAAAATTTTGAGTAGAAGACCTCTGAAAAAGTCAATTAAAAAGACCTTGAAAAGCTTTTTTTTTAAACATGAAAAAGTTTCAAAAATTTGATTGTTTTGGATAATCTAGATCAGTGTAAGAATTATATTAATTATATCTAATATTAAAATTTAAATCATAATAATATCTATTATATCTATTATTTTAGTGTAGAATTATTTGTGGGAGATTACTATTTTTAGTAAGTGTTAGAATGATTTGGAATAACAGAAAGGGGGGGCAAATCAGTTATCCTCAAGTCCAGATGTACCAATTTAGCTTTTAACAGCTTTTTTAATGTCTACCCCTAGTTTACTTTTCATGTTATACTACCAAATTCTTTTAGGCAAGTTTTATGGTTATATTTTATGAATTCGTGTTCCTTGGTTACCTAATCTAATTGGTGTTATTTCATACTTAGTTTACATATTCAATGAGCTGCTTGATACTCAGTTATTTCATGTGTTATGTTTATCACTTCAATGATGATGCTTCATATGTTCATATAGTAATTTCAATTATCTCATGATGATAGTTAGATGGATGATTTATATGTAGTTTTCTATGGTTACTTACCCCATACTTGCATGTGTATGATGTACATGTATGTTTTAATTTATGTTTGACCTTTCTTATGTGGTTGAGGGAGGGAGTCATATTCACCTACTAGTCATGATCTGCATGATGCACCACTCCTTGCCATTGCCTATTTAATTTAGATTTATATGTATATGTACATGCTCAACTTTTATGCAGATTGTAGGTATCAGGCAAGATGAGCATGCCATATCACAGTATCTCAATGGTAAAGAGGTGAGATAGCTCTTAAGTCCAAATCCTAACCCTAAGCCAATTGTCCTAGAAAATAGGACAAGTGTCTGAGTTATTTACCCTTCTAAATTTGTTAGGTGATGAGAATTTGAGATTTTGACCCGAGTTTGATTTAGTATTTTGTCTTCAAAATGGATTTTTTTATTTAGATTTGTGGGTCTGCTGTGATTTTCGATTATAATTAAATCAAATTAAGAGAATATTAAATAATTTAATTTAACAAAATTTAATTGCATTATAATTAATAAAATCTAAATATTATTATTATTTAAATTAATAAATATATTATTAAAGATGTCTTGTGATTTAATGAGAGAGAGAGAGAGAGAATAAATTTAATAAAGTTTATTTTAATTCAAATGCGAAAAAAATCACATGAAATTAAAATAAATTAAAATAATAAAGAAAATGGTTTGCATGAATGTAAAATGGAGACCCTAAAGGGAGAAAGATATTTATTAAGAAATTAGAGCTCATTTCTCCACACATGGGTTTGGAGGAGCAGAATTTGAGAAAGAGGATTTTCAAAAAGATGGGAATTTTTGCAAAGTTCTGAGCATCTATCTGGTTAGCCTCAGATCAAGGTAGGATCTTATTGAGATTTTCACAATAATTTCCCTTCGAATTTCCTATGTCTTCTCTATAATTGTTACGGATCTATTTTCAAAAATAATTATGGTTGAAACCCTTGTTTAAATTTAGTATTCTTTGTTATTGAAAACATCTACAAATGAAATCAATTCGAAACCCTTGTTTGAGAAAATCTTATTGAAAAAAATGGATTGATTTAGAGAATTTATGAATAGGGATAGGGTTTGGAAAAGAAAATTAGATTTTAGATTAACAATTTTGATTGGTTGCAATTATTCTGCCGATTAGATCTATATTGAAAAATATATATATATACCACAATAATTAATAATTACTATGTTAATTATATTATAAAAATGTGATTTTTTATGCATTTGTTTCGGGGGCCTTTGAATTTGGTATTTTATATTTAAAAATAATAATATATAAAATAGGCAGACAGGGCCCCCACCCCAACCCCCTCCCCTTCCTTTCTTTCTTGCATAATCGTGGAGATGTTGATAGACTTTAAGGTTTGTCACACAACAAACTCTACTATCGTAGCAGCAGGTACTATTGTAGGCAATTTTTTATTGCTACGTCAATAGAGTTGTCATGATAGCCTTCACAACCTATGAGCTTTAAATTGAAGGTGATTTAAAAATAATGATTTCATTTAAAAATTGAAGGTGATTGAATGGTGGGAAGTGTCTTGCAATGGAGGTTGAAGCCTTAAGGAGGTTGCTTGGGTAACACATTGTAAGTGGTATTAATAAGTGATAACATTTCATTAAATAAGTTTTAAATGAATTAACAAGAGTTAGTATGTTACCTCGCCCATGCCTCGAGTGCTAGTATAGACTAGGATGTGAGTAGATATGATGTTTTGTTGTGACCTTGCCTCGTTAGTATGCCTTGTCTATACGAAAGGATATTGATGCTACATATAGTCACTAGGAGGCCGAAGTCTGGAGAGGTTGCCGAGGTAACCTTAGAGCTGACTCATGTGATGAAACTTTCCCACTTACATAGTAGATATCCTATGTGTCTTTGTTACCTTTGGGTTTAGATTTTATTTGTACCTTGGTACCTTTGAGATAGATTGTTATTAGGTTTTCTCTTATCTAGATGTTGGTTATGACTTTTGGGATTGATATTTGTATGAGACTTGAGATTATATCCTCAATATAGTGGGAGTGCGCCATGTAGATTCCATGACGTTGGGTGGTAGTGTTTCTTATACCATTGAGATCCGATGTTTGGATGTCATTGCTGGATGTACTTGTAATGTTGTTCCTAAATCATTTTGATCTTGTGCTTCTGGTGGATGGTTATATTCTATTGTATTGTACTTGATTATTTGGAGATCTTATGAGATGTTGTATTTATTAATGATGTATATTCATTGAATTTTTCATACCCCATGACTTGTACAATAGAAGATTATGCATTCTAGTTATGCCATGTGCCATCTTATGAAATCGTATATTATTTCATGGGATTCATACTTGTGGTTATTCTATGATGTGGATTTTGTAATGCATCAAATTTAGTATTAATAAAACCTATGTATGTGATTCAACATCATGGAACTTTTAAGAGATGTAATCTATTTATGGATTATTTTTATGTATGTGAGTTATTGCTTCTGCTATATTATCTCTTGTTATAAAAATAAAAAATAAAAAATATTTTTGGAAAAATTAGTTAAACTTTAGCTTAATTTATTTTGGGTTCTCTGGGGAGGCATTACATCTAGTATCAGAGTCAAGTTTCTACATTGGGAGCTCTAGGTATATTGAAATGCCACTAGATGACAACTAGTTAACTGAAATGAAACTTAAACAACTATATGTATCTATTAAAAATTGAACCCTTTGAACTTCAGACTTGATTACTTGAACATAGAAAAAGGAAAAACTTGAATAACTCTTAAGTTGGATTTCAAACATATTTTCTTATGATTGTGCTTTAAGTTGGTATGCCTTTGTTGAGTTTGTGAGCATTTTTGTTGTTCTTGCTTGGGTATTGTAGGAGGATGGTGTCTAAGACTAGATTAGTTGTTAAAGGTCATAGAGTAGGCTAAGGTGGAAATGATATTCCTCCTTTGACTCATAGAGAGAGTCGTATTTAGGAAGAGAATAGGGAGGAGAGCCATAGAGAAGAGCATGCTAACTACAAAAAGACTAATATGAGAAGGATGATCTTAGAGTGCCTACCTCCTCCAAGCGGTGATGTTCATGAGGAACCACATCATGCTAGGAATGAGGAGAGGTAGAGATCTAGGAGTCCTCAGGGAGACCTCCATGGTGATAGATAAAGGTTGGCTAAGGATGCTCATATGAGGGACCTAACAAAGGTCCAAGATCAAAACTTTCAACAAAGTTGGCACAGGATATGTTGCAGAGCAATGATTAATTTTCTTAGAAAAATGTTTTTCTATGCAAGACTTTGACTCCAATGTCAAAGAGAGGTATGTAATCACACACCTATAACTCTTTGGGGCTACATGGTGGAACATTGAAGAAAAGAAACTAGGTGTGAATATGAACACTGTTACTTGGGAGTTATTCTTTGAAAACTTCCATGATTGCTTCCTTCTTGAGTAGTGGCACCAACAAAGGGAAAATGAATTCCATAGTATGATGTGGTATACCATGATTATTGCAGAGTATGAGCAAAAATTATATGAGCTCGTGTCTTATGCAAGGATTAGTGACAACTCACCGTTGATGGTACAACATTTCATTCAGGGTTTGAATAACTATTGCATTGGGTGTGTAAAGGCATTCCAACCTAAAACCCTCAAAGATGCGTTACATCAGGCTATTCTGGTGGAGCAGAATGTCATTTTAGGACACAGTGGTTTTGTGGGTGCACTTGCTAGTGTACATGCACCATCTAGGTCCAAGGGCACACAAAAAATGGGAACGGGTAGTAATAGGAAGCCTCATTCTTCTATAAATAATCAACAACAACATCAAGAGGGAGGATCCTATCCTCTACCACAAAGTGGTGGTGATGGTTCACACTCTAGGAATTCTCAATACTCTCAATGCAATAGGCATAATCAATATGACAAGCCAACACAAAGTACTCATTCTTTTGCTAGTGGGGGTAGTTTTTAGTGGTCCAATGTACATACAGTGCAGGGGAGTTTTGATGGAGAATATTTTTCATGAAGACAATGCGAGCATAAACCATCCCATTGTCCTCAATAGAAATCACAGTTCTCAAATTAGAGACCTACAGTTTCAGAACCCACGGTTGGAGATATGGGTAGATCGTTGAGGATTTTTTAGTGGAGTCTTATCCTCCTATAGGGGAAAGCATCCAATGGGATCCACAAATTTAGTGCTTGATTTTTATCTTGTTTGTAGGCTTCCAGGAGTAAGCCTAAATATGGCAGGAGTGGATGTAATGCCTACTCCTAGTTTACTTTTCATGTTACATTACCGAATTCTTTTAGGCCAATTTTATGGTTATGTTTTATGAATTATTAGCACTTGGTTACTTAATTTGATTGGATGTTATTTCATACTTAGGTTATATATATGATAAGCTACTTTATACTTAGTTATTTTATATTTTTATGTTTAACCCTTCGATGATGATGCTTCGTATGTTCATATAGTGATTTCAACTATCTCATGATGATAGTTAGATGGATGATTTATATACAATTTTCTTTGCTTACTTACCCCATACTTTTATGTGTATGGTGTACATATATGTTTTACTTTATG
The DNA here is from genome assembly GCA_028749045.1 of Cupressus sempervirens. Classification (NCBI taxonomy): domain Eukaryota; kingdom Viridiplantae; phylum Streptophyta; class Pinopsida; order Cupressales; family Cupressaceae; genus Cupressus; species Cupressus sempervirens. Next base: position 440,684,510 of record CM053792.1, read on the forward strand.
TTTAACATTTTTGATGTGGTTGAGGGAGGGAGTCATAGTCACCTACTAGTCAAGATCTACACAATGCACCACTCCCTGCCACTGCTTATTTAGTTCAGATTTATATGTATATGTGCATGCTCAGCTTTTATGCAATTTGTAAGTACCAGGCATCAACTTCCTTGAAAATCTAGGATGAGCATGGCATATTGCACTATCTCAATTGTAAAGAAGGGAGATAGTTCTTATGTTGAAATTCTAACCCTAAGCCAATTTTCCTAGAAAATAGGACAAGTATCTGAGATATTTACCCTTCTAAACTCATCAATTGATGATAATTCAAGATTTTGACCCTTGAGTTTGATTTCGTAGTCTATCTTTAAAATGGGTTTTCTTATTTAGATTTGTAGGTCTGTTATGATTTTCAATTATAATTAAATCAAATTAAGAGAAAATTAAATGATTTAATTTAACAATAAATTTATAAAGAAAAATTAATTTTAAATTATATTTAATTAATTGAGAAATTAATTAAATAAAAGAATTAAATTTAAAATACTTTCTAATTTGGTGTAATAATATTTATTTAACTTAATAATAATTAATTTGGGGTTTCATTTTAATTAATGAATTCTAAATATTATTATTATATACATTAATAAATAAATTATTAAAGATATCTTGTGATTAGATAAAAGAGAGAGAATAAATTTAATAAAGTTTATCTTAATTACAATGCAAAAAATTTGCACGCGATATTAAAATAAATTAAAATAATTAAGAAAAGGGTTTGTGTCATTGTAAAATCGAGACCCTAAAGGGAGAAAGCTCTTTATTAATAAATTAGAGCTCATTTCTCCACACATAGGTCTAGAGGAGAAAATTTTGTGAAAGAGGGCTTTTGAGAAGATAGGAATTTCTGTAAAGTTCTGAGCATTCATCTAGTTAGCATCACATTGAGGTAGGATCTTGCTAAGATTTTCATAATAATTTCGCTTTGAATTTCCTATGTCTTCTCTGTGGTTGTTGTGGATCTTTTTTATGAAATAATTCTTGTTGAAAGTCTTGTTGTTTAAATTTATTATTCTTTATTATTGAAAACATATGCGAATGAAATCAATTTGAAACCCTTGTTTGAGAAACTCTTATTGAAAAAAAAAGGATTGATTTAGAGAATTTATGAATCAGGATAGGGTATGGAAAAGAAAACTAGATTCTAGATTAACAAATTTGATTGGTTGCAATTCTTCTCCCTCTCACATCTACATTGGAAGTTTATATATATATTTACCATAGTGATTAATAATTATTGTGGTAAATATATTATAAAAATGTGATTTTGTATGCATTTGTTTTGGGGGGGCTTTGGATTTGGTATTTTATAATTAAAAATAATAATATATAAAAATAGGGAGGAGGGCCCACCACTCCCCTCCCCTTCCTTTCTTTCTTGCACAGCCACAGAGCTGCCACCAGACTTTAAAGTTTGCCACATGACAAACTCTTCTATAGTATGCAGTACTCTGCTATTACGTCAGTAGAGCTATCATGACATCCTTCATAACCTAAATTATTTAAATTGAAGGTGAGTAAAAAAAATTAAAAATTATTTATTTATTATTATATATTTTAAATTATCAAATAATAATTATTTTGTTATTAAAAATTTGTAATTCTTATTATTAGTAATTAATAAATATTAGTTATTAATAATTTAATAATTAAGCCGATAGGCTTATATGTGGGAGCTTTGCTCCCGGTTTTTACATTTTTTGTCGAAAAATTGTCAGCCTCAATCATTAAAATTTATTTCCGGCAAATTACAACTATTTTTGACTATTTGATTTGTTTCCCATATTTCTATCTATTTCTTTCTATTCTTGTGCCACATAAATTATAGAAATAAATTAAATTATGGAAATAAATTCATTCTATCTTTTTCGATTTCTATTTCTGTTGGATTTGCTTCATCAAAATTGTCAGCCTCAATCATTAAAATTTATTTCTGGTGAATTACAACTATTTTCTGACTATTTGATTTGTTTCCCATATTTCTATCTATTTCTTTCTATTCTTGTGCCACATAAATTATAGAAATAAATTAAATTATGGAAATAAATTCATTCTATTTTTTTTCAGTTTCTATTTCTGTTGGATTTGCTTCATCAAATAAATAAATTAATAATTCCTTTGTTGTTTACCTCAATCATGTTTTGGGTATAAATGCAACAACATAAGAGAAGGTGTCATAGAGAAGCAATTTTTCACATGTTCAAGGATACAACAAAAGTAATATGGGCTCTATATTCCTCAAATTTGTCAATAAGAATATCCAGGTGGAGAAGGTAACTACTCATTTTCTTTTATATTTCTTAATTAATAGTATGTTGAAATTAATGTAGAGGATTTTTTATTAAATGCAGAGGGAGAAATAGGGAAGGTGCAATATAGAGTGGTTTCAAGGTTGTTGATAGTAGTTTTCTTGCTTCAATAGATTGGTCAAATCTGGTAACCATAGTGCATGCATAAAGCTTTAAGATATGCTCCATAGTGTGTCGTTGTTGCATTCCATCAGCTTGTATATTTGAAAATATAGGATATAGTTGAGATTTTAATTTATCACAATGTAGATGATTTGTTCCAGAGAGAACACTCATTCCTCATTTCTGTTCTACTACTTTATTATCTTTTTAGAGGCTTGCATCTTAGTTGTTTTGATCCACAGCACGATTTATTATTTATACTTCAAAATTAGATTGTACTGTGAAGCCAATTTATGAGACAACTATAAAATATATAAGATGTTAGAGGTCTACAATTGAATTTCTAAGTAAGAAAATGGACTGCTCCAACTTTTTAAAAATATTTGATCTAAAAACTGTGACTTTGATCCAAGATCAAGAAAAAATTAAATTTGATCTTAGAGTGAAGTCATACTATTTAGATTAGATTTAAAATGGAAATGGATTAATATATGTAAGAAAGTACAATTGTTTTTAAAAATACACATTTAAAATTATTAATGTTTTTATTTTCCATTTTTTAATTTTATAAATTAAATTTAAAAAGAATACAAATGCTTCTTAAACATGTAAAAATTATAGTAAGATTTTATTAAAAAAATTATTGAAATGTTTCTTTTCATTATTTAGTAACTTAAATTTAAAAAGAAAAAGAAAATTTAAAACATATGAAAAAGTATAAAAAGTCTCTATTAAAATCTAGATTATACATAAAAGTTGTTTGTGGGTCAATAAATTTTTAATAAAAATATTACAATAAAAATATTTAAATATGTTTAAAAAAAACTTTAAAAAATTAACATGTATAAAATTATAGAAATATTATATTAAAATCTAGATTTTATCATTTAAACATGCATTTAAAAAATATATATATCTATTTATAAAATTATTAATGTTGCTATTTTCTATTTAGCAATTTAAATTTTTATGCGCTTATTTACCATTGAATAAATTGATTTTTATGATGCTCTACGCATAATACATTACTGTCTTACAAAATAACTATATCGATTTTACTATCTTATTACTCTAAAATTTAATATTTATACAAATTACAAAACTAAATATATTTTTAAAAATATCTTGATTCCAATAAATACCTTGTTTTTCCATTTGGTCAGTTTCGATAACCATAGTGCATGCATAAATCTTTAAGATATACTCTATAGTGTGTCATTATTGCATTCCATCAGCTTGTATATTTGAAAATAAAGGATATAGTTGAGATTTTAATTTATCACAATGTAGATGATTCATTCTAGAGAGATCACTCATTCCTCATTTCTGCTCTACTACTCTATTATCTTTTTAGAGGCTTGCATCTTAGTTGTTTTGATTAGTAGGACAATTTATTTTTTATACTTCAAAATATGATTGTACTATAAAGCCAATTTATGAGTTAACTATAAAATATATAAGATGTTAGAGCTCTACAATTGAATTTCTACGTAAGAAAATGGATTGCCCTAGCTTTTTAAAAAATTTGATTTAAAAACCGTGACTTCAATCCAAGATCAAGAAAAAATTAAATTTGATCTTAGAGTGAAGTCATACTATTTAGATTAGATTTAAAATGAAAATGGATTACATCAACTTTGGATTAGTGAGTTTCTTTCACAATTGTTATAATTTTTAAAAAAGTTCAGCCATCATGTATGAAGATTAATAGGTTGTAAGAAAGTACAATTAGCACATAATATCTCATATTTCTACAAGTAGTTATAAGAACTCATTGAAAAAATATATATAAATAATTACTATTGACAGTTACAATTGTTTTTAAAAATACACATTTAAATTTATTAATTTTTTTATTTTTTATTTTATAGTTTTATAAATTAAATTTTAAAAAAATACAAATACTTCTTAAACATGTAAAAATTATAGTAAGATTTAATTAAATTTTTTATTGAAATGTTTCTATTTATTATTTAGTAACTCAAATTTAAAAAGAAAAAGAAAATCTAAAACATATGAAAAAGTATAGAAAGTTTCTATTAAAATCTAGATTATACATAAAAGCTATTTGTGGGTCAATAAATTTTTAATAAGAATATTACAATAAAAATATTTAAATATGAAAAAATAAAATTAAAAAACTAACATGTATCAAATTATAGAAAGATTATATTAAAATCTAGATTTTATTATTTAAACGTGCATTTTAAAAATATATATATCTATTTATAAAATTATTAATGTTCTATTTTCTATTTAGCAATTTTAATTTTTAAATATGTATATATATATATATATATATATATATTAAAATTAAGAATTAAAATAACTAAAAATGAAAAAAAAAATTGGTGAACTAAGATTTCAAGATGTTTTATTAAAACTAATGTGTCAAATTGTAAGATATTACATTCTTTTAAGGGATCACTCATTTATTATGAATAGAATACATGTATAAATTCATTCTTCTCATTCAAACGTATAGAAAAATATTGCACTTATTTACCATTGATTAAATTGATTTTTATCTATGCAGAATACATTACTTGTCTTACAAAACAACTATATAGATTTTACTATCTTATTATTCTAAAATTGAATATTTATATACATTACAAAACTAAATATATTTTTGAAAACATCTTAAATACCTTGATTCTCCATTTCCAAATGTTAATATATCAACAATTTTTACAATTCAACTATCACTTAGAATTTTTTATATTAAGCAAAACTTTCTTACTCTTCATCTATTTTAAGGAATTAGATTTCAAAACTATGCATTACACTAAACATATCACCTCTATTGGCTTCTCGTTGCATGTAGGAAAACATGCAACTGCTAGTTACAATTATTAATAATTTAATAATGTTTATAGGCAAGAGCCTTCAACATAATGGTAAATTATGAGCCTCTAATTGAAGAGGTCTTGGGTTTGAATCTACTTGCACTTAATAAATAATAATAATTAATAAAAATGCATAATAATTAATCTTGACTTCGACCTCTTACCGATAAAAAAAATATATTATATTTTAATAAGTAATTTTATTAAAATATTTGCTTTGGAATTATTCAATTAGAGATATGTTTTTCATAATTTTTTTTATACTAAGGAATTTTTTTATACTTGTGAACTCGACAAACTTTGTCAAATGTGGCCATCTTGAATATGAAAACTTGAATCTTGTTTATTAATCAAACTTTTATGTTCTCAAAAAATAAATGAATTATGAAACTACATTTAGTGTGACATATGGTTTATGTTAGCCATTTTTGCCCCCCCTTCTTGAAATTCCAACATTGCTAGTCTCATGAACATCCAAGTTGATTGGCATGTCTATGTTCATTAGATCATTCACTTATTGCCATGCAAGCCTAATAGGGATACAAAAAAACCTTATTCAGACTTTTATATCCCTAAGTCCTTTAATTCCATTACATCATATGAGAAAATTTAAGTTGCGATGATGTGATTCTTCCTCTATCACTCTATTGCTCTAGCTCATGACTTAACTATCATAAGGACTATGATTCTGTGATACGATCAATTTCAGAGTCAACACGTGTAATGCGTCACTAGGGAACACAAAAGAAATTAACCTAAGTTTCACTAAGTTTGCCAAACATTTTTTTCTTGAAAGATAATAACTCAACAACAATAGAAATAATATAGCAAAAGCAATAACATACACATAAGCACATACCATAAAAAAAATTCCAATTCTTAAGGGTCCCATGATGTTGAATCACATTTAAGTTTAATTAATATTAAAACCAATATATAACACATTCACAGTAAAGAATAACTACAAGTTTGAATCCATTTAAATAATATACAAATATCTTGAATGTCACTTAGCAATAATCAAAATGCACAATCATCCATTGTACAAGTCATAGGGTATGAAAGGTTGAAAGAATATACATAATAAAATAGATTACATAATCTCTTAAGATCCATGAAATAAAATACAGTACAATAGGTATAACCATCCATCGTTGTACACAAGAACAAAATGAAAGGAAATACAGAACAGGGAACTCCAACCACAACATCAAATTGTCGAATCTCAATGGTAAAAGTAAAAAGCATTACCACCTGAATTCATGGTAACATGAAAATGGACCACTCCCATCGTGCTGAGGAGATAGTCTCAATTCCTCAAGTCCTAAACAAGACAACAATCTCAAAAGTCAAAATCAACATCTAGGTCAAGGAAAACCTAAAAGCAATCTAACTCAAGCCACCAAGACACAAATGACATCTAAGCCCAAAGGCAATAATGACAGGTAGTAAATCTACTATGTAAGCAGGCAAGTGTCATCACATGAGCCAACTCTAAGGTTACCTAGGTGGCCTGACTAGACTCCACCCCCAAGTAACTCTGTGCAAAACTATTATCCTTTACTACTGACAAGACATACTAATGAAGCAAGATCACAACCAAGTACCCTCTCTACTCCCATCCTATCCTGTACTAGCACTAGAGGCATGGGCGAAGAAAAATAATGACTCTTATTAATTCATTTTATTCACATTTAATGAAATGTTATCACTTATTAAAATAACCTACAATGGGTTACCCATGTAGCCTCTTTAGGGCTCTAACCTTCATTGCAAGCCACTTCCTAACATCACATACAAATAACCTACCCTAATCTCAATATAAAAGAAAAAGGTCTCATATGACCATAAACCACACACTAGTTCTTAAACAAGCAACTAGAAAGTACTAAAATATCACTGAGAAAAATTACAATTTTCATCAATACAATCATCCTAATAGGATTGATCTAAAATCAAGTACACATATACAAAACCATGGCATCACCTAAAAAAAATAACTTATAATCACCTTAGCCCTAAACAAGAAACTTGAAAGCAATCCAAAGATAATTGATTGAAGACTCAAAGGTTATATCAAAAAACTCACACCATTCACTTCAGTTCTACATAAGAGAAATTGAAAGCAATAACAAAACATCTGATCAACTCAGGAGAGAACACACATAACACATCACCATGGTTGGGTATAAAATATCATATACAAAACATCATCATGACATCACAAAAAAACCCCCAAGCCTCTAGTAAACATCCCGATTTGGTCAAAGAACTAAGTCAACCCCAAAACTGACAACAGTAAACTACACATCAGATAAAGTGCCAAACAATGTTACTTTCATACTTCATTAGGTTTTGAAAACACAATAGTTCAATTTCCACTAAAGGTTTTCAAGTTTCTTTTTTTTTTTAAGCACAAGATTCGACATACAATTGGATTACAATATTCCATTTTTGTTTTCAAGCATGATAGTTTGATAAGGTTTTTGAATTCAATTAGGGTTTACATTTTCATTTTAAGTTTTAGACTTACCAAAATTGACAAATCTCCCCTTAACATATAAATGATTATTTAATTAAATCACTAATAGATTTTTTAAAATAAATAATCCAAATATATCTGATTGATAATGAACAATCCAAAATCCATTATCCAAAAACTTGCAATAACTAACATAAAAAATTAATACTTTATTAAATATTATAAAGAAATTTAAATAAAAAATATCAAATTATTACTAAACTAATACAAATTTATTAATAACAATAATTATTAAATAATATAATTTAAAATTAGTTTACATTTATTAATAATATTTAATATTAAGTAAATTAATTAATAATAATTTAAAACTATAATAATTAATTTAATTAATAATAATTTTAAAACTATATAAAACAACATTTATTAAAATATAACATTTTAATAAATTTTAAATACTTAAAAAAAAAACTATAAAGAAAAACAAAATTTACAAAACATTTATGACCTGTCAGCCTTAAAGGTAGTACGTGCTGCTATAACAGTAGCCATAATTGTCATGCAACCCCTATACAAGATCCGAGGGTGGGTGCAGGTTTGGTAGCCCCACTTACCTATTACTATTAATTTTATTTTTAGATAAAATAAACAAATCCATAGCTTACCCTAATGAAAATACATTTTCATGTCTTCCAATAATTGGATATGGATAAAAATTATTGTAGTAAGATGTTTATTGTGGTAATTTTTATTAGCATATATTTTTTTAAATAAAATCTCCATAATAGATTTGATAGAGAAAACATGATTAACCATTTGATAATGCATTTTAAATTTTGATTTCTTTTCCAAACCCTACCTGAAAATACAGATCCTTAACTGATTCAATCTATGAATTACCAAATTAAAATGAGCGTTTCTAATTATCAAATCATTTGCAGATGATTTTGAAAACAATAAAATTCACAACAAGGGTTTCAACCCAATTTCAAATTTTGAAAACAAATTTATCCAAACATGAAGACAAGAATTTGAAGAATGGAAAATCGTTGTAAAAATAAACTCACAAGATCCTACCTGGATCTAATGTTAAGATGACAAACACATGAAGCATGCAAACAAATATTTTTTTCTAAAACCCTTCTTCTCTAAAATTGCTCCTCCAAAACTTGGTCATGGAGACATGAACTCTAAATTGCTAATAAAGAGTTTTTTTCCCCAATTTTAGGGCTTTGATTGTGCAGTCACGTGAAAAGCCCTTTACCTTTATTATTTAATTATATTTTAATAATCATGCACAAGCTTCTTGCCATTTAATTAAAATATTTTTATTAAATTAATTTCTTTCTCTCTTTAATTAATTATTGAGACATTTTTTGATAAAATAATTTATTAACTTAAGTAGTAATAATATTTAGTATTTATTTGAAAATGAACTCCTAAATATATTATTATTAAATTTAATAAATATTATTACACCCAAAATTAGATTTTAACTAAATCTTTAAATGTAATTATTTAATTTAATTAATTTCTCAATTAATTAAATATCAAAATTTCCTTGTAAATTTTTTATTAAATTAAATCATTAATTATTCTTTTAAATCAATTTAATTATAACAAAAAATCATCACAGACCCACAAGACTGAAAATGAACATTATAAAGCACAGAAAACTAGATCAAACTCAAGGGTTATAATCACAAATTTACATCACTTGATGAATTCGAAAGGGTAGACAACTTTGATACTTCTCCTACTTTCTAGCAAAATTGGCTTAAGGATAGGATTTGAGCTCAAGAGTTATCTTCCCTCCTTACCATTGAGATATTGTGATAGGGTACACTCATCATGGCAATTCAAGAAAGTCGATACCTAGTACTTGTAATTTACATAAAATCCAAGCATGTACATACACATATGTTCTAAACTAAATAGGCAATGGGGGGAAGTGGTACATCATGTAGATCTTGACTAGCAAGTGACTATGACTCCCTCCCTCAACCATATCAGAAACAACATACATAATATAAAATGTACAGGTACACCATACACATGCAATTATGGGGTAAGTATCCATAGAAACATATATAAATAATCCATCTAACTATCATCATGAAATAACTGGAAACATTGTATATTGGCATCATTATCGAAAGAATAATCATGCATACATGAAATAACTAGTATCAAAGTAGTCTTGTCATATAATCAACTGAGTATGAAATAACATTCAACAATCTAGAAATCATATGTTGTTGATCATCAAACATAATCATAAAGCTAGCTTAAAAGAGTTTGATAATAATATTAGAAAATTCAACTAGGGATAGGCATTACACTGTGGCTTTGTAGCTATTAAGGCTAATGTTCAGGTGTAGGTTGTAAAGAAGCAAAGACTATAAATCGCATAATCACAGAGCATTTTTTCATTCAGTATTTCAAGTTGTGAAGCTACGACTAATGGTTTTCGCATCTTTGCATGTAGTTAAGGTCAGCCTAGTGGTGATGATGTAATGGTGGATAGGTATTAGTAGTCCGAGAGGTTATGGAGCATTAGAAAGGAAGAAATATAGTGAGGCTCCAAAATGAGGTTCCTACTGTTAGATCAGAAGCAGATCAATGTCTGTCACTTCCTTAATTTTCAAAGTTACACAAAAGATAGTCAAAGCAATAATCCAAGCAATGAACACATGTCTCAACTGACCCCAATTCATTAGATCCTTCATCGCATCATCGTAGGCAGTGTTAGGCTTAAATGATTTTAAGTTGCGATATTGTGATTCAAGAAAGAGGTCAAGTTGAGGTACCTCACATCTTTGCACATGGTTGAGGTTAACCTAGGGTCAACATGGTGAACTTGCAAAACTCTTTTGCTCACACTATCATAGAAGGTTAAGAGAAAACCCTCATTAAAGCTGCAAAGCTGAAAATTCTTTTGTTCGCACTATCTTAGGGTTACTTATGTGGTTATTGATCCAGGTTGTGAATGTGTAATAGCAATCAGCTAGGTAGTTATCATCATTTCACAATAGTCAATGGAAAGAAGATGCAAGTAGTTTTGATAGTATGATCAAAAGTTAAAAGTTGTCTTCGTAACTTCATAGGGTAAGATAGTCTATGTAGAAAGTTAGCTATGAAGTTGCAGTGACATGAGATAGTTGGCTCCAAGTAGTTATTGCAATGTCAAAAGTTTTGTAACCCTTCTAAGGATTAGTCTATCTTTGATTCTATAGTAGTTGTATCGCATGCTCTGCTATTGTAATTTCCTTTTGTCTTTAAATGAATATAATTCTCTATTGTATCTCTTTCTTCCATTAATATATTGTGCAATATCTTCTTGCCTTATAATGATGTATTGATTCGATTCTTTGATAGTATGATTGTACCTACTTATCCTTCGAATGATATAAAGTGAAGTTCCTTCCTTATAGCATTATTTTGGTTCATGATCTATATTTGGTTATTGATTTAAGCAAGGATTGAATCTGTATATTTTGAGATTATATTGATGAATGATGCATTTCTAGGCAAAAATAAGATTGAACATACTATTTTGATGTATCACCCCCTCTAGATTAGATTAGGTAGTTTGATTTTCATGCATTTCCTCCTCCCTTTTCCTTTAGATAAGTAGCTAGGTGCACCCTGATAGTAAGGAAGTTGACCTTCTCTAGAGACGCAATCTCATTGTTCAAGTTGCACAACTTGGAGATTGTTTCCATGTTTCACAAGGTTGTCTGTAGGTCAAACTTCAAATGAGGTGCTAACTTTTGTGATGACAGTTTTTGGCACACCTAATGGGATAGATATTGAAGCATTTCTTAAGTCTACTAGTTCACTAGTGTCAAGGAAAAGAACTTCAACTTTTGGTGAGAAGATAGTGTTTTTCTTAGAATTTCAAGCCTTCAAGAGGCTCTCATTGAAGCACTTGGCAACTCCATCTCTACATCTAGGTTTTTTTACCAGAATTATTATAATACATGCCTAAAGCTCAAACAAGGGCATCTTCTAGAGGTACTTTACAATATACTAAACTTTCATTTTCAAATCTTAGAAGAAAAAGAAGTAGACTCTCTATCACTAGTTAGGAGTTCAGAAGTAGCACATACACCTGCAAGATCTATTTCTACTCCTCTTGTTGATAGATCACAGCCTAGGGTACCATCTTTCCATCTAAATAGACCACTATTTCATATGGCCCTCTTTAAAAATCAAGTGTTTTCTACCTTCAATGGAGTGAGCACTCTCATCTTAGCCCAAAGACACGATATCCTTGTATCTTCTCTTAAAAGTCGACAAGATTTTACTAGTGAAACTTCTATTTACCCTATAGAGCACATTCAAGAAATTTCAAAGATTTGCAATATACATGGTATTACAGAGGATGATGTTACTATTAGACTTTTCACCTCATCATTAAAAGGAAAAGCCTTATAGTGGTATAGGGGATTACCACATAATTCTATCACTAACTGGTATGAGTTGGAAGAGAGATTATGGCCTTTCACTTTTAGAGAAGCTAACTACCATTAAGAGGGAACTCCATGAATATATGAAAAATTTTAGTTATAAATTTCAAAAGACATAAGATAGAATACCTACTACAGTAAAACCTTCCCTTAGTAATACTTTCTTACATTACTTAAGAGCTTTCAATAGTGATATTGCTACTACCTTACAAGTCATGGGAGGGGATACCTTACCAACTGCATATGAAATTACCATAAAAGTAATCTTGATTCAAGGAAGAAAGTTATCTCTAAGGCCTCGAATGCCTTTCTTTCCTAACCTTCCTACTCATCAATCTACAATAATCCCTATTCCTACCACATCAACAAGCTAGCCTCTTGTCATAACCCCAATAGCCTCTACATCCTCAAACGAGTTAGGAGAGTTAAAGGACATGGTGCATGCCCTAATGTTAAGTAATCAAAGGTTACAAGATCAGGGTTCCAATCTAGAAAAGAAGCTAGAATATAACTTCTTAATGGGGCAAAAGATGAGCAACAAGGTCACGACCTTATAAATGCAATAAGCTCAAAGCAATAGGCCTCTCCAACCTCATTTTCAAAATCCCACATTTAATAGACCACCAGATCAGGGTTAGGGTTATGTTCTACACAACCAAAATAGAACTAATGATAATGCCTTTGCTACAAATAATGCAATAAAATTAGTTCCTAAAAAAGACCTTGCTCAAGGGTAAGATTTTAGTCCTTGCAATTATTCACATGAACATTATATGTGTTATAAGGTAGAACCATCCCAAGCACTAGTCACACAAGATCAAGCAATAGGACAGTAGTATAGTGCCAATCAACCTACTGATGGTTCTCACTTATAGCTGTAGGGTGATTGTTCTTTTATGAACCATCAGCTAGAGGAACATTTTCATGCTAGCCATTATAAATATGATGCTATAGCTCATAATACCATAAGAAAAAGAAGAGTTGTTGAAGATGCTACACCTTCTCCACCAAATCATGCTCCAACTTCAAGTGTTGCTCCTCAGATTCTAGTTACAAATTAACAACCAAATGTTGCTTCCCAACAAAAGAAAAACATAAGCAACAAGGAGTCCACCAAACCACACACTGCTCAAATTTAGTCATTAGTTCATATAGCTCCCAAGGTGGATCAAATGAAAATGACTATTATTAATATATCTATGTGGGATGTTGTTGCCACTATGCCATCATAACAGGAGCTACCACAGCAAGGGTTAAAGAGTATCGAGATGTCAAATCAATCGACTACTTTAGATATTGTAACAAGTTTGGTGCAGCCAAAAAAGGAAGGAGATACAAGTAAGAACAACAATCCTCCTCCTTTTTATGTCTCTTTGATTATTAGGGAAAAACTAGTTCATAATTGAATTATTAATTTGAGAGCTAGTAGTTCTTTGATGCCTAAATGTATAGTTGGCCTCCTTGATATCAAGTATGAGCCAATGGTTAGAGATTTTCTCCAGTTATATGGTAGCTTTTTTGAAACCATAGGGATCCTAAAAAATGTGGAAATGGCATTGCATGCATGGCCTAGTTGTACTATCACTCAAGATATATTAGTAGTCGAGGTTGACCCACATTTTTCCATCCTATCTTTCTAGAGACTTCAATTCAGAGATAGGTAGTCATATTGTAGCATATTGGTCCTATATGTTCTTTAGGACAAGGTATGGGACAAGATCTTCTTTGAGAGTAGAATCTCTAGCCCTTAATCACATAGAGACCTACACACCTAGTCCTATAAACATGAATTGTATAATCCATGAGATGGATGATGACATGACCCATGAACCTATCACTTCATTAGTAGAGGTGCCTAATTATCTCTTAGATGAATGGGCCACTAAATTTTAGTTTGATCTAGTACAAGAAGATATAGAGATAGGCCTTGGCACATATTGTATACTAGAGAAAGGTACTCTTATTCATAGTCTCATGGAAACAAAAGAGGACATTGATGGATTATGAAGCATGTTTTTTGATGGCTCAAGAAATAAGAATGGTTTAGGAGCTGGTGTGATGCTTGTCTCCCCTATTTTTAAGAAATTTTATTTCACTTATAGACTCCAATTCAGCTACACAAACAACATAGAAGAATATGAGGCCTTGGTTCAAGGCCTCCAACTTGCAGAAAGAAGAGGGATTAAATCCTTAAGGGTCTCTGGAGACAGTGAGTTGGTAGTGAAACAAGAAAGGAACTAGAACATTACAAAGAATAATATTCTCAAATCATACAAACACAAATTTTAGGATCTACTTGAAGGGTTTCAGCATTCAATGTCCATAGTATTACTATAAGAGAAAACAAACATGTTGATAGACTTGTAGAAACAGGTACTCACTATGATGTACCTGAGCATGTTGAAGATAAAAGAGAGAAACACATTACACTAATTGTAAGACTTGCAATCCCAAATAATCATACTAATTGGCAGGTGTTTGATTCTGATGTGCAAATTGTAACTTTCTGCAAAGTGAGGTAGAATTCTCTGATAGGACTCTATCTACGCTGCAAAATTAATATGGTGATTAAATCATGGACCTTAGTTCTAACAAATTTCCTAAGGGTATAATCACCTTAGAGAGTTTCTTCAATCTTGATGACCAACCATGGATCAAGGGGTTGAACATAGCTACAAATAAAGATGATCACATACCAGTTGCCATTGTTGATAGAAAAGTTCTTAATTTGGGAAAGGCATGCTCTGAAGATGAACAAGAAATTTTTATTCATTTATGCCAAGAATTTAATGATGTATTTTCATGGACATATGATGACTTAAAGGTTTTTGACCCAAGTTTTTTTCAACATACCACAAATTTAAATAATGATGCAAAGCCTATTAGACATAAGAAATGACTAGTTAATCCTAAGATCGAACCTATGATGAGAAAGGAGTTATCCATGATGATAGAGGCTAATATAATATTTCCTATCAAGCATTCCTCTTGGGTAGCCAACCTTGTTCTTGTTAGGAAGAAAAGTGAAGAAATCAAATTATGTGTAGATTTTAGGGACCTTAATAAGGCTTCTCTTAAAGATCACCATCCCTTCCTTGTATGGAACAAATTCTGTCCAAGGTTAGTCATTCAAAAAGGTTTTCTTTCCTAGATCATTTTTCAGCCTATAACTAGGTGTTAGTCTAAGAATCAGACTGATACAAAACAACCTTCACTACTAAATGGGTCACTTATGCCTATATCAAAATTCCTATTGGACTAACTAATGCAAATGCTACCTTCCAAAAAAAAATGGAGATAGCTTTCAAAAGTATGCTTGAGAAGTTTGTACTAGTCCATCTTGATGACATAATAGTTTAGTCAAAGAATGTTGTAGACCACTTTGGTTATCTGAGGAAAATGTTCATCAAGTGTAGGGAATATGGTGTATCCCTAAATCCAAGCAAGTGTGTGTTTGCCACCAGCCAGTGAAATTTACTAGGACATATTGTGTCCAAGGATGGTTTAGCCATCGATCCATAGAGAACAAAAGAAATCCTTGATCTTCCACTTCCTAGTCATAAGAAAGGGCTGCAAAGCTTCCTTGGTAGAATTAACTTTATAAGAAGGTTCATTCCTAACCTTTCTACCATGGTCAAGCCCCTCATAACCATGCTAAAACATAATATGGTGTTCACTTGGACAATGGAAGAGAGAGCCAATTTTGAAGAGATCAAAGTAGAAATAGCATCAGCCCCCACCCTTATCAACCCCAACTTTGATAATAACTTTATTATCTATACCCTTAGTGGTGAATCAAGCATATCAATTTTCTTGACATAACTCAATGATGTAGATGAAGAGAACCCTATAGCCTTTTTCAGTGAAGAGCTCAAAGATTATGAAGATAAATATAGTTATGTAGAAAAGAAAGCTCTTGTTTTCACAAGAGCTTTAAAGAAATTCATACATTTGTTGTCACACAATAGGGTCTAACTCCTAGTTCCACATGCAAGTGTGAAGGAGTTCCTCTTGAATAAAGATATCAATGAGAAAAGAGTTGGATGGATCACTGAGGTCATGGAATATGACATTGACATTAATATCACTAAGCTTGTGAGAGGCAAGAGATTATGTGAGCAAATGATTTCATCCCAAGAGATGACTGAGTAGGTTGCACTGGTATTGATAGATGACCAACCAGTAGGGGGTGCAATTCTGAATAATTGGATCCATGACATGACAACCTTCTTGTTGGGAGGAGGATATCCACAAGGATTAGATAGAGCCAAAAAAAGAAAGTTCATATTGAATTCTATTCTTTTTTTCCTAGTGGATAGGATTCCTTTTAGGAAGGATCTCAATGGAGCCCTACTAAGATGTTCAAAGAGTTTCATGATGGCCCTGACAATGGTCACTTCTTGGCTAGAACAATAGCCATGAAATAATGAGAACTAGTTATTATTGGCCAACTCTGTTTGATGGCTATTATAAACATGTGAGGAAATGTGAGAAGTGTACCTTCTTTTCAAGTAAACAAAGATTAGTAGCTCTTCCTCTTAATCCTATTCAGGTTGATCAACCATTTTCCCAATGGGGGATAGATTTTATTAGCCCAATAAATCCACCTTCTAGCTCTAGTCATAAGTGGATCTTAGCTACAACTGATTACTTTACAAGGTGGACAAAAATAGTAGCCTTGAAGGATGCCACAAAGACTTTAGTAGTGGAATTCCTTTATGGAATTGTTACCTAGTTTGGTGTTCCTTCAATAATAATATTAGATAATGCCAAGTCCTTTGTTGGGACTCAAATTTTCTCTTAGGCAGTTGACCATGGTATCTATTTGAGCACTTCCTCAAATTACTATCCCCAAGGAAATGGCT
The DNA here is from genome assembly GCA_028749045.1 of Cupressus sempervirens. Classification (NCBI taxonomy): domain Eukaryota; kingdom Viridiplantae; phylum Streptophyta; class Pinopsida; order Cupressales; family Cupressaceae; genus Cupressus; species Cupressus sempervirens. The sequence continues at coordinate 440,701,640 of CM053792.1, forward strand.
TGGTTGAGTCCTCCAATAAGAACTTGATTAGGATTATCAAGTGAATAATTGAGGATAATTAGAGGTGTTGGAATTCAAAGCTAAGAATAGCCCTTTGGGCTGATAGGATTACACTTAAGAGAGAAATTGGGAACTCACCCTTCATGCTAGAGTATGGAAGGGAAGAAAGGCTTTCTATTTTACTAGAGCTCCCCTCTCTAGAATTATCTCATCAATTGGAGCTAATTAAAGATACTGCCATGATAGTTAGGATGGCAGAATTAATGGAACTAGAAGAAAAAATGCAATAGGCTATGCAGACACTTGAGGGACATTAGAAATAGGTCAAAAGGAGTTTTGATAGGAAAGCTAAAGATAAGGTTTTCAAGGAAGGAGATCTTTTTCTCAAGTGAGATGCAGACAGATTTAAACCAAGCAAGCACTCCAAATTTGATGCTATGTGGAGTGGCCCATATGTTATCCCCAATTGCAAAGAGGCCAATGCTTATCAATTATCCAAGCCTAATATTGATATTATGTCAATTCTAGTTAATTAAATTTATATTAAACCTTTCTTCTAGAGAAGGTTGAGGGTTTCTATATATAATAAGTAGTTTTCCTATTTTCAATAAGTGCACGAGCACAAGCTTTTCTCTATGAGAGGGCTAGTATTGAAGTCTTTTGCAGTTGTAAAGGTTGTGGTTTTGTTGTAGAGTAGGGCTCATTTTTTGTGACTCCAAACCAATGGATTTCTTAAGGCCATTGGTCCATGCTTAGCAAGAAAGCATCCCCTATGAGTCACTAGAAATGTTAGCCATCCCCCCCCCCCTTCCTAAAATTCCAACATTGCTAATCTCATGAATATAAAGGGTGATTTCCATGTCTATATTCATTAAATCATTCACTTATTACCATGCAATTCTAACAGGGATACAAAAAAACCTTATTCATTATTTTATATCCCTAAGTCCTTTAATTCCTTCACATTGTATAAGAAAATTTAAGTTACGACGATGTGATTCTTCTCCTATCACTCTAGTTCATGACTTAACGATCATAAGGACTATGATTGTGTGATATGGTCAATTTCAAGGTCAATGTAGCTTCATAGCTATAAGGGATAATGTTCAAGTGTAGGTTGCAAAGAGGTGAAGACTATCAATCACATGATCACAAAGTATTTCTGCCTTCAGTATTTCAAGTTGTGAAGCTATGACTAATGGTTTTCACATCTTTGCATGTAGTTAAATCAGCTTCGTGGTGGTGATGTAATGGTGGACAAGTGTCAATAGTCCAAGAGATTATGGAGCATCAAAAATGAAAAAATTTAGTGATGCCCTAGAATGAGGTCCCTACCATAAGATTAGAAGTAGATCAACACCTGTTGCTTCCCAACTTTTCAAAGTTATACAAAAGATAGCCAAAGTGAGAATCCGAGCAGTGGACATGTGTCCTAGTGGAGCCCAATTCATTAGATCCTTCATCATATCATTGCAGGCACTATTAGGCTTAAATGATTTTAAGTTGTAATGTTGTGATTCAAGGAAGAGGTTGAGGGACTTCAAATCTTCACATGTGGTTGAGGTTAACCCAGGTTCAACATGGTGAACTTGCAAAATTATTTTGTTTGCACTATCACAAAAGGTTAAGAGAAAACCCTAGTTAAAGCTACAAGGCTATAAATTCTTTAGTTTACTTGATCATAGGGTTATTTACATGGTTAGTGATCTAGGTTGAAAAGGTGTTATAACAAAAGTTAGGAAGTTATCATCATTTCATAGTAGTAAATGGAAAGAAGATGCAAGCAGTCATGACAATGTGAACGATAATAAAATGTTGTCTTCGCAACTTCACATGGTAAGATAGTCTGTGTAGAAAATCAATGACAATGCTACAATAACATGAGATAGTTTGCTCCAGGTAGTTATCATAATGTCACAGGTAGAGGGCTTTGAGACAATTTTTTAGGTAACAAACTTGTGAGAAAAGAAATATGAAGAAGTTAATGGTCTTCACAACTTTGCAAGGATTTACCCACAATTACAATTTTTAGTCACAAAGAAATGAAATCAGCAATGAAATTCATCAAAACAGTGATCATAGCATTGCATGGCATTAAGGGGTTTCAAGCATGGCAGTTTTGATTCAGCAACAAAGGCAAGGATGACTACATCATAGCTTCATAGTTAAAGGGGTTTTAATTTCAAAATGAGGCAAGGGTGCAAGGAAGTCCATTTTATGATGATCGCAAGGTTGAAAAAGTCTATGAGCTAAAGAATTTTGAGGCTGCAAAGTGGTGATAAGGTATGAAATGATGACATCATAGTTTCATATGGTTTAATGGTTAAAGAGGAAAATCAATTGTGAAGCCATGAATAGAGATAGTTAGTAGGTCAACATAAAGATCGAAAGTTGGGCAAGGTGGTAGAATGCTTAAGAGATATAAGGCCACATGGTGAAGGTAGATGGTTGAATTTAGTTGACTTGCTGACATGGTTGACCTAGTGTGTCTAGAATGCAATCAAAAGTAGCTCATTAATGGCAAATCAGTCTTTGATCATCTGCAACCACCTTTTGGTGTTCTCTATGCCTATTTAATTCAATTTTTTTCATTTCACCACCTTGGGTTATCCATCTTCCTAGCTATGCAGTTACGGCCACCATTTATGTCTCTTTAAGGCCAAAGTGCATGGGAAGATCCGATTTCTACATATGGACATGTACCCTAATCAAATCTTCCTTGGATCAATAGTGATTTTTCTTTGCATACTTAATAATAATAGTTTGATTTTGGATTTTAGTAGAAGTTTTCTTAGTTATGCTTGAGCTATAAAAGCAAGTTTTTTAACCTTTCCAAGGGTCAATCTTTCTCTGATTCTACAGCAATTGTATTGCATCCTTTGCTACTGTAATTTCCTTTTTCCTTTGAATGAATATAATTCTCTATTATATCTCTTTCTTCCATTAATATATTATGTAATATCTTCTTGCCTTATATCAATGTATTGCTTCTATTCTTCAACTATATGATTGTATCTACTTTTCCTTTGAATGAATATTGCTTTGAATGAATATAATTCTCTATTGTATCTCTTTCTTCCATTAATATATTATGCAATATCTTCTTGCCTTATATCAATGTATTTCTTCTATTCTTCAATTGTATGATTGTATCTACTTTGCCTTCAAATGATATGAAGTGAAGTTGCTTCCTTATAGAATTCTAATGGTTCCTGATCTACAAATGGCTATTGAGTTAAGCAAGGATCGAATTTGTATATTTTGAGATTATATTGATGAATGATTCCTTTCTAGGTAGAGATAAGATTGAACATACTATTTTGGTGTATCACCCCCTCTAGATTAGATTAGGTAGTTTGATTTTCATGCATTTCCTTCTCCCTCTTCCTTTCAAGAAGTAGTTAGATGCCCCCTAATAGTAAGGAAGTGATCCTTCTCTCGAGACTCAATCTCATTATCCAAGTCCCACAACTTGGAGATTGTTTCTATGTTTCACAAGGTTGTCTATAGGTGAAACTTCAGGCAAGGGTACAAACTTTCATGACAATAGTTTAATTTGAATTGGGGTTGGTTTTGACTTAGTATGTTAACCAATTTTGGATTTTTACTAGAGGCTTGAGAGTTCCTATTTTATGATTTTGTATGAGATGTTGTGGTTTTATGTTTTGATTTTTGAGTTATGGATCAATAGTTATATTATGCTTTCCAATTGCTTGTATAGGACGAAGGCGAATATTGTGATTTTCTTGGTATAACCTTTGAGTTTAGGTTAGTTATCTTTAGGCTCTTTCTAGTTTCTCGTATAGGACTGAGGTGATTGTTGTGATTTTCTTGGTGTACCCTTTGAGTTTTGATCAATTATCTTTTGGTGCTTTCTAGTTTCTTGTATAGGACTGAGGTGAATATTGTGATTTTATGAGTTGTACTTTCATGAACTTAGGGTAGGTTATCTATTTTTATGTTGGAAAGTGGCTCACAATGGAGGCTAGAGCCTTAAAGAAGTTGCATGGGTAACCCATTGTAAGTGGTATTAATAATTGAGAATATTGAACACTAAATGGGTTTTAAATGAATTAACAAGAGTCTGTGATTTACCTTGCTCATGCCTTAAGTGCTAGTAAAGGCTAGGATGGGAGTAGAGAGGATGCTTGGTTGCAAACTTTCCCCATTAGTGTTCCTTGCATGTACAAAATGATACTGATGCTGCATAGAGTCACTAGGGGGTCAGAGTCTAGAGAAGTTGCCAGGGTAACCTTAGAGTTTACTCATGTGATGACACTTGCCCACTTACATAGTGGATTTCCTATGTGTCTTTGTTGCCTCTAGATTTAGATGTTATTTGTGTCTTGGTGTCTTTGAGATAGATTTCTATCAGGTTTTCCTTGACCTATATGTTGGTTATGATTTTTAGAATTGATATCCATATGGGACTTTAGATTATCTCCTCAACATGGTGGGAGTGGGCCATGGAGGTTCCAACAGGTCAGGTGGTAGCGTTTCTTATACCATTGACATCTGACAATTAGATGTCATTGATGGATGTACTTGTGCAATTGTTCCTTTCATTTTGATCTTGTGTTTCTATGGGATGGTTATAGTTTGGTTCAATGTACTATATTTGATTATTTGAAGATCTTATGAGATGTTCTATTTATTCATAATGTATATTCTTTGAGCTTTTCATACCCTGTGACTTGTACAATGGATAATTATGCATTCTAGTTATGTCATGTGCCATCTTATGTAATTGTATATTATTTAATTAGATTTGTAGTTTTGGTTATTCTGTGATGTGGATTTGTAATGTATGAGATTTAGTATTAATAAAACTTATATATTTGATTCAACATCATGGAACCCTTAAGAGATGTAATATGTTTATGGATATTTTGTATGTATGTGAGTTATTGCTTCCACAATATTATCTCTTTTTGTTATAATTTTTTTATGTAAAAAAATATTTGAAAAACTTAGTCAAACTTTAGGTTAATTTCTTTTGGGTTCTCTAGCATGGTTTTATAGCTTCAACAACTTATACAATTTCATTAAACATCTTGGTCTATATAGAAACTTAACATTCTTTAACTCTGTATTCTATGTATGTGTGTCGACTAATAGTAAAATAGACAACTATAAAATAGTATGCATAAATTAATATTCACACAAGTAAATGACATTTTGACACCACAATTTAATGTAGAAACCCAATTTGGGAAAAACTACCAAGTAACATGCTACTAATTTTTTGGAAATACAATATGAAAGTAAACTCTAAGAAAGGGGGGTGAATCAGCACTAAAAACTTTTAACCTCTAAAACTATTCACCACACATCCATCTCATAGTCTATTCATGTAAACTAAAACACAAAATTAATCATACACATCCATAGCATGAAAGTAAATATTCAACACATGCATGAAAAAAGACATTTGGTTACCTAGAAATCCTCCAAGGAGAAGGTAAAATTGGGGTGGGGATGACACCCAAAAATCTTCACTACTCCAGTAATAAAGTGTATCTAATGAAGGTTATAATATTTGACCATAAAACATGATCTACCTTGTGAATGGTCTACTGTGTTGAAGGCTTACAAGATAGCTAGATCTTACCCTATTAAAGGATTTAAACACCCAACTAAAAGTGTGCCTAGTAAGAGGACTTTAACTTGCAATGAGGTAAGCACCCTATTAAAGAATTTGTAATAGCCTATTAAGACTACTTTGTTAAGAGATTTAATTGATTCACCTATTAAAATGTCTTAGCAATTATACTTCGATTGACATTCTATTGCTTGATGTTAGATCACCTCTATACTAATGTGTACTTGATCCTTTTTGATCAATTGTACCTCTAATGTCCTCTGATTCCTTTCCTTTGTTCTCTTTAATTGATTATGAAATGTAGCTCAATTTCATAACACCTTAATCACCATAAATAATCTATTTGTGCATGCAAACTCTCTTCAATTCTCCTTAGCATTCTTTTTTCTCATACAGAGAGTTTAGCATTTATCTTCCTTAAGAAGACCTAGGTGATTTAGTTTTAGGTAAGAATCAATGGTAGTGATTCACCCATATCTCTACTTAAACCTTCCCTTTTTCTAATTGGATGCATGTAATGCATAGGGATTCACAATTAAGATTCGTTATTATCAACAACTGATCATAAAACAATACTTAAGTCGGCTCAAAAATGGTGTACATAGTAGTTTGTGCCAATACAAACAACTATCTCAAAACTATATTACTTGGGATCTGAAGTCCCTGGTTCTCAGCACTAATTGCAACTTCAATATTGTCACTCAACATCTAAATAACTCGGCATGCATTGCTTTTTCAGCACTTAAATCAATCACCACATACTATCTACTTGGCATCTAAGTGACTCGGCACTTGAGTGGCTCGACACTCACTATTTTCTTGGCATGCTCTATTTTATATGTTATGCTCGACATATGTTACTTGTTTGGTATGAACTAAGTAGATGACTTACGTGTATAGACACTCATTTGTCAAAACTAAATTGAGATCAACGTGATTTTCATTCTTCTGAAGTGAGTTCAGTTAAGAGCCAACCCTATTAAAGGTTACAAAACACATTTTCAAATTTGACCTTGTTAAAGAATATAATAACCCTATTAGGAGTGGCCTTGTTAGAGGACTTTGGATCATTTCATTAAAATGTAACCTTGATAAAGGTGTAATGCCCCACCAAGGGATCCAAAAGAACTAACTTAAAGTTTTATTAAGTTTGCCAAACATTTTTTTTAAAGATAACATATAACAACAATGATAAAATAGTGGAAGCAATAACATACAATCATCCATATACAACACATGACAAATTACATTCCTTAAGGATCTGAAGACATTGAATCACATTTAAATATAAATAATACCAAGTCCAATAAATAACACATCCACATGAAAGAATAACTACAAGTTCAACCTATTTAAATAATATACATTTGTTCTGAATGCCACTTGGCAATAATCAAAATGCACAATCATCCACTATACATGTTATAAGGTATGAAAGGCTAAAAGAATATACATCATATAAAATAGATTACATCATCCATTTCAGATCCATGAAACAAAATATAATACAATAACTAAAATCATCCATCATATAGATATAACCATCCATCATAATACAGAAAGATAGAATGAAAGGAAATACAAAACAAGGAACTCCAACCACAGCATCAAAGGATGAATCTCAATTGTAAAAGTAAAAAATCACTACCACTCAACCTCGTGGTAACCCAAAAAGGTCCACTCCCACCATGTTGAGGAGCTAGTCTCAAGTCCCACATAGGATAACAATCCCAAATATCAAAAGTAATATCTAGGTCAAGGGCAAGCCTGAAAGCAATCTAACTTAGGGTATGAAGATAAAATGACATCTAAACCTAGAGGCAAACAAAGACACATAGGGAATCTACTATACAAGGAAGAAAGTGTTATAGCATGAGTTGACTCTAGAGTTACTCCGACAATCTAACTTGACCCTCACCTCCTAGTGACTCTATGCAGAACTAGTATCCTTTCGTACTGAAAAGGCATACTAATGATGCATGGTCACAGCTAGGCATCCTCTCTACTATCATCCTAGTTTGTACTAGCACTCAAAGAATGGGTGAGGAAAGACAAAGACTCTTGTTAGGTTCATTTTACTCTCACTCAATGTGGTGTTTTCACTTATTAAAATAACCTACAATGGGTTACCCAGGCAACCACTTTGGGCTCTGGCCTCTATTGCAAGCCACTTCTTGACATTACATACAGATAACCTAGCTTGAGCTCATAAAAGTAAAAATCAAAGAGTCATAGTTTTCACCTCAAACCTATACAAGTGACTGGAAAGCATCAAAAGACAATTCACAATAACACCTTAGTCATTTACAAGCAATTGGAAAGCATCCAAAAATAACTAATTGAAGACTCAAAGGTTAAGTCCAATCAGTCACAACATTCATCTCAGTTTTACACAAGAACACTGGAAAACAATAATGAACAATAGATCCAAACTCTTCATAGAGAATATGAGACATATTACCATGGTCGAGTACAAAAATTGAGATCAAAACATCATCATAATATTACAAAAAATAGAACTCATGAGCCTCTGGTAAACATCTTAGGACTAGTCAGCACTCTAGTCAACCCAAACCCCAAAATATAAGATAACATACAATTAATAGTGTAGTTTCATAGTTTTGTTTGATTTTGAAGACACATAGTCTGAGTTTACCTTAAGGTTTAAGTTTTCATTTCAATGTAAGTTTTTGAGCAGATAAGATTTACATTTTACCCTTACAACTTAACCCATTTCTCGTGTAAGAACATATGCACAATTACCCTTAACTTATGAGATTACAAGCATCACAATTAAATATCATAAAATAATTTAAAGATAATTATTAATTAAATTATTAAAATAATAATTATTGATTATCTAATAAAATAATTTCAATTTTATTAAAAATTAAAATCATTAATAATAATAATAAAATAAATAAATTTAAACTTTAGTAGATAATATTTATTTTTAATTAAAACTTAATTAAACTACATTAATTAATAAATACTAAATTGTAACAGTAATTATTAATTATTAATATTTAATAATTGATAAAACTATTATTAAAATGATTAATAAAATTTAATTTAATAAATATGATTTTTTTAAAATAAATTTTATAAAACATAAATTAAAAAGACACACATTTTAACGCCCATTGATCAGCCTTTAATGGTTGTTGTCATAGTAGCCTATGGCCATAGCAACAATACAAAGTACTTATTGTTGCTGTCGGAGTACCTACTGCATGTAGTAGCGGCTCAAATCACTGTCGGGAGGGGAGGTGGGGTATGGATCTCGCCTCCCTCCCTAATTATTTATTTATTTATTTAATATATATTTCTTTTTAAAAACAAGACACCTCAATATATATATATATATATAATAAATATTGTGAATTTAATCTAATAGGGAAACCCTAATAAACCAATTAAATTTTCATTCTAAATTTTGATTTCATTTCAAAACTATTCCTGATTAAAATAAAAACTATTCAATTTTATAGAACAAGGGTTACCTAATCTTTCAATCCTCATATATAGATGGAATTCAATATGAATACTAGTAAAATTTGCAATGAAAGATTCATCATACATGAAATTTGGAAAACAGATTCAACAAACACAACGCAAACATGAATTTCAAAGAACATAATTCATTGTGCGAATAAAACACAAGACTCTACTTGAATCTGATGCTAATACACAACCACCTAAAGATTGTGAGAGAAATCTCTCTTCTCTCAAAACCTTCTTTTCAAAAATCCCTCCTCCAAAATCTTGGTCCCTGTGAAATGAACTCTCCATCTCTGATAAGTAGTTCTCCCCTAAATTTGGGGCATTGATTATGTAATCACATGAGGGAACTCACTGATCACAATCTTCTTAATCTTTAATTAGTTTTTGGATATTCACGCACACTTTTTGCAATTTAAAATATCTTTATTAAATTAATTTCTCTTTCTCTCTTTAATTAATTTTCCAAGCTTTTTTTTTTGATAAAATATCTATTAAGTAATAATAGTATTTAGCATTTGTTTAAAAATGGTCTCCTAAATATATATTATTATTAAACTAAATAAATATTATCACACTCTAAAAATAGAACTATTATTTTATCTTTTAAATTTAATTCTTTTATTTAATTAATTTCTCAAATAATTAAATATTGAAATTATCTTAATAATTTTCTATTAAATTAAATCATTAAATATTATTTTAATTCGACTTAATTAATAGAAAAATCACCAAAGACCTACAAGATGAAATATGAAAACCCATCATAAAATACCACATACAAGATCAAACTCAAGGGTTTAAATCATGAATTTACCTCCTATGATAAATTCAGAGGGTAATAATCTCATATACTTGTCCAAATTTCTAGGAAAATTGAATTTAAAGTTAGGATTTGGACTCAAGAATTTATCTCCCCTCTCTTACCATTAAGATATTGCAATAGGGTACGCTCATTCTAGCAATTCAAGGAAGTTAATACTTGGTACCTACAATCTGCATAAAATCCATGCATGTACAAAGACATATATTCTAAAATAAATAGGCAATGGCTAGAAGTGGTGCATTGTGCAGATCTTGACTAGTAAGTAACTATGACTCCCTTCCTTAACCACATCAAAAATGTCAGACATAAAGAAAACATACATGCACACCATACACATGCAATATGGGGTAAGTATCCATAGAAAATACATATAAATAATCCATCAAACTAACATCGTTAAATAGCTAAAATCACTATAAATAATCATCATCAAAGTATAATCATGCATACATGAAGTAACTAGCACCAAGGTAGTCTCATCATATAATCAACTCAGTATGAAAATAATATCCAATAATCTAGAAAATAGTGTCACTGATCATCAAGCATAAACATACACTAGTTTAAAAGAGTTCGACAATAAAATCAAAAAAGTTAACTAGGGGTAAGCACTGCAAAAGAACTTACAAAATGACTATTAGGTCAACCTTGATTATAAGATTTTGACTGCCATAATGTTTAGAATGTATTAGCAGGTTTGATCTATAAAATATAGCTCACTTTGGAAATTCAGATCTCCATTCACTCATCTATTGGTTCATTGACTAGGCAGTCACATTCATATCCTTTGGTTTGGGTATCAATGTCCATGTCTTATTTTTCTCAATTTTCTCAATTTCTTCATTCGTTGCTCCTTTCCAGTATTCATGCTCGAAAGCTTCTTTGACTAATTTGGGCTCAAATTCACTTAATAAGCATGTATCATTCTTTGATTTTCTTCTTGTCATGACTCCTAAATGTTTATCTCCAATGATTTGATTAGGTGCATGATGTCTTCTTATATATTTTTCCAAAACAATTTCAAATCTTCTTTCTTCTTGTTGTGATTCACTAGATTATGTATGTCATTTGTATTTGTTGTATTCTCTTGCAATGTAGTTTCCTCTATATGATGGTTGATACTCTTTGTCTATAACTTAGCACCTATAGCCTAATGCTCGATAGAACTCCTCTACAAAACCTTGACAATGCCTAGCTATTGATGTTTGATAGACACATTTTTAGGTTTAGGTAAAGTTTTCAGTTCACCTTCATAGATAAATTTAAAAAATTGTAGTCTCCAGGTTCTTTCTTATATTCTTCTTCATACTTTTTTGCAAATTCATCAACTCTAACATTTTCACTTTCCACAATTTTGTTAGTTTTATAATTCAAACACTTATAAGCTTTTCTTTTAGTGGAATATCCTCAAAATATACCTTCATCACTTTTTGCATCAAGTTTTCCTTTTCTTGCATCTTTCCATATGTAACACTCTCTTACAAAATGTGTGGAATAATTCACTTTAAGTGCATACCCATACCAAAGTTCAAAACGTGTTTTGTTTGTACCTTTCTTCACTTGAACTCAGTTCAGAGAATAGACTACAATACTTACATCTTCTCTCCAATATTTCTGTGAAATATTCTTCTCCATCATCAATTTCCTTTCACAGTCCATAATTGATCTATTCCTTCTTTCAACTATTCCAATATGTGGTGGATTCCTTAGTGTACTCATTTGTCTCTTGATACATTTCTCATGGAAAAATATGTTGAACTCGTCTAATATGAATTCACCTCCTCTATTTGATCTCAAATAGTTTAGATTCTTTCCTATTTCCTTTTCAAGTCTAGCCAAATACCTCTTAAACATTTGAAATGCATCATATTTTTCTTTAAGAAACATCACAATCATCATTCTAGAAAAGTCATAAACAAATAGAATGAAATATTTGTCACCATAATAGATTTGCACTCCAATAGGACCACATAAATTAGTATGAACCAACTCCAAAATATCATCAAAAGAATAGATCTTGCTCTTGAAACTAGACTTTGTCATTTTACTCATTTGACATTGTTTGCACATAAATTTATTAGGTTCGCTTAATCTTGGTAACCCTCTAACTCTTTTCATCTTACTAATACTTACCAAATTATCAAAGCTCGCATGATATAACCTCTTATGCCATAACCAAACTTCTTCAAATTGTGAAAATAGACAAGTATCTTCATATAGGTCTAGATAGAACAAGTTACCTCTTTTTTTTTCTCCACTTCCAATTAGTTCACTAGTATCATCATAGATCTTTACCTTCTTCTTTTAGAATTTAACTCATTAGCTTGAACTAACCAAGTGTGCCACACTTAATAAGGAATATTTCAAACCATCAACCTAATATGCATTGTCACGTCTGATCTTATCATTTAGTATAATTGATCCTTTACCTTTCACATAACATGGACCATCATTTCCAAATTTTACATGACTTCTATTATAATATTCTTGTTTCTCAAACTTACTTATATTACCAGTCATATGATGTGAGAAAACACTATCAATTATCCATCTATCATTCTTACTCACATGTGAAATCAATGAATTTTTCTCATCTTTTTCATAATCATTTTTGTTGCAATTTATAAATAACTTATTCATCATGATCATCAAAATTGCTATCAAAACCATCTTCTTTATCAATGTAGCAAAATTTCTTACCTTTATCTTTGTAGTATTTGTTACCTTGGTTGTCTCTATTATCTCTCATTCCTCGTTCCTTGAAATCTTTCCTTTGCTTCTCATCTCTATTAGGACATCTTTGAGCAATATGAATGACTTTGTTACATGTAAGACATATTATATGGAGTTTATCTTTGTATTTTCCTTTTCCTCTAGGTAGTCTTTTGGCTAATTATGCTTCAAGTTCATCAAGATCATTATCAAATTCATTGTCACTTTGCACATACTTGCTCTTCTTCTTTATCTTAGATCCATCAAGGGTTAGTTGTGCTTTAAAATAAAATCCAATACTAATGAGTAAATAATTATCAAAATTTGACAATTCAAATGTAGTGAGTCTACCAACAAGATTATCCAAGGCCATATCATTACTAGGTGTATACCTCAACTCTTGTATTGCAAAAATTATAATAGCATAAGAAAGAAGTAAATTTCTTAATATATTTCTTATCACAGTCTCTTCAGATATAATTCCTCTAGCACCTTTGATAGCATACACCGCCTCTTTGATTCAGCCACAATACTATGCAATGGTCTCACCTTCTTTCATTCTTGAATATCATCAAAATTGTGTCTCAATCTTTCTGCCTTATCTCTCAATACATTTTTTTCTCCCCCACGGATTTGTGCCAACTTATCCCACATTTTCTTTGCAATAGTGAAATCATTCACATCATCAATTCAACATAACTTAGGGTTGTTGCAAGCTCAATCATCATTTGGTTATTCATGCGCTTCCCTTTCATTTGCTCAACTATCATATGTATAGGTACCTCAATGTATTCATTGTATAGGTAGTATGATATGAAATCTCCAATTCTAGATAAGCACAATCTCATTAGTCATTTCTATATTGGGAAGTTCTCCCTTCTTAGCTTGGGTATCTCTCTCTTTTACATCTTGAACTTTATCTTGAGTCCCTTCAAACATTCCTTACAAGCACTAAAGATATGATACCAATTGTTAGAATGATTTAGAATAATTGAGAGGTGGGGGGTGTGAATCAATTATCCTCAGGTCTAGATGTACCAATTCATCTTTTAATATCTTCAAACAACTTAAAAAATCTCATTATATAGCTCGGTCCATATAGAAACCTATCATTCTTTAACTTTGTGTTATGTTTATGTGTGCAAACTCATAGTAAAATTAAAAAAATTGTAAAATAACATGCATAAGGTAACATTCAAACAAGTAAATGACACTTTGACACCAAGATTTAATGTGGAAATCCAATTTGGGAAAAAATACCAAGTAACATGCTACCAATTTTCACTCTTTTGAAGTGAGTTTGGTTAAGAGCCAACCATGTTAAAGGTTACAAAAAAAACTATTAAACGTGACCATGTTAAAGGATTTAATCACCCTATTAAGAGTGACCTTGTTAGAGGACTTTAGATCATTCCATTAGAATGTCACCTTGATAAAAAGGATTTACAAAATGACTGTTAGGTCAACCTTGATTATAAGATTTTGATTGCCACAATGGTTAAAATGTAACAATATTTTTTATCTATAAAATATAACTCACTTTGCAAATTGAGATCTTCATTTTCTCATATGTTGATTCATTGGCTGGCCTCCATTATCATCTTCATCATTGATCTACTTGGCATCCCTTCAAGCAATTACACTTCAATAATCTCTTCACTTCTCCTCTACTACTCCTATCTTCACATTTTCTCCTTAAGATCATCAATTAACCACAAACCAACCTTAGAAAATGTCTCTCATGCCTCCTTAAATAGGTAATTTTGACCTTTTGTTTCTTAAACATCACCATAGATCTTAGGGTTAAGTCAGATTAGTTGAATCCTTCCATCATTTTTTTTCCTTCCTCTAGAAACTTCTCATCAAATCCTTACCTTTGATCACATAACAAACTCTCCTCATACATTAAATATGCCAATTCATCAATCCTTATCATCCATGTGTTTTGACCAATCCAAAATTTTAACTATGTTGGCCTCAAATAACTTGCTTGGCAATAACTATCACTTGACTTTTACTATTTGTTTGATTTCTTCTTAAGTTTTTTTCTCTTCCACCTCACTTTCTTTATTGACTAACCAATACTGATACTTGGTCAAGCTTAGAATTTAACTTAACTCTTTTCATGTATCTCATATATCCCTTCACTTCTCTTCTTTACTTCATGTAATGATTAAACAACACATTATCTTGTCAATGACTAACTTATCAAATTCCCTTTGTAATTCCATGATACTCAACTTTTCTTTCTCAACAACATCACTAGCTCACCTAGCTATCTCCTCTTTTCAAATCATCTTCATTAATCAAATAATATGGCACTCTACATTATTAGTAAATATATTTCCTAATAGGTTTGACATTTTCTCCCTTGTAGGTTTGATATGAATGACAATATAAAAATTGTTCCAATTGTATTTTCCAATAGGAAGTTGGTCATGTGAGATCAAAATCTTCTAATTTCATTGATGGATATTCATCTTAATATTAGCCCAGATGAGTTTCATTTCCATATCATATATATTAGTGAAGTTGTTTTAGATTTTTGGTATGAATATAAAAGAATAGGAATCATCCTCTCATCCATTTAAGAACCTTGCTTGACCTTCTATCTCTTCTCTTATCCTCTTAATTATTTTATCTACATTCTATGATGTAGTTTTCTCTTATAGAATTGATTAATTGATGTATTTTAGATGGTATGTATATCAAATTCTTTTACTTAATGTGTTTCAAGTTCTTTAAGAATTCGAGAGACAATCTCCTCTATTTTCTAGTGCCTAGTACTACTCGGTTTAGATAATTGATGCTTGGCCTTGTGTTTTCAACTTGTCCTTGTAATGCTAGGCTCTAATCTTAATAATTTTATTGTATGATATTATCTTTCATCATTTCCCTCTTAGCCTTTTATTGTAAAACACAACAATGTATCATTCAAAATACATTTCATTGTATGACTTTAGCTAGTTGTATCAAACAATAATGCCTTCCATTATTTTCCTCCTAGAGTTTCATCACACAATATTTTGTAGTCCAACTTTGTATCTCGCATAGAGATTGGAAAATAAAAGTTGGATATTTGGATACCCTTTTGGAAGATGCATCTTTACAATTTGGAACAGATTAGATATCAATCATCTTTGGAGTAGCTAGATATAATGTCTCATTTAATTATGTATTTTAATTTAGAAATTAAATTGTATGATAAAACATATAGGAATTTATATTTTGGGTCTAAAATTAATATCAAATGAATTGTTAACTTAGTAATTATATGAGCCTTACATGTTAATCACTTAGTTGATAAAAAAAAAATTAGTATGCAATTTGAGCGCTTGGGAATATTTGGTAGAGTGTTAGTCTTCCTCTTGTGTTATACTCGTACGTTGGATAATACTATCTTCAACAAAAAAAAAATTTAGTCTTTGATTGATTCTTGTTTCCAAGGATTTGTAGGCGGGGCATTAAAAGGGTGATTAATATGATGGACAAATAATGTTGGCTTGATTGGAATACTAATAACTTCCCCTAGTTAGGTATGACTATCCTAGAAATGCACGCATAGGTTGATTCCAAGGCATAACAGTAGGATTATTAAAGAATAATTCTTTACAAGCTTACAATAGTGACTGAATTTCAAGCCCATCCAACTAATTTTATTGTAAGAAATTATCAAAACTATAGATATCATATGTGATATAAAAGGAATGATGCATAAGCACACCCTTCTGCCACCATGGATAAGCAAATAAACTATACCTATATATTTGAGAAATAATTTTGCATGAATCATTATTCTAAAAGGTTTGTTTGATAGAAAATCTAAACTATTAATTAAACACTTCCATATTTATTTAATCAAACTTAATGAAAGAGATATAGTTGAATGTCTTTGAAACCTTTCTAACAACATGCCTTGATCCCACTAAAACATAAATATCCAAAAAGTTTATGTGTGTTGGTGAAGAGTAACCTTCAGTGTGACTTTGAGTATGACACAAAAATGAAGATATTATAGGTAACTAAAAGGGAAAATATATATTTTTAAATTATTTTTTATATAAATAAAAATGAAAAGTTATTATGAGGGAGAAATGTAGATTATTTAGCTAGTTGTCAGATGGATCATTAGATATGATGTAATGCCTCACAAAGGAACCCTTGGACACATAGGGTCAGGGTAAACTTTAAGAAAGCCACCTCCATAAAAGATATAAAATATTGGTGAATCTTTCATTATTTTGAAAAAACAAAATTATCTCTATTGGCGAATCTCTCAAAAAAAATTTCTAAATATGATTAGTATTGGCAATTATATTTGAATCATATTTTTTTTAATAAAAGATTGATGAATCTCAATAATAATAGGAAGCTCATTCATCACCATGGAATATTACAAATCAAAATTGAACATTTTTTTACCTCATGGAATATTATGAGGATTGTTACATATACTTCAAATCAATAGTAAAAGCTAAATATTGGTGATATATTCCTAAAGTAACTAATAATTATGATAATTATTGGTTAGTTTAATTTAATTTTGCCAATAATATATTATAGTTAGGTGACTCAAATCTAATCATGTAACAAATATTGTGGCGAATATTTGAGTTTAAATTTTTCAATAAAATAAATTATTGAGCAATTTTAAATATTCTAGAACTAAATTATATATCACCAGTGGCTACTTCCTGATGAAGGGCCAACACCACCCGTGCCAACTCACAACCAAGATCACAAAAATATGGAGATAGAGAGATGACAAAAATTCTTCACAAAGAATCATCCATTAATGCTTGAAATTCATTAGAAGAGATCACATTTGAAGAGCTTACAACTCAAGAACTTCTATTTCTCGAACTTCCTTACAAGAGATGACATACAAAGAGCTTCTACTTGAAGAGCTTCACTTGAAGAGCTTCTATTTCTCCAACTTCCTTACAAGAGATTACATTAGAAGAGCTTCACTACAAGAGCTTACACTTGAAAAGCTTCTACTTGAAGAGCTTACAATTCAAGAACTTCTATTTCTCGAACTTGATTACAAATGATAATAAACCTTGCTTAAATAGGCACTTCTAACCCAAGACATTACAAACACAACCAATGTGGGATAAAAGGTAAATACAACTACCTTTAAATAAATATTAAATTCCCACCCAAATACAACTAAGCACCCAACAAATATTAAATACATGATTTATCCAAAACCTTCTAGAATTTCCACCTACACACCTCGATTAATGGAATGACACTATTTTTCCTTTTTTCTATTTATGCCACCTATGCACCTTGAAAATAGAAATTCCTCTTTTCCCCTTTTTCCCTTATTTTATTTTTAAATTATTTTTCCTTCTATTTTCGTCACTTTCTCTCTCCTCCACAATTTTTTTTTTTTTTGAAATTTAATTTTTCCATGCAAGATGCTCCTGCATCAGACTCCCTTGGTAGATAGAAAAGTGTGTCCCACACTTTGATGCCAAAAGAAAGATATACAACCATCTTCATCTTCACCACAAGCTTCCACCTCAATATGGACAAGAAAAACAAGATGCAAATCTTCCACATTTTTTTTGCTGATGCATGATGCTCCTGCATTTGACTCCCATGGTAGGAAAAATTTTGTGAATATGGATTCACAAAATGAAGTAGCCACTGTTGACATTTTTTTTTCTCTTCCTCCAACACATAGCTAGAACAAGTATCTGATGCTGATATATTTCCTTCTTTCTTCTTTTCCAACACCTGGCTGGAACAATTGTTTGTTGTTGAAAATGTTCATTCGCAATGAACTCTATCCAAGTATACCTCTCATCCTCATCCAATTTTGTTGAATTAATCACACCTGTAATAAACCTAGCAACACCATACCAATCTTCTTTTGCATACCACACATGACTAACAAGATCCTCATGCAAGCCATTATCAATATCTTTTAAACTCATCTCAAATTCAACATGATATAATGCATAAGAATTTACCTCTTTGACATATTCATCTTTGCTTGCCTCTTTCAAGTCATCAAAAATGCATGTAACTACTTCACTTGCTTAATCTCCAATGAAGGCACTATACTTTTTCTCCATTGCTGCAATCTTGAAATCATCTTGATCTACTTTAGGTTCATAAATCTTGTCATCTTCATGCTCTTCCTTTTCTCTTTCATCTTCTTCAACTTTACATTCACAAATGATTTGCTTCGCATCCTCTTACTCTTCTTTTGTATCACGTGTCTGATACTCCACTGGATCTTCTATCTTTTCTGTATCCAAGGAATTATCAACATCCCTTTTCTGGTAATGTGCTCTTCGTTTCCGCAACTCAGCTTCTAATTCATTCACTTGCTTCTGCAAATCAACTATCAATGCCTCTTGATTTCTTGCCCTAATTTTCTCTACTCGAGGAATCCTCAAAATCCATCCAATCACAAAAGTCATCTTCTTCTTTCTCTTCTCCATAATCAAGTCTTTAGAAGAAAAATCTCATGCAACATAAGAACCTTGTGCAAACTGCCTCACAGTCGGCAATCTATCTACACAATCAAGAACTTCTTGACAAACTTCAACCAACTCAAGGTCCTGGTGCAAACTGCCTCACATTCGACGATCTGTCTGCATGCTCAGGAACTGTCGCTCTGATACCACTGATGTAGTATGGCTCTGCTACCACTAACAAAGGTATGCTCTGATACCACTGATGATAGGCCACACCACCTGTACAAACTCATAACAAAAAATGCAACAATATGGAGATAGAGAGATGACAAAAATGCTTCATAAAGCATCCATTAATACTTGAAATTCATTACAATATTCTTCCAAATGGAAAAGCTCCAAATTCTTACAATATAAGAGAGATTCCTCACTAAGGGCTTCCAACTAGAAGAGCTTACAATTCAAGAACTTCTATTTCTTGAACTTGATTACAAATGATAATAAGCCTTGCTTAAATAGACACTTCTAACCCAAGACATTACAAACACAACCAATGTGGGATAAAAGGTAAATACAACTACTTTAAATAAATATTAAATTTCCACCCAAATACAACTAAGCACCCAACAAATATTAAATACATGATTTATCCAAAACCTTCTAGAATTTCCACCTACACACCTCGATTAATGGAATGACACTATTTTTCCTTTTTTTCTATTTACGCCACCTATGCACCTTGAAAATAGAAATTCCTCTTTTCCCCTTTTTCCCTTATTTTATTTTTAAATTATTTTTCCTTCTATTTTCGTCACTTTCTCTCTACTCCACAATTTTTTTTTTAAATTTTTTTTTGAAATTTAATTTTCCCATGCAAGATGCTCCTGCATCAAAAACTATGGTGATTTAGATTGTATCAAATATTAAATTATTAGCCAAATTACTAGCCAGAAAATTCTAAAATTAGCCAATTTGCAAATATTAGCCACTAAAAAATACCTTGCATAGGGGAAAATGTGGACTAAATATTTTTTATATGGAATTCACATGATGTATATATGTGCACCACATAACCATAAAGCATGAGAAATATAGCACTATGTAAGAAAGTAAACCATAATTGCTACATTATTATGCACAAGAAGAGGACTTGAACACTACCAAAGGTTCCAAGATAATCCATTAGTAGAAGTGTGAATGACAATGACATATTCAAGCCACTACGTGAGAGTCTAGAATTCATCCAAAAACCTCACAAATCATGACCACACCATCGTCAAGAGTTGTTAATTGTGGAGACTAATCCATCCATGTCACAATTTAATTACAAGATAAAAATAAGGAAAGTGATAACAAAAATAATGTAATTGGTCTATATTTTGAGTATGAAAATATAGAAGGCATCTCGAGGAAAAATGGTATCCTAATTTGCAATAGTAGTTTTTACTGACCCTCGAGAGGTTCTCATTGTTTTATATCTGCTAAAAATTAAGATGTATGTGCTAAAATGCATATGCACTACCTTGATAAGAATATGCACTATGTTGTGCTTCATACATGCTAGTCTAGATGGTGTATGCACTAATTTGCACTAATATAAGGGTGGAATGCAATAAATTACCTATGATTGGTATAATCGAGTTTAAGGGCTAACATTGAATGTCAATCTAGGTTCTAACATTGTTTAGGTTTTTCAACACTAGCACATGCTAATAATTCAAGCTTTATCCACACTAGTGAGTACTAGATACAAAGGAATTACTTATTTAATGTAATTAATAAGGGCATGAATAAATAGATATACAACCATGACCTAGCAAAGGTATAACATGGAAAAATCAATGTTCAAAGTATTTTAAATTTGAGGGAGTCAATCATCTATGCATAGACCCCCAAAAGTGGTAAAGTATTATGTCATCCTACTATATGGAACCCTTAGGCCCAGTACCCCACCTAGCTCATAGAGAGAGTAATCTAATAATCAGAAGGTAAAAACACACACACCCCAAAGAGGCTAATAATCATTCCAAAAATGCAAGACTCATGAACAATACAATGATTTGAGTACAAGCACAATGAAAGGAGCTTAGGGTCACCAATCAAATTTAGATAGTGTATGATGTCAGGAATTGGGAATGGAGTGTCATCACACATCATAAATATGAGTGTATGGCTTCAAGTGAATCTTATCTCACCAATGATGCTCTATTGAGCCATATCAACATCCATATATGACAAAGTTAAATTTTTCCATATAAATGTCCTCAAATGATGACAAGGTACTATACCATATCACCATATCAGTTTCCATAGCTAGAAAGACAAGACATATCATATCAACTTCCTCAAATGATGATCAAGTAGTCACATTAATATTGTGCTATATGTCACCCCAATATTTGTTTAAGAATTATTAAGAACTCTGGTCAAGGTTACCCTAGATCCCCTTTATGCTTTGGTCCACCTTAGAGAGCTACTCCATCCCACTACTCTACACCAACTATGAAATGCAATAGGGAAAAGAAGACTCACAAGTCAAAAACTGAAATAACAAAGTGACTCCACTGAGCTCAAGCCAAGAGTATGGGCCACACTCAATGTGATCATAATCCAGTCTCAAACATTGACATCACAAACTTGAAATGAAATCATAAATCAAGGATGGAGGAAAAATTACAAAGAAATAAATGTAATTATAAGTGCTCACAACACACTTAACTAGGCACTTTTCTATAAGTATGGATTCAACTACAAATTTAAAAATCACAATGTAAAACCATAGCATGATTTCAAATATGGAGGATAAAAATTCCCCTATTCTAATTATGCCAAACATTTCAACCAATAAATCTAGGCGGTGTGCAAAATGATGCATCCCTAGAATTTAAACTTCAATTAAACTCACAAAATTAAAACCCATTTTCCTTAATCACCCATAAACATATATATGTAATAAAATCTCAAATCCAAGTATTTGCAAAATTTGGATGACATAACACTACTAAAACCCCAATTTCTCAAAATGAAAGCACATACATATACATAAAAATCCAACTAGATAAAGAAAATGTGCAAGATCATAGGGAAATGTTTATTATCAACCCACTCAACTAACACAACCAATTTCATTTAAGAAAATGAAGAAAAATAAAAGATTCAAGATGTCTTACCTCTCACAATTTGAGAAAAACTAAAATGAAGAAAAAACTTAAGACTTGATGAAACTAGATGAAATCTTCTAAAAACCAAAGTAATATCAACACGAATTGAGGAAGCCACTCCTCACAAAGATCTGACAAGCAGATCAAACTCAACAAGCATGTATGTGATTGTATTCAATTCAATTTGGAGCATAATCGACATTCTCACAAAAAGGAAAAAATGAGAAGTGAGTAAAAAGACCACTTTTCCAAAATAAAGACACTTAGAAAATGACATTTATAATAATTCACTTCAATAATTAGGTGAACTATAAACTTTTTCTTGAAAATCAAATAAATCAATTGTAGCACAAGTAGAATTCAGCTACAAAAAATAATATGGTAATTGAAAAATATTATATCCCCAATCACATTAAAATCAGCATTTTAATTAAACTTTTTTTGCAACAATTGTGAACCTCTAAATGCCCAAACATGCTTACATGTCTAACACAATTATATAAGGTATATTTGATATTCATGAAACCTTAGTGCATAATGCAAATAAAATAACAACAAACTAGACTAAACCCAAGAAATCATTGTCAAAATGCAAACTCTACGAACGTCCCATGTTTCCCTAACTACAACTACTGAGAATGCTCTCAAACTAGCACTTCAGTGACAGTTCTAGAATGAAAGTATTCTTAAAATGTAGATCTACCAATATGTATACAAGATCTAAGATGAAAATGCAGATTATATGCAAGTAACAACTCTTAGAATACTATCAAAATGGACATAAAATGAGCTAAACATGTGTTAAGATGATACTAAATAACATGAAAATAAAGCTGAATGCTATAAAAATGACATAAACTTGCTAGAATAACAATGCTACTATGCTCAATATGACAACACTGAATATGCCTATAATGTAGATGCCTAAAACTTGGGTCCTTTTGCTCTTGAATTCTCCTTCTATGTGTAAGATTTTAGAAAGAGTTGGGGTAAGAATCTGGGTTTTACCTTTGGCTGGTGGATAGAGGTGAAATTGAAAATGTCTCATAATAGACAAGAGGAGGAGTCCAAAAGTCTTGATTTTGAGGATAAATGTGGATTTTTTTCAATTCTTTATAATATAAAAGGAGGATTTTCACTTTTGTGAGGATAAATGGATTTATTGATAAAATAAAGTTGATGAGGATTTTCACTTTTGTGAGGATAAATGGATTTATGGATTTATTGGGTCCAATTCTGATAACTGAATGTCAGGTTGATGATGTTTGATTGATTTTTGGCTGATATGATATCAGATTGTTGATGATGATTTGATGTTGTGATGTTTTAAAATCCCTCATTTAGGGTAACTTGATAGAATGCCCCAGTTTGATTTGATGTTAAAATTTTGGCTAGGGTACCATGTTTTGATTTTTGTAGAAAATTTTGATGCCCTAGTTTGATATGGATATACTACCCCCTCAGAAATGAAATTGGAAAAAAAAATGAATGTGCAAAAATTAAGGAGTTTCTAATTTTATTTATGAAATGTGTGATAATTGATGGATAAAAATGATAAGTTCGTTGAATATAATACCCAATTGACAAAAGTGAGAAAATAGGTTTCAATGTTGGGTAAATAGAGTGAAAAAAGGGATATAAATGCCCCTAAGGAGGGTTAAATATGCCAAAAGGTCTTTTACCCTTGTTATTTGCACACTCTCTTTTGACATTTGGCAATTTGGAGCTTGGAGCCAGCGAGGATGGTGGTTCCTTTATGAGAGCAAGGATTTGAGAGGGGTCATAGGTATGAGCATCTAGTGGACTACAATGCCTTAGTAAGTCATTGAGATCCTCCATGTTTAAGATTTTTTTTGTATCCTTGATTTTGTTGAATTTTGCACAAATTTTTGTGGTAGATATGATAGTTTAGGTATCTTAGCACATTTATCTCTTCTTTTAACGCATTTGAATTCATTTAGCAGATTTGCATGATAGTTTAGCACATTTGAGGGACAAATTAACACATTTGGAAACCTAGTTTTGGAGTCAAAGTAGCACATGAAGTTAAAAAAGTAGCACATATAGTGTTTTGCACAACACATTTGATCATTTTAGTGCATCTGGTAAATCTTATAGTGCATATGAATGATGTTTTGACACTTTTGAGATAAATAGTGTGTATCCATTGTGAAATAACATAAATGATTATTTTGATAGCGCTTATGAATGTTACAGTGCATCTGATATGGAAAATAGCACTTTTAAATGTTAAAATAGTGCATATGTTTGTTTTAGCAGATCCAATTAATCGAGTAGTGTAGATGTCCTAGGAAAGAGTGCAAATGAACATTGAGGAGTAGAAATAGATTGCAAAGCTTGAAGTGAGTGTAAGATAATGCAAAAAGCTAGATGTTAGGTCTATCAACCAGGGATCCATCATAGCGAGTAAACAATAGCAATCAGGTAGTCATGAAGTGATGTCTTAGGATCAATCTGATGATAGATACGTAAAGAATGATGCCCTAACTCAGGATACAGAGTAGGGAAAATAAATAGGTCCAACTCAGGATATAAAAGGACAAGTAATAGGTCCAAGATAGAACCAATAGCTGATTAGCTAGATATAGATAGTAGAGTGATGTATGATGAGGACTTGTGATGAAAACTAATGTAGTTGTGTGTTTTTTTAATGTAAATAGGTACATGGGTGCAAGCTCATGGTGTGAGGATTGTATCCATGGCCCCTAGAGGTAGTAGGAAAATTGGTAGTCATAGATAGCTAGGTGATAGATAGGTGTGGGTTCACTTATTTACTACAGATGCCCCAGTTCTGAGTGAACAGAGGGCTATTGATAGTTGTGCCTGAGCAATGACACTTGAACCACAATAAATTTCATTTTCCTATGGGTGAGATGAATGTGATGTCAGAGGATGTGTATCAATTGTTGTGGATCCTAACAGTGGAAGATTTAGTGTACTATGATCAGACTATAGATGGTATTGCCTGTAGAGATTTGTTTGGAGATGACTGCATTGGGGATAATAGTGTATCATGGTTCCAGATGTTGTAGTATGGGTCATTGCTAGCAGTTCTGGTGGGATTGATAGGGGGGTTTTATTTCTAGACTGACAAGAGTGGGGATTTCCAGTTGGATGGGGCTGATTGATATAGGATATGATTTATCAGCCATGGAGATTTGCATGGGGCAACTGCATTTTGGCCCACTTATATCATGACTTGCATCCGGTTGTATATTCTGAAGCTTCATCGCTATCAATAGGTGTGATATTGTTATAGCTATGGACATGGGAGCATCTACTCATTACTCAGCCTATATGTGTTCAATAGTGTCTATAGGATATGCCTTATATATACTTATTCTGGCGTGATCATGCAGCCCCATTTGGGCAAGATAGAGTATTGGTGGTAGATTTTAGATGACATTGATGAGGTTGTATGGAGACCATATAGGTTTACTAAGCCATGGACCAAGGATGATGAGGAGATGATATATTTCTTTGGTCTGAGATATTTACTTGGTAGAGTGCCCATAGTGATAGAGAGATTTTGTTTCAAGCAGGTTATGAGATAGTTTTGGTTGGTGATAGGGCATACCATAGGGGTCACCACATTATGCTTAGGTTTAGTCAGAGAGGGCAGTGTGGGAGCCGACCTTTGAGTATGAGACTTGCCTAGAGGCCTTTCTATAGATGATAGATATACCACAACCATGGGCATTTTGAGATGGAGAGGCAGATGTAGTGATGGAGGGGGATTATGCATGATGGTTTTATGAGCATCCATTCTCGATGTACACAGATCTAGTGGAGCCTATTCTAGGTAGTGATGAGTGAGAGGTAGAGGGAGACAATGGGCTAGAGGGAGAGTGAGAGGTGTGGTTAGAGCATAGGGGAGATATGGAGGGATAATTCAAGTAGCTATGGTACTATCATAGAGGGACGTGACATGAGGTCCAATATAGAGACTAGGAGATGTAGGTGTAGGGATAGTTGGAGGGATCCAGGGCTACAGAGGTGTGAGGGTGAGAGGTGGTGGTGCATGAACTATTTGGCAGGAAAAAGATGTTGAGTAGGTGAGGGCTAGGTTGTCTAATGATATATAGTTTATCTAGCTGCAAAGGCTGTAGGTACAGGCTCCAATTAGAGATCCATAGGATGTACAGTGATAGGGGTAACAACAAGCACCGCTAGATGTGTAGCCACTACCAGAGAGGCTAGGAGGATCTACTAATTTAGAGGCTTAGATGAGTGCCATGAAGACTCTGATGGGTGACCTAATGAGTATGCTATAGGAATTTATAGCATTGATGATACCGAGGCTACCATCACCACTAAGGATAGATGGGGCATCGACTAGTCAGATGACCATAGCTAGAGGTGTTGCAGTGATGGCAGATTCAACTGAGCAGGCATCATGAGAGGAGAGGAGTGCCCTAATGAGTAGGGACCTTCAGGTCAACCACCTACACATAGATGAGTGTATATTATGTGTTATGGCATTACTCATCATTATAAAATATTATTCATGTGATGTTCAGTTGATATCCATGCAGATGTACTTCTTGATCTTTGGATGTTCATGTGGATAGACATTGTGATCTTTTGATGTACATGTTATTTGATCATTTTGATGTTCCTGTTGATGCAGTCCATCTTATATTCATGTTGATTTGATCCTTTTGATATATTGTGTGATATTTTTCTTTATGAGATATTTGAACTTATTGATGTGTAGACATGTATGTTTTTTAAATCATGGACACATGTATGCATGTGATGGATACATTATTAGTAGATAGTGATATATGTGAATAATTAATGTAGCATAATCTATGTCAAATGAATAAAGGAATGAAATGAAATAAGATGTGGTAAAATGAAATTTGATATAATGCAATCTGAGGTAATAGGATGAAATGTAATTTAATGTAATAATATGAAATTTAATGTAATGAACTGTAAGAAAATGAGTTGTAATGTGATTAAATGAAACGAAAGATGGTATGTAAGCAAATGAGATTTTGCATATTGAAATGTAATGTAATGAATTGTGATAAATGAAATGTAATGTAAGGAAATGAAATTAAATGAAAAGAAATGAAATGTGATAAAATGAAAGGGAATGAAATGAAATGAGAGGAAATGAAATGTGAAAAAAAATGGAATATAATGAAATGAAATGTAATAAAATGAAATGAAATGAAATGTGAGAAAATGAAGTGAAATGAAGTAATAAAATGGAAAAAAATGAAATGAAATGGAATGGAGTGGAATGGGAATGAAATGAAATGGAAATGAAATATGAAATTTATAAATGAACATAAATGTGGCAAAATGGAATGGAATGAATAATGGAAAGAACATGAGAATGAAATGAAATGAAAATGTGATAAAATGTAATAAAAAGAAATGAAACATGATAAAATTAAATGTATTAAAATGAAATGGAATGTATTAGAGTTTTAGGTGACTCTACAACACCCCCAGGATCAAATGAAAGACCAAGATAACTTCCACTAGAGATTGGCAAGACAATTGCATGAAGATGCAAGAATGTTATTATTGATAATGGACTTAATTGAGATCCAATGGATTGATTTGAAATGTACATAATAGGCCTCCTTATATAGGAGAGGTGATAGGAGACATGGTGTAGGAGAATTCCACTCTAGGTGGTCATAGTTGTTATCTCATTCCACCTTTAGTGTGCATATCACATTATCATCCTCATCATTGCACATACTTCATTGCATAGTGGAGGATGATTTACCTTTTGTGGACATGTGATTCCACCTTGTGTACATGATAGCTTATCTTCTCCTTATCATTGTCTCTTATCGCCTCTCCTATATAAGGAGGCCTATTATGTACATTTCAAATCAATCCATTAGATGTCAATCAAGTCCATTATAAATAATAGCATGCTTGAATCTTCATGCAATTGTCTTGCCAATCTCTTGTGGAAGTTATCTTGGTCTTTCAGAATGAAATGAAATGTGTAAATGAACAAAAAATGTGATACAATGTAATGGAAAGAAATGACATGAGAAAGAAATGAAATGGAAATGTGATAAAATTAAATGGAAGAAAATATGATAAAATGGAAAGAAATGATAGGAAATGGAAATGTGATATAAAGAAATGGAATAAAATGGAATGGGAGGGAATGAAATGAAATGGAAATGAAATATGAAATTTGTAAATGAATGGAAATGTGAGAAAATGGAATGAAATAAGGGAGATGAAATATAACGAAATGAAATGCATTGTGGGATGCAATGAAAAGAAATTGGATGTAATTAATTGTGATGAATGAAAGAAGAGGGGAGGAAATTAAATGTGATGAAATAAAATTGATTAAGATTTGAAAGCCATGTAATGTAGTAGGTGGAATAAGTGATAGGCGAGAATGAAGTGTGATGCAAGGTGGTAGTGTTGTGATGAGACTAAGTCCACAATAGTAGAGTGTTAACCATGTACTAGTATGTTGGGTGGTGACTTGTTGTGGAATAACCTTACTTGTTGTGTGTAGCCTTTCTGTTGATCACTATTGATGAGACTCATGTTTTTTTTTGGTATCTTGATTTTTGTACCAACCATGTGTTTGCAAGAGAACAAGATAAAAATGAAAACTAAATGAATGCAACTAACTATCACTTTTATTGTAAAGAGATGCAACTTAACTTTCATCATAGAGCATTTAATAAAAAGTGACCAAGTACAACCACCACTAGCTCAGCTATGGTGATATGAATACTATGTCAGACCGAGAAGTACCACCAATCATGAACAATGTACATGAAAAGTATGAAAACTTATTGAAAAATAAACGTCATAGCCATAGTAAATTAAAAAAATAGGCACACAAATAATCATATTTTGAATAAAGTCCTCACCTAAGATATCATACAAAATTGGTCAAGGTACACATGGCTTTCCAAATGAGAGGAGGCGCTTACAAGTGAACACAAATAATGCATGAAATCAGAGGATCAATGGAGTTGAACAGTGAAAAATAAAAAGCAAATAAAGTATCATGACTTCATCTTGGTACCTCTAGTCAAGTACATCATCAAGGTATTAGAAGTGCATAAAAGTAGAAAAAACTAGTAATTGCATACTAGTAGTGCTAACAAGTGTGTGTAGTAGTGTAAAATTTGTTCAATCCATGGAGAAAGTTGTAATCTTTGGGCAAAAAATCATGAGATGTGTCAATGGTAATTGGTAGCAGAATACATGGAGTGTGTGTTGGCAAAAAAAAAAAATAGTGGTAATTATGGTATGAGAATGGCAAAAGTGTATCCGGTATGGGTGCGGTAGGAAGTGGATGTGTGGTAAGGTCAGTAAAGAATGAGTCTAGGTGAGTGATGGCCATAAATAGGTGGATAGAATGGGAATGGAACAAAGCAAGGTGATGAGTAAAATTTGGTCATCAAATTGATTGAGAATTTTGAGGAAGTGTATAAGTGAAAGCATGTTAGACTCACCAAATCAGTCATAGCAGGAGGGTGATGCTAGCTAGGGAAGGTGAATTAGGAAAGGGTGAAGAGCAAAACACATTTAGTGAATCTTTGATGGGCTTGTGTATCAACTTGAACTACAAGGCGAATCAAGTCAAGCAAGATGGGGGTTGGTACAACCTGAAGAAGTGGGGATCGGGGCAGAAGAAATGCCCTTATCAACATTAATGATGTTGTTAGGGACTACAATACAATAGGCATTGCATGTGGTATTGGATGATGATGAGCCAATGATGCAGGTAGAGAATAGTTTGATTGAGATGATGAAGTGTATGTCTAGAGTGGAGGAGGAGGTGGGGGAGATAAAATCTCCTAAAAAGTCCACAGAAAAAGCTTTGAGGGATGTAGGAGATATTAGTGTAGGTGAGGGGATGAGTCGAGCATGTCAGTTGATTAGCCTTAGAATTTTGAAACAAGGATCAATGGAAGGGGAAGCAAGTGGTGTAAATGTGGAGGAGTCATGACTAGAGGCAGGGAGTGGAGATTGTTGGTAAACAGATTTGTCCTTTCCAGTTCTGACTCACAAGTGCCCTAATTTGTGAACAAACTCTTATTACAATAGTTTGGAAAGTTGCTTCTAATAAAGATAACTTCCCTTTGAATTGTTAGGTATAGCTCCCTATTGAAAATTTTTAATTAATTTTTTTTATCCTAAGTTAAATGGGGTATGTTCTTAACCGAAGAATAGGAGAGGTTAACTGAGTTAAAACTATACGAGATTTTAACCCAAGCAAGGAATGATTTAGATAGGATTAACTAAGTTTATGAGTTTCACACATCATATGAACTCATAAGACTAAATGATTTTAAAATGCATGTTTCCATGGTCAAATGCCCTATTTCAAGATCTTGCCCAAGGATGGACAAAGTCTTTTGCTTCTTGACTTTGCTCAATGCTAATCTAGAGCATATGGCAAGGGATAGAGTATCCTTGTTGGGGGCACCTTCATCCTTCCTCTTCCTTTTTCTTTCTAAGGTGTCCTCCAACCATGAATCTATACTTATTACTTTAGAGGTTGTTCCTAGAGAATCTATGTTGAACATCTTCCTTTTGGCTGGAGTGGTAGCTTTAGCAGTCGAAGAAAAGGATTTTTTAGAATTTTTGAAACCAACTGCAATGAACCTTGAGCTTTCTCTATTTCCTTGAATTTTTTTGACACCTCATTAGATTCAGTGGATTCACTATCATTACTTCCACCATCTCCCAAATCTACCACTTGTACATGAGGGCTAATTGCTAAAAGGAGTGCAGGGCTTATTGATGAAATTGGACTGCTATGAGGTGAAGGGGGAGGAATAGTCATCATATCTTTGGCTTCCTCTGCTTTCTTCTTCTCAATATCCGATGGGGATCCGATCACTAGGAGGGAGCCATCATGGCAAGTTCACACAATAGGGATATTCTTATCAGGAGGCTGATCACCTCCATTGGATGGTTGGGTTGGTCCTTGGGTGATAGCTAGCATCACACATGATGTACCACCTTTAGAGGAAGGAACCACTATAGTTGTTGGAGAGGCTTGAGTTGTTGCACTTTTGCTTTGGCTCTTCCTTGCTATGGTCCACTAGATCCATTTCTTAGTTCTCTTGATAATTTGTGCCATCATCACCTCTAGATCCTCACATGTATCTTCATAAGGCTCATAACTAATAGGAGTGCCCCTCAACCTTCTCAGATAGGTATTACTATACATGTTTTTTCCATCATCCTCAACACATTTGACATCAAGATTGATTCCATACATTTTTACTTAATCTATTGTAAGCCTAAGAAAAGCACAATCATGGCTCTTGAATTCATCTTTGCAATCGCCTAGTAGTCTTGTATAGTGGTGATATGCTTAATCACACTCCCAATCTAAAGAACATCTTTTGCATATCCATTTGGGTCAAACATAGGTCTTAGGACCTCATACATTTCCAACTTGTAATTCATCTTGAACACCCTGAGCATGTTCTTCACATCAGAACAAGATTCAAAATTGAAAGCTCCCACCTTCATAGGGAACTCGTATCCTTTCTTCTTTAAGCTCTCACTCAACACGTTCACTTGAATCGCCTGCCTCATGATCTCGATCAGCACAATTATGTAACTCGGGTACCTTGGTAGCTTCAAAGGCAACCCATCAAAAGCTACAAGATACAAATACAAAAATGATGAGAACTGGATGAAAAAGCTTCCAAATTAACTAATAGCCTCCATAGCTTCTAGGCTAAATCTCCTTTCTGGACACCCTTGGATTTCCCTACAAATTCTCATAGTAAATGCATCATTAACTCTTATATACTCTACATAACTATTCTCCAATTGTAAACAAGGTTAGAACTCATAAGACTTTACATCATCAGGAAAATTCTCCACCCTTGGGAGGCCTGACCATAATTGCAAAGAAGCTAACATATAAATGAGAAAAGAGGACATATAGAATGTGTTTTAGAACTTTGCAGCACTAAGAGCATTGGACAGATTCTCACTTACCTCGTAGGCCCAATCAATGTATTGGGTATCAAAATAGATAACTTACACCAAGAACAAGTATTATTCAACAAAATTCAAAAATTCTACCTCACCTTTCAACCTATGCAAGAGGACCATGATGTCAACAATCTCAGGTTTGAGATTAGTGCCAAACAGAATCTTAGGGACCTTACTCTTGGCACCTCATGGCTTTTGGAACCATGATTTCCTAATTTCCTTTCTCCAGACCATTTCCTTCATGGAAAAATCAAAGACAGTTCCACCAATTGTCAAATTTTAAAACTCTTCTCACTCTGAGACTCGAAAAAAATTTACCATAGTTTGCCTATCAATAAAGATCAATATTGTGTTATCTGGAAACACAATCTACCTAATGTCTGGATTATAATGATTTATGCATTCATAAATCAATTCAGGAGCCTAGATTACAACTGGGAAACCGGTTGCTTCAACCAGCCCGCATCCTTAGAGCTTCTCAGTAATGGATGGATTGGCTCCAATTTCACTCTCTTCTCAAAGTCTTGCATGTCAAAGAAATGGAGAGAGGTATCCATAAAATTCTATAGAGAAAACTTGATTCCATTTAATCCATCGAAACCCATGAATCTAGTTGCCATTCGATTTGTGGGTGAATTTCAAAATCTAGAAAAGAAAAGAATAGTAAATGTATAGATGCTAGCTTTTCAAATAGAAGTTGTGCAAATTAACAAAATAATAGTTTGAGAAAGAATGATAATTTTTGCATCTGTTCATGTATCTCTATATAGGAGTTTCAATCCATCTGTTAATCTTTAGGGTTTTCACCACATGAATGAATTAAAGGAGAGGTCTATTGTAATAGTTAATGCATAGTTTCAATGGATCTCTTGATGTCTTTTCACTCTTTTTTTTGGGTCAACGATAATTTTATATCCCTCATATTTACTTTCCCATTTTACACTAAGTTTCAGAAAGTTGAAAACAAAGTACTTCATAACAAAATATCTACTGAAGTAAATTCTTCTTAGTAGACATTTCCCACCATGGTTAGATTTTTTCCATTATTATCTTGAGAGATTTAGCATGCAAAATATAGGTTTAATTCACTCACTAACTTGATTTTCTTTAAAATTTGGAAAATTGTCCTCATGGGTTGAAAACCTGCCGAGGAGAAGACAATTTTCATTTCTCTACCCATTCTTACCTCTTAACTTTACCTTTTGATCATAGTTTCCTTTGGGTTCGGAGATGTCAAAAAAGTAGTGCAAGAAGTCAATAGGGGCCCACCTTTTCTTCTTTTCCTTTGTACTCAACTTTTTCGAGAAACTAACTTTATGGATTGAAAACCTGCCGAGGAGAAGTCAGTTTCTAGTTTTCCGCCCAGAGTGATTTTGAGACTTGTGATGAATTTTGAATGTTTCCTGAAGTAGATAATTGTAAGAGGAACCTCAATTTTTCATAGGGTACCTTTTTATCTTCTTACTTTGGCCCTTATGTATCATTTGCTACTTTCTACGAAAAATTGCCTTCATGGGTTGGAAACCTGTTGAGGAGAAGGTGAAGTCTAGATTTCTGCAAACTTCTATTGTCATGGAGAAAACAATGAATCATTAGCGAATATAAATCTTTTAAGTGCTCTTTGCATGTTATGAGAATCTTCATTAGATTAAGTACTAAACTACCTTCAAAAACTCACAACACAAAAGCAAAACCACCTAGCTATGAAATGTTGGGAAGGGGAAGATGAAAAATTCAATGAAGACTCCTTCCACCTAAGGGGACTTGGACTTAGACTCATACATACCTAGGAATTTAACTAAAGCACAAAATTTTCACTTTTCAAATTGGTTAGAGAATGAAAAGTGGGGCAACAACTAGCTTTGACTGGGGACTAAGGTAGGCTATACCCAAGCAAGGAATCTAAAATCTTTGGTTTTGTAAAAATAAAAGGGGGCACACGAAAAAACTAAAGCAAGGAAAAATGAGAAGAAGAAAGCAAGGGAAACCTAGCTAGGAAAATATAAACCTGAACTAAATGCAACTATAGTATAGTACAGGGGTTACCTATTTTCAATTTGAAATTTGATAAAGCTTCAGATCCTGACCATTGTAGGTCAAAGGTAACACCTCACCATCTGGATATGCCAATTTAAATGAGTTGTTTTCGAATGACTGATGAATAGTGAAAGGGCCTTTCCACAAGGTCTCAAATTTCTTATGCATACCTTTTGGAGCTCTTCTCTTATCCCACAATAACACACTATCTCCTATCATGAATTTCCTCAGCCTCACCCTTTTATCAAACAGGTTCTTCACACGCATCTCATGTTGCATGATATGATCTATGATTGCTTCCCTTTCCTCTTCAAGCTTTCTTAAGTACATAATCCTCTTCTCTAAATCATCCCTATACATATCATCTTCAATTACTATTCTCAGTTTATTTGTAGCTAATTCCAAGAGTGATGGGAGATTAGCTTTGGTCCCATAGACCAATTCAAAAGGAGATATGCCAATTGCCCTTTTAGGTGTCACCCTATCTACCCATAGTGCTTCGTAAATTTTCTTGTGCCATGTCATCTGATTATCTGACACCAATTTCTTGACAATATTCATCAAATTCTTATTATTGGATTCAACCTAACCATTTCCTTATGGGAAACAGTTAGATCAGTGGTTAACTATAATTGCATTTTCAAAACAAAATTGGGTAATCTCAACTGAAGAGAAATATGCTACATTATCCATTATCAATTTGATAGGAACACCAAATCTAACTAGTATATTTTCTTTAATGAGTTTGCATACCACTTTGGAAGTAGTTTTCTTAGTTGCTTTAGCCTCCACCCACTTTGTGAAATAATTAGTCACAATTATAACATATTGATGACCAACACTGGATGCTAGATTGATAGGCCCAATGAAATCGATACCCCATTTTCAGAAAGGACCTTGAATGATGATAGGTCTAAGAGGAAAAGTAGCTAACTGAGGTTGCCCGACGAACATCTTGCTTTCTCGCATTTTTCCAACCAAGAGTAGGCATCCTTAAACATTCTTGACTAGTAGTAACACTATCATAGTATTTTGAAAGCTATGACTGAAGATGAGAAATGTCCACCACATGCTTCATCATGGAAGGTTCTCAACAACTTTAATTATTGTTGTTTATTGATGCATCAAAGGAAGGTACCATCTATAGCCCTTTTAAACAATTTTTCATCCCAAATTATGTATTTAGCTACTTTCAACTTGAGATCTCTTCTCTGTCTTGCTGTCATGCCTTCTGGACATTCTTCATATGTTAGTAAATAAGCAATATTATTTAACCAAGAATCTTGCATGCCTATTGCTAATACTAACTGCCTTTCTCTTGATTCCTCTATTTTTTCAATAATTCTATTTTATACAATTGTGTTGCACAAGGCATTGCCTCTCACTACCTTAGTAAGCTTGATCTCAATATCATACTCTTGTGTTTTCACAATCCACATCCCTCTGGCATTGCACCCTACATCCTATTGTGTCAACACACTTTTTACTGCTAAATCTAGGATGTAAACCATAGAGTGCAAGTGCAAGATATAGAATCTACAATTCTTTAGCACTTTGACTAATGCAAGGCATGTTTTTCAATCTGCAAGTATTTCAACTCATGATTTTTCAGAGGTATGCTCATGAAAGCTATAGGGGCTTGTATTCATTCTTTGTTATCTTGCATCATTATTGCTGATAAAGTGTGTTCAAAGGCATAACAATAAATGATGAAATCTCATTTATCATCTAGATGACATAATATTGGAGTGTTAGCAATGGCAATCTTAATGTTCTAGAAAGCTTGTTTCCCAGTTTCATTCCATTTAAAATTTAAATTCCCTTTCATCATATCTACAATACATTTAGTAGTTTTTGCAAAAATTTGGGACAAATCTACTAAGGAAATTTACCTATCCAAAGAATTCCTTAAATCCTATTTTGTTTACTGGTAGGCTTAACCTTTAAATGGCCTCCACCCACTCTAGGTCAATTCTGATACCTTCCTAGGAAACTATATGACCCAGAAGCTTTCCTTTTGTAAAATAGAAAATGGATTCTTTTGGATTTAGGGAGATTCTATGTTCCCACCACCTTTGCAATACTTTCCTCAAATCTTCTCTATGATTCTTTCTTTTCTTTGAAAACACAGTGAGATCATCTAAGTATATAACAATAATCTGGTCTTTTAAATTGGCAAATGTTTTTCTCATATATCTTTGAAATGTGGCACAAACATTAATGAGCCTGAAAGGCATTCTATGGTGTGAAAACATACCCCATGGAGTAGTGAAAGCCATTTTGTGTTGATCTTTCTCCTCTGCTTCTATTTGATTGTACCCTAAGAAACCATTGAGCATGGATATCATTTCAGCCCTAGCTACTATTGTAATAGGTAATCCATGTTGGGAAGTGAAAATTGTCCTTCAAAGATTCCTAGTTCAAATTCCCAAAATCAACACAAATCCTTATATCTCCATTATTCTTCCTAATTGGCACGATATTGGCTACCCAAGTGGAATGATGAATGGGATAGATAATCCTTGCTTTTAACATCTTGTCTACCTCCTTGAATATAGCATTAGCTAATTTAGGATTATAATTCCTTTATTTCTATCGGAAGGGGACTACGTCAAGCTTTAGGGGAATTTGATGTTTTACCTTCCCACCCCTATAAATTTTCAAATCTTTGTAGCTCTAGCTGAATACATATTGGTATTTTATGAAAAGATATCTAGTAGCTTCTTTCTCTTTAGTTGAACAACACTTTCCAATGTTAATCATTTTGGGATTATTATCGTCTCCAATATTAACTCCTTCATACTCACCTATAGTAGGACCTTTTTCAATTTTATTTTGTTTGATATAAGCATCATGCTTATTAAACAATCTTTCCAAAGATACAAAGTATGGGGAGATAATATTACCTAGCAATTGGACTTCATTAGTTTCATCTTCCCTTTTCCTTAGTTTGAGGTCTCTGTGATTGTCTTCCTTTGATGAGTGTTCACAAGTGGCTTTATTATTTTCTAAGAACAATTGCAAACTCTTTTCATCTTCAAAAACTCTCTCAAATTCTATATTATCTAGAACAGAGGCTCAATACACAATCTCAACCTAGTACTTCTTATCCTTGAACTTAGGATGAGGTAACAGCAAGGAAGCAGAAATAGCTAAGGAGTCAGATTTGGTGTTCATCTCCCTTGGTATTTCTTTAAAAAGCATCTAGACCTTCTATTTCATCCCACACTCTATTTCTATAGTTTCTCAACTTGTGGTTCTTTATGGAATATTGTCCTTTAACTTGTCTCATAAAAAATTCTGCATCCCCTCAGGATTTTAGGATCTTCACTCCTTTTTCCTTTATGGCTATTATCCCAAGGAGCAAGGCCTCATATTCTATAGTTTTATTTTTGTTTACAAACTCTAGTTTAAAATCCATGGGTTCAGGTTCTCCTTTGGGATGTATTACACTACACTTGCACAAGATCCTAAAGAGGAATAGCTTCCATCAAATTCTAATGTCCAGATATCTATTGACTCTTCTTTCTCACTATGGATTTCATTTCTTAGGTCTCCACTTCTTTTTTCATCTAGAGCCTCCTCAATAAATAGCATGTAATTACCAAACTCCAGCTTCTAGTAGAGGATCTAAGCTTTAGGATCATCTGACTTTAGGATAGTAAATTTTGCCTTTTCTTTAGGTTCCAATTTAACTTTCTTGCTTCCTATGGGTATGACTTCTTGGGACCAATCTAACTTTATTTCTCCTCCTAAATCTTGGCAAAAACTCTTGCTTAAGAGAAGCCCATAGCTTGTTGGAATATCCACAACTAGGATAGTCAGTAACAGTTTCTTTTTTCGATGAGAAGCTAAGGCTTCTTGAGCATCTTTGATCTATCTGAGTAAGGGGACTTGTTTGGCATCCATAGAATAACACCTTACATGAACTTTAGTGAGATTGAGACCCAGGGCTTTAGCTACAAAATAAGGCATCACATTGTCAGATGTGCCTAAATCTATTATGCAATTACTCAATTTGCATCCATTAATACACAGTGAAATATAGAATGGGTCAGGTTTTTGCCCAAGAGAGGCTACTAAGATGGTGGAATCCTCTTGGTTAAACAAGTTAGATGTCAAAGTTTCACCCCCTTGTTCAATGGTCACATTATGATTCAAATCTAAAGCATTCCCTTTACAATGATCTACCAATCTTTTCTACTCAGAGGGACGAGATTTCAAATAATCTATAGGGGAAATTTTGATTTTTTACTCTTCATAGAATTGGATGAAATCAAAAGGCATTGAAAAAGGTACTTGGGTGTCCACAAAGGATGTTTGGGCCCTAAAAAAGGCACCTGGGGCCTGAAAAAGGTGCTTGAGGGCCTAAGAAATCATTGTGGGGGATTGAAGAGGCCAAAACAGGCCCTTAAAACAGATGTTTGGGCCTAAAAAGGCATTTTTGGGGCCTGAAAAGGTCAAAACAAAGCCTTGAAAAAGGTGTTTGTGCCTAAAGAGGTACTTCGAGAGCTTGAAAAAGGTGTTTTGGCCCAAAGAAATGCTTCGGGGGCTAAAAAGATGCCTTAGGGGTCTAAAAAAGATGCTTGGGCCAAAAAAACTCACCTTGGAGGCCTAAAAAGGTACTTGAGGGGCTGAAAAGGGTGAAACGGGGCTTTGAAAAAGGTGTTTTGTCTTGAAAAGGTGTGTTAAGGGGCCTAAAAGGGCACTTTGGCTTTAAAAGGCATGTTAAGTGACCTAAAAAGGTGCTCTAGCCTAAAAAGGCATTTGAGCATCTTGAAAAAGGCACTTTGGCCTAAAAAAAGGC
Organism: Cupressus sempervirens; assembly: GCA_028749045.1. Taxonomy (NCBI): domain Eukaryota; kingdom Viridiplantae; phylum Streptophyta; class Pinopsida; order Cupressales; family Cupressaceae; genus Cupressus; species Cupressus sempervirens. Next base: position 440,740,722 of record CM053792.1, read on the forward strand.
GTGTTAAGGGGCCTAAAAAGGTGCTTTAGCTTAAAAAGGTGTTTTAAGTGGCCTAAAAAGGTGCTTTAGCCTAAAAAGGTGTTTGAGGGTCTTCACAAAGGAACTTTGACCTAAAAAAAGGGTTTGAGGCCAAAAAAGGTGCCTTAGAGGTCTAAAAGGAGGTGAGATTGTGGCAATCTTTCAAACTTAGGCTTACTTATTCTATGCCCTCTATTAGGTAATGATGAAAGAGTTTGATGGCTATCTGGGCTTTTTGGGATAGCATTGATATATTTGTTGAAGGGATCTTAATAAATCGTGGGAACAACAACATAAATAACATAATACTTTGTCAAGAATTGTTGTTCTTAGCTAGGGGAAAGAAAAGGTACTCTACCAAATATTCTTTGCTATTCGTGTTGTACCAAATTTTCCAAAGCCTGGTGAGATGTTTCAGGACATAAATTTCCTACTTCTTAATGCCATTGAGGCACTTTTTTTTTTGGCTTTTCTTGAGGTAATGGAGCCATAAAATATTTAAATATTTTTCAATATAGTGAGCCTCACCATTGATTTTAGATAAAATTGGTTGAGGTAAGTACACCAATTCAACATGAAATTAATGGATCATTGGTTTTAAAAATACATCAATAATTTATGTATAGTTGAATATCTTATTCGAGTTCAAATGAGTCATCTCTTACTAGAATTTTGTGGCGTCATTAATTTTTTTGGATTTTTTTGCTATTTTCGGCAATTATTACCCCCTTTGGAATTTTTTTGGCAATTTTTAATGCTTTTGATAATTTTTGAATTTTTTTGATAATTTTTGACAATTTTTGAATTTTTTCAAAAAAAAATTATAGTTTTTGAATTGTTTTGATAATTTTTGACAATTTTTCATCTTCTTTGATAATTTTTGACAAATTTTCAACTGGTGGGGGTGAAGTGAGGATGTGAGTGAGATTTGTTGGACTATGGAGATAGCCAAGGCCATGCAGTAGCACCTAAAGAGTCAAGGAGACCAAAGTGGGCTGAAAGGGCTAAGAGTGGGCTTAGGGAGCTATATTGGAGAAAATGAAGACAAAAAGAATCTTCTAAACAGCAAAAGGATTGAATAAAAAGCTAAAATGGATATTAGGAATTATTGGCCATGGCGGATAGCTGAGAGGTGCACTGATTTTCCTACAATTCATGTCTATGGTACATCAATACATAATCTAACTCCATGTTTCTCCCGATCTATTGTGCTTCCCTTTGGTGTTGTTATACTGACTGTCTCTACTGCTATGAGCTATGTCTAATGCCAAGAAACCACTAAACTGGAACCCACTAGTGTTTCTCAATTGGGTATGTGTGAAATTAACTCAATTGTGCTAGCTAAGCCACAAACAAGAAAAATTTGTCTCTGTAGAAGTTGCTTGAGTTCTATCCTAAATGTCTTTTGGCATTGAAGAACTTGTGTTGTTTAGAGAAGTCCAAAGGTGCCATCTCTCACTCCTTTTGAAACCAAAAGTGGCATTTCTCACCAAAAAAAAATTTTGGTATTTTCTAGTGTTTTTTTTTTTTTGGTGATGATATGTTTCCTCAAAATCTTAGACATGAAACATTCTAAGATAGATGTTGTTGATGGCTTCTACTAGGTTTGCACCATCACAATCTGCAAGTTTGTAAGTACCAGTCCCAAAAGACTCTTTGATAATGTAAGGACCAATCCAATTGGCCTCTCATTTTCCTTTCTTTTCCCTAGCAGCTTCATTTTTAGGGTTTTCTTAGAGCACTAGGTCACCAACCTGAAAGACATGGGGTTTGACCTTTTTATTGTAATGTCTTGATAATCTATTTGTTAATCTCATATTGGTTTTGACAATTTACTATCAACACACTTAAGACATTTACTAAGTTCATGCCAAACTAGTAACACATGCCAAGTATAATATGTATAGATGTTGAGTTGCAATGAGTTTCGAGTCACTCATGTGTTGAACAATTCAAGTGTCGAGTCAACAGTTGATGTCAAGCAAGTTCAAGTGCTGAGAAAGATAGAATTATATATAGTAAGTGTCAAGCATCAATATTATCAAGTGTCGAGTAACACATAATGGACCTAGTTGTTTGTGATGGCACAAACAACTATATAAACCATTTTAAATCCAACTTATGGATAGATCTCAAAGCTTTCAAAATAAGATCAAATCTATTTGGATTCCCTATGTGATCAACATGCAACCAATTAGAAAAATAGAAGGAATTGAGTGGGAAAAATGAATGAATCTCAATTATAGATTCATACCTAACCCTAAGCCACCAAAATCTTTTTAAAGGGAGACAAAGCCCCATAATTCAATATGGATGAGGAAGTGATGTGAGAGAAAATTTGAAGGAAGTGAAAGGAGTGGATTGTCCAAGGTGACTTAGAAGTGTGAAAGAATTGTAGATTCAATTTGTAGAATAGAGGAGAAAACTATGCAACATTGATATAATTGATCAAGAGGATCAAGATGGATAGAACTGTGATATGAAATCAGCAAGGCAAAAGTTGTAAGTATATCAGATCAAACATTCTAGTGTTACTTTCTAACAACTGTATCATTAGGGTGAAATCCTTTGGACTAAGGTTTATTTAACAGTCATTTTAAAATCCTTTAACAGCGTGACATTCCAAGTGAGTGTTCTAAAGTCCTTTAGCCAAGTACACTTTTAGCAAGGTGTTAAAATCCTTTAATAGGGTGGGATCTAACAATCCTTTGTAAGCCTTTAATACGAAAAGCCTTTCATAGGGTAGATCATTAAAATGGTCAAACTATGTAACCTTAATAGGTGAACTTTATTGTTGTAGTAGTGAAGAATTGTGGGTTTCATCCCCACCCCATTTTTACCTTCTCATTGCAGGGTTTCTGGGTAATCATATATAGTGTCAAGTGTTTATGTAGATGCATTTACTTTACATGTTATTTCAATATGTTTATGCATATATTGTTTTAAGTTAAAAGTTTTATTAGTTAAAGACTAGTACTTTTGATTCACCCCCCCCACACCCCCCCCCCCCCCCCCCTCCCCCATCCCCACCTTAGAAGTATACATTTCCCATTTATATTTCCAACAATTGGTATCAAAGCTGAGTTCTCATCTGGAGAAGCCTTAAAGGTTGGAGAAAATATCTTGAAATGGAAGTTTACAATTGGGAAAAAACATTGAGAATTAGGAGATTGAGATACATCTCTTACTACAAGTGAATGAAGCCAAAGATGTCTTGAGAAGTTTGTTGAAGAGAAGGAAAGAGATTGCTATGGCAGAAAATGACACACAGTACAAAGAGATTGACACCACAAAATTATTTTTAGATGGTAACTCCTATGAATTCAATGAAACAATTGTATATCTAATGGACAAGAATAGAGCACAAGCTGAGGAAATCAAAAATCTCAAGTTGGAACAATAATCACAAGCTATACTGCTATGTGAGGTGACTGAACAAAAGAAGAAAGCTATAGAAGACAAGGCCATGATTGAAGAAGACAAAAGATTTTTGGCAAATAGATTGGAAGTAAAGTCAATAGAGCTATATAGGATCTCAAACATGCATTTGGACACCTTAAGCCAAATGATGAATGCTCATCATGAGTTGAATGTCAAGGACATTGAGATAACTACATTGAAGTTGCAGAATGAACAGATGCAGAATGACCTAAAAAGAGAAAAGGAATTCACTGAAAGTTTCTACAAGCCAAGTGAAGCCATTAAGTACTTTGATCAACTACTTAAATATCCTAGATCCAATAAAGGCACATCAGGATTAGGCTACATAAGCACTAAAGAAGGAGAATCATCCAAAGTTGCTTAGGAAAGAAACAATAAAGGTAAGAATTCTAAACCTACTTGTCATCATTGTGGTAAGAAGGGATATACAACTAATGTTTGTAGGAATAAGAATGCTAGTCAAAATGCTAAGCCTAAGAACATGACTCATTGTCACAAGTACAACAAACAAGGTCATCAAGCACATGAGTGCAGAACCAAAACCATGCATGCACAAAAATTTGATGGACACTGCTACAATTGTCAAAAGTTTGGACATAGAGCCTTTGAATGTAGATCCAAGTCCACATGGTCATCAAACAAGCCAACAAAGGGAAGAAGCTATGAAAATTCCTATAGCTAGGATTTCATACAAGACATAGTTGTCTTTATTGTCAACAATATGGACATATCCCTGAAAATTGCATAAGAACACACTTCAATGGTAACTACAATAGATGTTTGAGTCAAACTATATGCTTTAGCTATTTGAAGACTAGTCATATTAGCAAGCACTACCCAACAAGGACAAAGGCACTTAACTCAAAGTTCAACAAATGGAAAGGCAAGGTAGATGTTAAACACATTAGAGGAGAGCTGAACAAAACATGGAGAAAGAAAGATAGATGCAACACATCAAATGAAGGGATCACTTCACCTAATAGTTCAAGTGATCACATCTCATCAAACTAAGCAAAAGGAGGTATGTGGGACTAGTACTTTAAAAAAATTTATCATACATCAGTTCCAAAAGAAGTTAGTATTGGAATAGATATATTAGCATGAAGAAAGATGCAAGATAATAAGTAAATTCCATGGTTAAATCTTTAAGTTTTCACATTACTGCCGAGTGTGAAAAGTCCTCTTCAATTGCAAGTAAAGCACAAGTATGTGCTGAGCTATCAGCCAAAGTCAGTTGAAGTCAAGCTAGTAGTAGCTGTTGAGTAAAGGAAATTTCTATTATTGCCAAGTAAGGGTAATTCTTATAGCTATCAAGTGATGATGAAACCAATGAATGCCAAGTGAAACAGAAATTCCATCAAAGCTAAGTTTATAGCTATACATGTACCATGTAATAAATGTTATATTTTGAAAGGGTATAAGGGTGAATTTTATATAATTTTCATCATTACAAACATAGAGCAAGAGTGAGTAGAGTGAAGAAGTAATTGAAAAGCAAGAGTGAAGCATTTGCATGAATCATAGTAGAGATCAAGCATCAATTCATCAATTTTTAAGGTATTATTCATCTGTTGAGCTATGTAGTTTTCATATTGGTTAAACCCTAGCTTGCACAATAGCCTCCAGTTCAAAGAATGTAAAGGAGAAGGAACATTTTGAAGTTTAATTAGTTAGGAATGAGGTCAAAAAACCAAGTTTCAGGGCAATACCAGAAGTTGCATACAAGAATGATCTAGCAGGCACATTATTCTGCCTAAGGTTGTTATGGTTTGAGATGTGAGGAAGTGTTATAACTACAAGGTAGGAGGGATTAGAGACATGGAGATTAGACAAGCACATGACAGGTTATGCAAAAATGGGGTATTGAAGGAATAATTCAAAATCATAGAGAGGAAGGGCTTAACCTGTGCCCTAGATTTTTCAGCTATCTTCAAAACTAAATGGATCAAAATTGTCCTGAGTAGAATACATGATGATTATCTATGGCTATAATGTGGACCCATCAAAATTTCAAAGAGAATTATACATAGGGTTCCTAGATACCCAACACTAGATCAGCCCAAAACTTTGAGGAGAGACTCTAAAGAGGTGATTGAAAGAAATACAAGAGCCAAGTGGAACAAGCAAGGGATGACTATTGACACTATCAAAGATCCACTTCTTGAAATTGTAGTTAGAGTCATATCACACAAATTCTATTAGTCAAACCAACTAAATAGTGTTCCATGTATAGTAGTTAATGTAGGCTACAAGATAGTCAAGAAAGATCACACTTATGATCTTGTAGAACTCCATTGCAACAAATAATTGAAAACTTAGGAGCAATAAGGAAATCTAAAAGTGTTCAATGTAAGTTTGGTTCCATACTAATTCATATATTTTTCTATGATCAAAATGAATTCCCATCTTTTGGTAGAGTAGGATGGAAGACCAATAGGTCAGTTGTTGTACAAATTAATGAGTATATTAAGCAAATGGGAGAGAATTTTGAGTCAGTAATGACTACTTATTTTGAAGATTTCAAGTAGTCTATGAAATGGAAGTTGAGAATTCCTATTTCCCTAGTGGAGAAATACTATAATGACATTTTTTTGTTAGTTGATATTGACTATACCTTCAGCCAGGCTACAATACCTAGAGTTAGATGTTTAAGGCCTCTAGGTTGTGAAATAAATATTGATGAAGCTTCAGCTGCTATCACTGCACTTCCTGCTAAAGAAGTTGATAAAATTGCTAAAACATTTGGTAACTATTATGTTGTTAAATCATAGGTAGAAATGGAATTAGAGATAGCATCAACCTTGAAGAAGAAAGATAAACTAGTGAAGAAGCTAAAAGCTAAGTTTGAGGAAGGTGCAAAAGGCAATGATGGAGAAGATGATGAAGAAGAAGAAGAGGAAGAAGAGGTAGAAGGTTAGGAACTTCTTCCTTTGACCCAAGGAATGGGTGAGGATCAGGAAGAACAAGATGCTGAGGGAGAATATGTTGAGGAAGCACCAGTTGAGCCTCAAGAAAGAAAGAGAAAAGAAAAGACACAACTAGTTGTACAACCTAAGGCAAAGAAGATTGCAAAGCCTAGTGCAACAAAGCCTATAGCTCTAGCAACTAGAGCCACTACAAGAGCAACCACTCAAAAGGCTAAGGAGCAAGCCAAAGAGAAAACCAAGGCTCTGAGTAGACTAGTCCTATGCAAAAAAAACTAAGAAGAAAATATATAGAACAACCAAAGTTAGATGATGAAAAGACAAAATCAGAGGACACAAGCCAATTTAGAATGGTAAGTCATGCTCCTAAATCTGATCTTGAAAACATTTGTGATAATGTTAGAGATAATGCAAATTTGACTGATTTGAAAAACATTGATTTTGGTAAACTTAGTAGAGAAGACTAGAATATGGTTGAAAAGTCTATATATGCCATGATGGAAAAATTCAAGAACACCCCTCTTGAATTGATAACACAATTTCCAAAGATTTGTATACAATTGTTGAGAATAAATGGCACTATTGCCTAAACATGGAGAAAGAAATAAAATAATCTACATTGGCACAAGTGATGCCAAAATTGTCAAAATGAAAAATAACCAAAGCTAATAAGAAATATGGTAGAAAATTTGCACCAAAGTATAGGGCATTTAGCATTTTACAAAATAAAATTAAAGGTGTCGTGAAGAAGTCCACACAAATGTGGAAATTAATATATGGATTAACAACTATCAAAGAAGGAGAGGCAAATCCCCTTGAGGGAAGGAATAGTGAGGAAGAAGGTGAGGACAAGGAGGAAGAAATGGAAAAAAAAGAAAGAAAACACTACTATGGAGGAGATAGAGCAAAAGAAGGATGAGATGGCAATAGCTGAGGAGTAGCAAGTAGAATAGAGTATTAAAGACTCTTAATTGCTAGCCATGAGCCCTCCACATGACACAAACACAACTATAGAGACTATAACAATGAAAGATGTTCCTAAAAAATCACCTCATAATATCAATCCATTTACTATAGAAGATTTGAAAAAGATATTGGATCAATCCAAATTATAGGCAAGGCTATGTGAAAATCTTGTATTGGTCAGTGTGGATGAACTACAAAAGGTTGTAGCTAACATAACAAAGGAAAAGGTGAACATACAAGAACCACCTATTGCCATCCCTACAACTACTAGTATTCAACCATTAATACAAATAGAGGACAAATCTTCAAAGGTTGACACTATTGTAAAAGTTGATGAAGTTCAGATTGTAGAAGCAAAGGAGCCTACAAGAGAACAAGCAGGACAGAGAGATGTTTTTGTACCTACTGCACAAACACAAGGTGCACCACAATTGATCATAACTGATCAAGGAAGATCTAATGAAGAGAAGGACATACCCAAGGAGAAGGAGCAATAAGCCACTCAAACAGTGGTAAACTTACCAACAACTGGCACTCCTACTAAAGTCCTTCAAAGGCTTAGCACTGATGCAATATCATTTCAAATTTTAGCACCAGGCTTCAGCTCAACAAAGGTTGCTAAGGTATTCCACTATGGTGATGCACTGTTAGATGAAGAAATAGTGATACCAAGATATGATTATGCAACCATGAACTTAGAGCAAATTAATATCATGCAAGAGGCATTGGAAAGAAAGAAGAATCAAGAGATACTTAGGAAGGAGTATAAACAAAGACAAGCACTTCAGGAGATCAAAGACATCTTTTTAAATACTTTCAACTTGCAAATGCCTGATGAATCAAAACCTATATTAGAACAACTATCAGAGATTGTTAAACAGGTGACAAATGAAGACCAAGAAACCAATGTTAAACTCATGGAATGGTCTGAAAAGAAATTTTGAGAACAAGTCAATGAGAAGATATCTAGTGAGATAGCACTATCACAAGTTGAGTTGGCTAATAAAATTGAGAAAATGAAGAAGGTAGTTGAAAACATATTCTCATTGTACACAAAATTGTGTGACCCCACACTCTTCACACAAGAAACGAGGCACGAGATTTTGAGTCTAGAAAGGAATTTGAAGTTTTCAAGTATGTAACTACCTCAAAATCCAACTCAAGGTGAGAAGAACTTTCATTTAGTGCTTCATACACAAGATCAACTAGTTGTATTAACAATAGAAGAGGCTAGCATAAGAGCCAAGTTGATTAATATACAAGCCTCCCTTACCCCCCATATGGAAATACTTCAGAAAGAACTAGCCTATGCAGAAGTATTGTTAAAGAAAGACCCCAATCTTTCAACATTGGATGATTTACTTCATCTTGTTGTAGAGCCAATCATGGAGATCAAATCCTTAGATGTTGCATTAGACAACTAGGATGTTGCTTTGAAGATCATCATGGAAGTCCACAAGAAATTTTTTGACAAATACACAATCAATGTATAGACCCTTTGACATCAGTGTCAAAAAGGGGGATATATTAACAAATAAAGGGGGAGAAGTATATGAAAGGGGGAGATATTAGAGGAGAAGATAACCCAAAAATAAAGGAGGAGCAACCAACCAAGGAACAAACAGAGTATATTAGATAGAAATAGAGTGTCAACAATTTCAAAGACAAAGAGTATTAGCATGAAGAAAATCTACTTAGAGAAGAGAAGAAATTATGGACATAGAATGGGCACATTAACTCAGGGGGAGTTACAAAATTTTGAGGTATATGAGTCTATTATAGAGTTTTGAAATTTTTGAAGTTTTGAACATATGCTAAATTGTATTTATATTATACTTTAGGAAATTAGATTTTTTATGTAAAATTGGGTGTTTTTGCCACTCATTTCAAGGGGGAGATTGTTGATCTCAGATTGGTTTTGACAATTGAGTGTCAACACACTTAAGATATTTACGAAGTTCATGCTGAGCTAGTAACACATATCAAGTATAATATGTATAGATGCCAAGTTACAATGAGTGTCGAGTCACTGATGTGCCAAGAAATTCAAGTGTTGAGTGAATAGTTGATGTTGAGCAAGTACAAGTGTTGAGCAAGACAGAATTATAGTAAGTGTCAAGCATCAATATTATCAAGTGTCGAGTAACACAGAATGGACCTAGTTGTTTGTGATGGCACAAACAACTATGTAAATTATTTTTAAGCCGACTTATGGATTGATCTCAAAGCTTTGAAGATAAGATCGTATCTATTTGGATTCCCTATGCAATCAACATGCAACCAATCAAAAAAATGTAAGGAATTGAGTGAGAAAAATGAATGAATCTCAATCATAGATTCATACCTAACCCTAAGCCACCAAAATATTTTTAAAGGGAGATGAAGCCCCATAATTTAGTATGAACAAGGAAGTGATGCAAGCAAAAATTTGAAGAAAGTGAAAGGGGTGTATTGTCCAAGGTGACTTAGAAGTGTGAAAGAAGTGTAGATTCAGTTTGTAGAATAAAGGAGAAAACTGTATAGCATTGATATAACTGATCAAGAGGATCAAGATGGACAAAACTATGATCTAAAATCAGCAAGGAAAAATTTGTAAGTATATCAGATCAAAGATTCTAGTGTTACTTTCTAACAACTATATCAGCAGGGTGAAATCCTTTGGACTAAGGATGATTTAACAGACATTGTAAAATCCTTTAACAGGGTGACATTCCAAGTGAGTGTTCTAAAGTCCTTTGGCCAGCCCCACTTTTAACAGGGTGTTAAGATCCTTTAACAAGGTGGGATCTAAAAATCATTTGTAAGCCTTTAACAAGGCAGGCCTTTCACAGGGCAGATCATGAAAATGGTCAAACTATGTAACCTTAACAGGTGAACTTTATTGCTGCAGTAGTGAAGAATTGTGGGTGTCATCCCCACCCCAATTTTACCTTCTAATTGTAGGGTTTCTAGGTAATAATATGTGGTGTCAAGTGTTTATTTGGATGCATTTACTTTACATGTTATTTCAATATGTTTATGCATGTATTGTTTTAAGTTAAAAGTTTTATTAGTTAAAGACTAGTACTTTTGATTCACCCACCCACCCCCCCCTCCCCCCCCCCCAAAAGTATACATTTCCCATTTTTATTTCCAACACTATTCTAATACACTTTGAGATGTTCATGTGTTGTACACTGATATTCTTCTAATAACTCTAGCTACTCTAGACATGCCACGCTACAATCCTCATCTGATAGGATATCACGAAGAGTAACTCTCAAAGATGGAATCTCAACCTCTAAGGGAAGAATGGCTTCCCAGCCATAAATTAAAGAGAAGGGTGTTGCTTTGAGAAGAAAAATACTCCTGCTCCAACTTTATCTTTGCAGAGATTTAAAAGGTTGCAAATTAAATGGCTTGGATAAGAAACAATTTTTTGATATAGCATGGAACAAATAAGAACATAAATATATAACATGGACATGTATTCTTTGAAATGAAAGCATCCAAGAATGTAAGCAAAAGCGGAACTATTGAAGTGTAACATACCTCATTATGCACTCTTGATATTGCCAAAGTTGACAGAAACTTTTTCAATTGTGAATAATGATATATCATATAATCAAAGTAATAAAAGAATTTTGTATTCATGACAATCGATTTTCAAAGTACAGTACAATACAGTACACAAGTTGAAGAAGAAAAGTATCCTAAACTGAACACCACTATATGAAAATTATGCATTTTATCCCACAAGAACTTTAGCACTAGAACAACTACTTTTGAATTTTACTAAAAATGAATAGGGCATAACATTTATATAGAAAAGAGTTAACAAAATTTCATTAAAATATAGCATATGCCCTGTTGTGTGTGTTGACTATGCATGTCTGTTTGCTTTGCTTTATAAGATTACCTATAGCATTTAACTATGAGTAAATCTAAAATAAAATATTTCCAGAACAATGCATTCTACTTGACATTTTCTAATAACATTAGTTATAAGAAAGATCTCTTTTTTACTATTGTATGAAATTTTGCATAAACATCCTTAGTATTTTGTCATTCTTCACTTTCCAAGTTGGATCAAATAGATTGTTAAAGATGTGATTCCATGTCTAAGCTTTTCCTTGAAGACTAGACTCCCAAACATGGATCTAAAGAAAATTTTTTCTACATGATCAATCTATAATGTAGCATCCTCACATAATTTTATAAATTTAAGTCAATAAAATTTGAAGTTCATGAAACAAACTGGAAAATAGTAAGATCTCTATCTCACTATACTAAAAACTCTACATACATATCCTTTAGTATTTTGTCATTCTTCCCTTCCCAAGATGGATGACATAGATTGATACAGATGTGACTCTATGTCTAAAATTTTAGTCAATGACTAGACTCCCAAGCATGGAACTAAAAATAAAAAAATTTCTACACTCCAATAAAATTTGTAGTTCATGAAAGAAATTAGAAAATAGTAAAATGACCATGTCCATGCTTGGAATTCATGATAATCATAGTTTCAACAACAAAGACTAAATGAAGAACTCGCCTATAAAATACTAGCCAGACCAATTCAAATTATCAATTGAACAAAAAATTAATCTTAAGCTAAATCTTTTGCTATCTTCATTTATATTTTATAGTATCCTCCTTCCAAGTAAGAGAGTTCTTAAATAGCTCTAATTGGGCATGTTCAACTTGCAAAGATGAAGGCAGAGAAGATGACTCAAATTTGTCTAACTACAAAATATGATTGCTATATAAAAGTACATCAAAATTGAATCTAGTATATGATAACCAACATACAATCAAAACCATTCTTTGGATAATAATATTTGACATTAAGACAATTAACAAAAAATACCTTGATATCAAGCATACAACTAAAAATAGCCATTAATTTCAAGTATTAATTTGCACATAATCAAATAATCAAATATAATCCATAGTTCAATGAAATGCATAAACAAGTGTGATCAAGGGAATGCATATAACATAGTTAAGAAATTGAACACCACAGACTAACCAAGGTGCAGTGTTCAATTTCAAGACTTGAGTAACCAAAAGAGGGAAAATGGCATACCTCCTTCAAGTTAACCCATTCAAAAGTCTCCCTACTCGTATTAATATCATAAATGAGTTCATGTAGTCCCTAACCATACACAAACCATTTTTTAATCAACAAGGGAAAAATCATATATATTAATATATATAGTTGTTTAGTTGTTAACAGTGTCCACATCTCTTTTTTGGAGACTTCAAGCAATGGGATGATGCTCGCATTTTTCCATATGGTAAATGTAATATCACTCTTTCTTTAAGGTACAATGTATTATGATAACAAAATCAACTTACAACAGGCAAAAAAATGGAACCTAAAAGAAAACAAGAATAATTCTACATGTGTAGGCATGTGGGCATATTACTACAATACAAAAAGCACATGTAAAGCTAGATAGATAGATAGAGAATAAACTGAGCATTACAAATAACCACAAGAACTAATAAAGTTTACTCTACAAGAATCCACTTCTATAAGGAAGATTTGTATTTGGTGAAGGGTCAAAAATTCTGGGAAAGGCCAGTAGACCAATAGCAAGACAAGGGAAGTTTGAAAGAAATCATGAGGAAGAGATGCAAATTTCTACCTGTATGACTAGTTAGGCATATCAAGTCACTTTTGAAGTAAATAACCACTGCAACTAATAAATTTTACTCTACAAGAACCCATTTGAACAAAAAATATCTCTATTTGGTGAAGGGTCAATAGGTCTAGAAAAGAGTAGCATATAAGCAGCAGGACAAGGGGAGGGCGAGAGAAATAATGAGGAAGAATTGCAAATTTCTACCTATACAACTAGTTGGACATATCAGTCACTTTAGAAGTAACTTGTTATAAAATATTACAATAATCATATCCAAGTGTCTACTTAACTGGTACTATAATGTTATGACAATTCCTATTCATTTTAAAGTAAATTTCAAGGAAATCTTTAGTTGTATAGTTGGGCTTATGCCTATTGCTGTAAGTTTTTTAAATTTTAGATCCTTACCAATCATTAATAATATTCAAACTTGTCATCTATACTAAAAAGGTAAACATAAGCCATGGATCTAGATTTTTCAAACAACACATAATGAAAGAATGTATGCTAAAAGATACCAAATTTGTGGCACTGTAATCTTTAAAACCCCAACCTTGTAAGAAAAAACACTAAGTCGATAACAAAATATTCTGGCAATGACCCTACAATAAATAAACTGGGACCTCTTCAAGTATACGGTTTTTTCAATGGCCTTGTGTTATAACAAAAAAAAATGTTTACTGAATAGTAGTATTTCACATAGGTATCATAATTTCCATAAAATAACACTACAATTATTAACATTGAACTTAAATAATTTCAATACCTTAATTGGATCATAATTGGTAATAACAGCCTCATAAAAGCTATTATCTTCTAGCCACCTCGTCCTCACTTTCTTGCCCACCAAGGGGTCAAAGGTTGTAGCTTCACTCAAACCTAGAGGCTCTGATGGTCCTCGGTTCCCAAACTGTCCTCTCCCTACTGCTGGAAGAGCACTGGAAGGTAACTGTTGAGCCTTGATTAGGGCAGACAATACAGGCATTTGTTGACTCTGCAATAAACAATAGTTCTTTTTTATTATAGAACTTATAAATACTTGGAACAATTTAGAAGACAAATATTTAAAGCAACAAAAAATAAAAATTGAGCAAATTTAGAAATTAATTTCTCACTACTTTGGTTTTCTTGTTCTTAGTTCCAAGAGAAGCTCCTCTTTTTGTTGATGATCATCTCATACACAATATGGTATACATACAACAAGCATTTAATTCCCATACTGGCAGTCAAAAGAAAACCTAACTTGTCTAGTAACACATGAAAGCTACATTAGCTTACTCGTTTAGCATCTCAAACAGAAATGGAGTAGGTCGCCAATTTCAATAGCCCTCTCTGCATTATTGAGCAAGGAAGATGTGCCTTACCAAAGCACAATTTTTCACACTACATACAATATAAGAAGAATTTTTTTAAATCATTTGATAACTATTCACAAATGAAAAATACAGAAGATGTCTGAGCATTAAAAAGGATCTTCTCTCCATGGAAGTTTGATGTCCTAAGTGCAGATATCTATAAGGTTATGTGTGTGTCTATAAAGAGAGATAACATCAACATCACACTGTTCTCTTGTGTTCTCAAGAATACCTTTGTGAACTTTTTTTAAAAACTCATATAAAATATCATCATATTTCATGTGGGGGAAAAATATACAGTATACCCCAGTGCTAAAAGATTTTGTACAGATTAAAATTTTGGCTATGATATTGGAACCACCTTATCGAGAATTTGACATTTGCAAGGATATGGACATATTTTGGGAAAATGAATACTTAGACACTTCAAGATTCCACAATCCATAATGTTATAGAGAAATCACAATAACTGATGATAAGAGAATCAAAATACAAAACCACATTTTCTGGTCCATTAGCAGGACCCAACTTTGAGATAACCATGGTCTATTGTCTCTATATTCATTTTTAATTCACACTCATTTGAAGTTTTTATTAGCAATTTTCCTAGTATAGATTGTTTGGTCCTTTGAAGAATTGATTAAGAGGTAATAAAAGGGTATTTCAACCACTACAGATTGCTCCCTGGTTGTAGTTTTATTAGCAAAATATTTACTTTCAAATGCACAATGATAAAAGTAGAGCAACAAAGAAAAGTCATAGTGATTGAAAGAGAACCCAAAGATAGTATCTTTGACCAACTTGAGATCCAATGACAGTGCCATAACCTAAACCTACTATGGTTCAGGCATCGGCTACTCTAACTAAATAAGTTGTGAAAGCTATTAGAAAAAAATTAGGAAAGGTAATGTGAAGCTAAATAGTACACTTGGAATTAGGAATGAAAAACCTAATTAACCATTAAAATGACTTGACTATCTATGAGCATATAGTAACTATAATTCTAATTCATCTGATATATCTAATCTTTTAAATGAAAAAGAATGCCAATCATAAAGAACATGTTATCTGACTAATGTCTAGATTTTTTTTGACTTCATTCAAAAAAAATCCCTAGTCCAACCAAGGTTTCCATGAGATCTAAGATTTTATTTGGAACACTTTCAACATGTCTAAACTGATGGTAGGGATGGGTTCATACCTGATTGTGTAGCTTCTTCACAAATAGGGCTATTAGATGAGCCCCAATTAGGCCTCCTTATGGATTTTTAGGGCTTATAACTCCTTCCCCTCAAAGATTCAACTGGCCTACACTAAATAACATTTGCTACATTAGACCCATTCTCAAGGATTTTTGAGGTCTCAAGTCTTCAAATGACCATACAACATAGTTGTTAAAAATAAGGGTTTTTAAGGGTTTGGGTAGCCTCCCTATTGTTCCCACTTTTTCACCACCTTCCATAGCTTTTTAAAACTCCTCCTTCACAACATGGAATCTATTTTCACTCCCCTTGAATCCCTCAAAATTTCAAGTCATGAAATTTCTTCTTTTTCTCTTGAGAGCACTTTTACTGTTGACTGCTCCTATAGTTGGGCACTTCCTAGCTCACCTAAGGCTTTGTCAAATAAATATCTACACTTTTTTATTGGGCCCATGCTTGCATAGTCTTACAAGTTAGGGTCTTTAGTCTTGGAATCTAGAGAACCATGGTTTTCCCATGGTGGAAACAAGAACTACAACCCATTTTCCATTAAACACCCCAAAACTGGCAGTGCATAGTCAAGTTTGAAAGAATTAAATAAAACACTCACACAAACTAAAAAAATTGAATCTAATGAATATATAATGGAGAAAAAATAATTTAAAAACTATTCCATCCAACAAGATCGCAACCACACTGCTATTTTCTTCCAAACAAGGAAAAAACTAGTAATTGTTATTATAGAATCATGCATAGTCTACTACAACTGTACTGTAGTCGTACAATAATGAATGTCAAATCTTGGTTATGGTTTCTCAAGACTTAAATAGCCTTCATCAAGGTTGGTGTGTTTTGTTAGGGCCATTTTAATCACCTAACTTAGTGCAAACCTTTACAAAGGAAAAGTTGCTTATATATATCAACATACATAATGCTTAAGGCTTCAACTATGTGATTATTATTATTATGGATAGCTCAATAGCTTATTATGATGATCATGTGAATGTGTGCAACTGTTTGAATCCCATCTTGAATCCTAGAATGGACTAGAGGGTCTTTATGATGGATTTCCAAGGAACCCACTTACAACCTCCTCCCAACTACACAAGATGGTGTGTGTTTTCAAGAAGATGAAGTAAATGTGAAAAGTAGGCACAAGCTGCAAAGTGAGAAAGTTGTGGTAGACATCCCTCTTGGACTTGGTGTAGAATTAATAATCCTTAATCACTCACTATTTCTATTTAAGAGGGTAGGTTGGCATTTTTAGGGAGAGTTAGATTAATTCCTTAGAAGATAGGTGAATCCCAAAATGGAATAAGGATAGGGTCCTGAAGCCATGAAGAAGTCTAGTTGTAAATAGGTTTCCATCTACCCTAACATAGGTAATTTCCTATCCTCCTTAGGGATAGTGATTAGGAGAGAAGTAAGGAATTGGGGCTTAAATATGTTAACTATGAAATGTATTATGAACCATTAATTGTTTCATAATTTAGTCGGAATTCAAATCATTGTGATGTATAGTAGCCTCCTACTACAGAATGTTAAGAGACAATTAGATTTCCATTTCCTAGCCCAATCCAAACCCTAATTGGAATTTTAGGGTAATTCAAGTCCAGTCCGAATAGGGAACATTACAATTTCCTTAAAGCTCTAGAGACATTTTACAACTGTAATTCTATCATGTTGGCAAAGGTGACTGAGGTTCAAGAAGCATTATACTTGATGATAATGTGTAGGAAGTAGAGTGCATCAAGAGAGTCAATAGACAAATATTGGAGAAAAAAGGAGAGTTTGGCAATATCTAATGACTTTTGAAAAGGGATCAAATTCAATGTACCATTTGTTGCCCCATAATCAGAATGATTTGTTATGTAAGCATGAACTCTCTAACCTTAGGGAATTGATGAGACCTTTAACAACCTACTTTAGGAGATTATAGCAATAGTTCAAGCTAAGAAATGCACCTTAGAACTATAAATACCTTCTTCTTCTCATTTCTCAACGTGGGTATGTGCAAAAGAACCCACTCATACATATGATACCATATGCAATAAACCCTTGTACATGTAATAGAATGCCCAAGAACCTAAATGGTATGTCCCTAAACCTAAGGAAGTTGTCCTTTTTGATGATTTAGAGATGAATTAATTTAGAGTGAGCCTTGAAAAATGCACACACTTCTAATTAAGCATGCAAATTCAGGAAAGAGTGGGTCAAGATTGTGACTTCTCATTGATGCCAACTACAAGGTAGCCTATTCTAGGTCTATGGATACCTCCACCCACCTTGTGTAAACTAGTTCCTCACCACTAAAGAGAAAATTGTCCATGTATAGATTAATCAACTCTATCAAGAGAAAAAGGATTGCCTCTTATAGTACAGAGAAACTATTCATTTTACACACTTCCTTGTGTCCCCAAAATTGCAAGATGACATATTGTAGAGAAAGCTCCATGATGCAAATGTATAGGCTCCTAAGGAGCCTTGGCAAATAGATGAAGAGAATAGACAAATGGAATTCATTGGTGTTTCATTGCAGATCACATAGTTCAATGTTTGAGACAAGTACTGATAGTGAAATCCTAAAGGGATCAATAGCCAACAACCAATACTTAAGATGAGGATTCTGATTACTGATAGTCACTCATAATCAACCATTTTGTCAAAATTGATTGGTTTTGTTCTTATAGTAATGTATCCTGTACTAACACACTGAGTGCTCTAATTTCTCAGTACAATGTACCAATCACTTTAAATTATGAAATTTGTTATTTGAGGTTTCATTTGAATGCTCAGTGCTCATTTCCATTAACTATCAATAATCAAATGTTTCAATGTTTATGCTCTTCAGCCCTTAACTCTATAGAGTATAACAATGTTAAATTTTATTTTGTATTATAAAATAGCTACAAATGTTTCATATTTTTTAAAGATATTTTGTCATCACTGTTTCCTTAATCTAAGTGAAAAAAAATGGAGGAGTTGTTCATTTTTTATCTTATGATTGGGAGACCAGTTCTGGGATTTTCTTTTTATGGATGAGGGAATTAGCAACCTTCATTTAATGCATCATATACAATTTATATGTACTTGAATTTTTAAAATACAAATATTTTTTAAATATCTAACCATAGCTTGAAGAAATCAAAAGAAGTTGAAGTGTTCAAATGCAAGGAAATCAATTGAACTTGGAATCCATCTAATAAACTAATAGAATTAATTATAGACATATGCAAGAAAAGAAATGTTGCATTATGCATGAGACATAGCTAGTGGGAACATTGAGTCACTAGATTAGAAAGTACAGGCATCATCTAATGGATATGTTGGTAGCTACTCATTGCTATAACTTTTGGATTCAAAGTCGCACACTTTCTAGAATGGGGCCCCGTTTGGCTGCACATCTTGGTTCTTATAAATTTGTATTGGTTTCTTTGGTTGTACATTTTATTATGTTGGTAGGCTATACCCATACTGGGATGTCTTGTGAGCCATGATATTCAAGGCATTATGTATGAACACATGCTTCTTTTCTTTTCAAGAGATAGGTTATGTTCCTCTTAGCAAAGTGGCTGAAGTTATATGTTAGTCTGCTCTTTTTTGTAGGAAATGATCTAGATAATTGGTAGAGAAGGTGAATTCCATGTGGATGCAAAAATATTCAAGGTTTATATAGTCACCACCACATATTTGGCCTTTTGTGTGCCTTTCTGGCCCTCTCTATATATGTTAATTTATTTGGAGGTCTTTACAAGGCTCTTCTTTTTTTCATTTCTATCAATGGGAATACCTCTATTGGGCTTTTTTGCACATCATTTTGGATTCACTACATATGTTGTAATTGGTCAATGTGTGTTCAACTTCTCTTTCTTCTACTGAATATTTTTGTATTAGGCTTCTAAGGTGGGGTCACTCTCATGAATTGTAACTTTATTCCGAGTAAACATGTTAACAAGGCACTTGTACATGCAGCTTTAAGAATCCCCAAATCTGATGCCAATGGAAAGTTGCACACAAATCTTAATTAACTTAGACTTGATCCAAAAAAATTACTAAAAAATCCTCCTTGTCCCATTTCCTTCCCTTGCCTTGAACTTTTCACTCCTAGTCCAATCTTTTGTCTTGAATATAACTTTCTAGGACTTCTACAACTTAATCATTTTCTTCAAAAAATGAAGTAGGAAACATACCAAATCTCAACTGGATTGAGGAATTCTTTCATTGAAAAGGATTGAAGTAATGTCAAGGAGCTGTGATGGTTACACACAAGAATGCACACCTCCTTTGACTCTGCCACTACCTTCTTGAAAGATTGAATTTCACCAATGTCCTTGATCTCATGGCATACACCTGATAAAGGGTACACTAGATGTGCATGTAGTTGGACACAACCAATTTACTTGGTTTCTCAATGAATATATGTCACATTTGTAACTACTTGAACTTCATTAGAAGAACATTCTCCTCAATGTGCTCTCAAAAAATTTGTTATTGGAACCTTGCATCCTTGCATTTTCTTGAGCTGGTGATCACCTAAGGAGATAAGATCCATTCTACATGAAATCATAATATATTTTGTATTGGCTTAATAGAAAATATTGCTTAGAAATAGATTACAAAGGAAGTGACCAAGCATTAAAAAACTTGAATGAGAGCATAAGTGACAAAGGAGCAAACTAAACAAGGAGAGGAACAAAAAATGACATGATCAGCACAACTAAAAATAGTGATTATTCCCACAAGAACTTAAAGTAAGAAAAGCATTCACTGCAAAATCTAGAGATTGGGCAAGAACAAAGAGAATTATAAGGCCAAGTTACTTTTGGAAGGAAGGATCATGGAAGTAAGATAAAGAACTAAATCATTCCAAACACCATCAAATCAGAGCAGACAATAGTATAAATCATCCTAGGCATTCAACGTGTTCTCATAATACAAACACCTACCAAACCATATTCTCATAAATCAAAGCAAGCAAGAGGATAAATTAGAGTGGAGATTGCCATGTTCTCGCTAAGAAGCACATAAAATTTTGGAAATACAAACACCCACCCAATCATGACAACGAATTTTTTCACAAACTGTAATCATTAATGTAAATCTTTTGCCTCAGTTGCATTATGTGAGCTTGTAGGTTGAGCATGCTTCTTTTGATTTTAGGGTAGTCTTAGAGAGAAGACTGCAAAAGGAATATATAGGAGGAGAATTTCTCATAGAGGATTGCAGGCATACTTGTAATCAACTAAAAATGATCATCTAGACTATGAGCCCCCTTTCTAGAATTTTTCCATAATTTATCTAATGGTTATTTTTTATCAAATCCTCAAAAATCTATTTATTCGATTATAACCTATAGTATGACCACTTTATCCCAAGTGCATATTTAATTAAAAGAGCATGTCCCCCTTTTAATTAAATAAAATCCCCACTTCCCACTTATCCTAAGTATGCACACATAAAGCATTATTCCTATTTTAGAAATAAAAGAAAAGGCATTTTTTTCTACACATGAATGCACATTTTTCTATGTGAGAGGAATCTTCTACTTTTAAAATAACTTTAATTCTCCTCCACACATTTCAAACCCTCTCAAAAATTAACCATTAATTATGATTGGTTGAGATGCTTGTGCACATGGATAACTCAAGATTTATTCTCCTCCCTTGATTATTCCTGTTTTGCCTCTTAATCTCTTCCATCCATTTTTCTTTAAAAGGGAGGGCTCTCTCCTCACTCAAAAATCTTGGTCTCTTGTTCTATTGTTATGCTGCAAGTTTTCTTGGTGATTTTGGATACATGGAGCATTCTTGCATTTTTGCATTTTTGCTTAGCTCTCATTCTACTTACATTATTGCATACTTTTTAGCTTAGTTTCCTTTATGCTTTAGCTTAGTTCTCTTTTTTATCTTGCATTTGCATTGCATTTTATTCTAGATTCTTGGATATTGGCACTCTTGCCTCTAGTTTTTGAATCTCTCATTCTATGGTGCACCTTGCAAGGGTTGCATAGTTTGGTTCATTTCAGAGCCACCATCTCATAGCCTTTGCACATTATAGATAGAGAGCTATAAGTCGGCTCTTGAGACTCCCTCCTCCATGGGTTCTCTCAAGAATAGTGGTTTATAGAAATGTAACACTTTTATGCACACAATAGTAAGCATGGGAGAAGATTAGTTGGCCATAGAAGTTTCCAGGTGTCCACATCTCCCTTTCTTGTTACCTTTGTGCCATGCACTCAACTGCATCAAAAATAAAATTCCATCAGGCACAAAACGCTCGGTCGAGAATCTCATAGTAAATAGACTGATTGGCTAATGACCACACTTGTGTTTAAAAGAGAAGCTGATGGACATAGGTAAATGTCAAGTTGGTCTAACTCTTAGGATATAACCTACAGGTTCATCTATAGAGATTCAAATTTGTTGTCAATCTCCTTCCTCCTCCTTGAGTTTTGAGACAAGATGTGGAACAAAATAGCTCTACCTCTTCTTTTGGCTTTCATAGTAAATGGTGAAAGTGTGCTAAAACAAAAATTTCATTAATTTGTGTCAATTTCTCAAATTGAACTAGTTTAAAACTATTGTTGTGTTGACAATTTGTTGAACCTAGACAAAAAGACTCAGAACATGTTGAGCCTTATCAAAAAAGATGTTGATTCTTTCACTCACGAGCTGAAAATTACTGACATAATTTCATAAGTATTTAACATGATTAAAGAGTAGTATAGAGCATATAGATCATAGGTAGAGCACCTAGACCTTGATTTTACTATGTTCTTGTGTTGATAATTTGTTGGACCTAGATAAGAAGACTCAAAACATATTGAGCCTTATCGAAGATGTTGATTCTTTCACTCATGAGCTGAATATTACTAACATTATTTCATAAGTCATTATCATGATTAAAGAGTATTATAGAGCATACAAATCATAGGTAGAGCAGTTGGACCTTGATTTTACTATGTTCATCTGAAAAGATCAGAAGTTAGATACTTTTATTGAGCTAGTTAAATGGTATTTTTTTTATCATATTTCTCTACATTAGTTGGACATTCTATGCATTAGTTGGATGGTAGTTATATCCAATGATGTTAAATTTACTCATTAACACCATTTTTATATGGGTGTCTTATTTTTTTTTCTATCAATATATGGTTTTAGTTTCTTGGCTCTGCCAAGCAAAGACTAAACATAGAGGACACAAAAAGGTGGAGTAATTTTATGGTCTATTAATCACTATATGCCCATGATCATCTAGATTGGAGGCAATCACAAGATGAAATAGTGGATCATAAACACAATTTGAATTTTTATAGATTATTTTATTGAACTGTACAGATATCATTGGTTTGGGAAGTTGTATTTTTCTTTCCAACTATGTTGTTAAAAGTTGAGATATTTTGCCCTCAAAAGCCATCCTCTGTTGCTTAAATTTGAATTAGTTGATCATAAACACAATTTGAATTTTTAGTTTCAATGAACTTTATAGATATCGTTGATTTGTTAAGCTATATTTTTCTATCCAATTGTGCTATTAAAAGCTAAGACATTTTTCCCTCAAAAGCCTTGCTCTGTTACTTAAATTTGAACAACAAGATGTTTATTCTTATTTACCGTAACATAAAATAGAAGAATAATTGAAAATCAAGAAAGTGTTGGTAAGAAATGTGTATGGAAATCAAAAAGTCATTGTAGCCTCTACTCATGGAGCTTTATCCTAATCAAGTGAACACCTATATTAGGACCTAAAACATCATTTTCTTAATGGAAGTTAGAACACATCTCACCTCATGTATGGCCTAATGGAATTGAGCACTTTTTGAATCAGGTTAGAGAAAACTCATAAACTCAATTTTTGTGCGTTGCTGCAGTTTGTTGGATGCCCGTAAAGGATTTTCTCATGAATTTTTTGATAAAATGCCTCTAAGAAATTTAGTCTTAGGAAATTCTATGATTAAGGAATGTGTGCATAGTGAATTTGTTGATAACACTTAAGAAACTTTAGAGAAATTGAACATCCATCAAATTACAAGTTCAACAAAAAATAATGAGGTGTGGAATTTGATTTTTTTATCTCTTCATTTTTGTATTTGGTGATCTGTTGTAGAAATATTGGTCACTCACACAATCTAACAAAATTGAATCAGACAAATGATGAATTTCAAATTCAAACAACATTTATAATGGAAAATAGTTAAATATTTTCCCAAAGTCTCCTAATCATACATAAGTATAAATAAATTCTTGATAATCTAAATTTGTAGAAAGCACCTTAAAATCTAAAGGTGAAAAAATGTTATTATGATTAAGTTGGGTTATTGGGATAAGAAAATCTTTTGATGCTACATAAACCCTTCTTGTTTTGTTTCATAATCAAAACTCCCTGGTTCTATTTGTGCATAAAAGAGTGCAAATATGGCCACCAAATTTAACCTCTCAATTTATGAATCAGGTAAAAAAAGTGGCTTAAAAAGATCTACTAGGAAATCTCTAGATTTTAGCTTGTGAAAATTGAATAGTAACCGATATAGAATTCACTTGCCCCTATTATCTGGAGTGAGTACTTTGTTACTCTACTCATCTCAAAACCCTTTTGGAGTAAAATAAAAACTATTTTGAACATCTCCATGATCTTATTGAAACTTAAAAAAAGGCCAAAACACATGAGGATATGCGAGGTCTTTTTCTCATTCCATCATTTTCTAGTACAACATACATTCAAATAATTCTCAAAAGCGTGAATCTACAAACTATACTAGGAACATTAATCCAACAAACACAAAAGTTATGAACCAACAATGGTCTTTTGGAAAGGGTGGATTTTTGCCTTGAATAATGTATAACGACATAGATGATCATCTACTAGTACATTCATTTTTATAGTTGGTGGAGACAATGGTGGTGTAATGTTCATCCATTTATCTGAGTCACAACTGTCAGCCACAAAAGTTGCTTGGTGCCTCCATACACTAGTACATTTGACCCTATTTTTCGACCAAGAATTTCGACCATCCATTAAAATGTTTTAGAGTAGACAAAATTTCAAAAGGAAAACATCTTTTTTTTGAAATCCATTCCCGTGTTGGTCAAAATTTCGACCAACATGGGCTTATAATGCAAAACTAAAAAAAGGCTTTCGCATTTCATTGTCATGAAATTGCCCGCGTGCAGGAGCTGCATGCAAAAATAGTTTTCTCCCTTTGAATGCCAAAGATCTATCCTCACTGTGAAACACTAGTAGATGCTCTTTGTAAGTTTCTCTTGTCTTCATTCATCCATTTTTGTTTTGAGCTGAGATCGATTGGTGGAGTATTTAGGAAGAATGACTTGCTATAACAGTGGAAGCCGTGGGCGTGCCCTAGTTTGTCATTTTTTAAGCTTGAAACTTTTGTTTCTTCCAATGAATCGATAGATGCCTTTAAATTTCAGTAAGCAAGAATGTAACATTATATTTTTCAAAGTTTGTTTGAAGCATATCATATTAATTTGAAGCATTCGGGCTCCCCATTTTGCATGCATTCTCCCACAGCTAAGGAACTGAAGGTTACTCATTGTCTGAAGCTGCTTAATACACAATGAATATACAGTTCTATACCTTGGATCCACTTTTTCCATGTCAAAATCTTCTACTCAAAATCTCAATGATGATTAAGAAAGCATAGTTAGGGAGAACTTACTCTGTTGTAGATCTGCAAGTCCATGGTTACGAATAAAATCCATGCACATGAAACTAGGTTCCATCCTCTAATTTATTCCTTGGCCACGAACTAAGATTTCTTCTTTTGAGAGACTTCTGTTTGTTTGAAAATGCATAAAACTTCAGCCTGACCTCAAAGCCCAAGAAGTATTTTTCATTTTTAGACAAATCCAATATCAAGAAAATCATGAACAATTATGCCAAATTTTTACTAGAAAAAAGGGTGAAGGGTCTTTTTCTTTTTAAATTTGCTTGATGTATTGTGCACATAAGAATAATTGAACCTGGTAGTCCAATGCAATATGTGATGTACTGGTGGGTGATATTTCTTGTATGACTACTTCATAGTATACAACAATGCCTCATATGACTCACCTCAACCTGCACATACTTGACACTTCATAGTGTATGAGACACCCATAAATGTACAGAGTGGTGACACTCTCCACTTTGTACCCATATGACTCACATTGTACATAATGGATCACTATACGATGACTTCAACTACTATTTTGCTAAGTCTTTTACAATAGTTTAAGAGGAGATATAAGATAGAACCAATACTTAGTATGGTGAAACAATTGCACAATTCCTCAGCTATTAATATAAGCAATAATATGTGTACAAAAGATATATATTTGATGCATAACATCATATATAGTTAGATATAAGAAAAGATGTTGAATTTCTAGCTTATTCACTAAATGGTAACAATCAACCATAGCAAGGTGGGAGGAAATAAAAGGGGGTAAACTAACATAGGGTTCAGTAGCTACCCCATATCATGAAGGATGGATAGAAGGTCTCTTGAGGTTCAAGAGGGATAGTAT
The DNA here is from genome assembly GCA_028749045.1 of Cupressus sempervirens. Lineage (NCBI taxonomy): Eukaryota > Viridiplantae > Streptophyta > Pinopsida > Cupressales > Cupressaceae > Cupressus > Cupressus sempervirens. The sequence goes on from CM053792.1 coordinate 440,766,787, forward strand.
ATCTGCTCTTGGGTCTAGGGTAGACGAACATTTCAAGAACCCTATCATGTCTCTATATCCAAGCCTCATTGTGGTTAAACACATAATAAGTTATATATGTTATATGATTAAGATGATCATAATACATGCAATATGCCTGAATTCCAAAGTGCAACTCAGATCTGATCTAGTATTTATTCTGCAAGATTAACATCTATTGCTAGAACAATATTGAAACTACTACCATACATCAACCTACAAGTTAAGGTTGCCCATATTTTAACCTACTACACATGCCCCTACTACACATGCCCCTATTCATATCTTTTAACCTACTACACAAGTTAATGACATAATTAACATACTCTTTCAGATGGAAATAATTAACATACATTGTCTATAAATCCAAATTTTGCAAACATCTATGCCTTCTAGAAATTATAGGATCATTTTAGTTACATTTGAAAACAATAATCAAGAAAAACCATATGTGCAGATATAAACATTAATCACAAAATTTCTGAACTAAGATCATTAAAGACATGCTGTAAACAGCAACATAGTTCATCTGTTATCTTCGATTTATACCAGGTTCTCTTTATCATTTGTTTGTGTTGGTAACTTGTGTTAGTAATGTAAACATAGATTAGTTTCTTGGGATACAGTCAGTGATTGCTCCTTGATGGTTTCAAATAGATTAAATGTTGTACGAGCTCTGCTGTAGTGGAGAATAATAAAAATTCAGAACTGTTATCTCTTGAGTTTTCATATTGTTTGCACATTCCTTTGGTCTTGTTACTATGTTCCCATGAGTGATTTCTTACAGTAGTATCCAAGCTTAAGACTTGGGTTACATGCTAACTATTTGACAAAATACTTCTAGCCCAAACTTGATCTCCTTCATCAGAGCAAGCAGGGATTATTACACTGTTCCTGATATCAGTTATTCGTATTTCAATTTTATGAGTTTCATTGGTACATTCAGCATTACAAATTTGATTCTCATATTTAGAATTGGCTTAGTTTGATGAAGTTTTAGTACTGTCATTTCTTTCCAACATATTATCTAAAATTCAAACTAGAAGAATCACTTAAAAATCCCACAAGAAACTGCATAACAGTGAGGGTTAGTCATTGTCAAAGTGTTTGATGAAATGTCAAACAACTAAATTGGAAAGGAGATTGGTGCTTATTGAAGCCATATCCAATTGGGGTTATTACATACTATTGATCTTTATGCAGTTTTGACAGTTTGCTTGACCACTTAGAACATTTTCATTGATTGTTCTATATGGCTCATTTAATATTCACTGTTTTAAATCATAGAGTAAGGTAGTTCATTTTCTTGTTTGAATACTTAGAAATTATTTGATATTACCTCATTGAAAAGGCTTATTTTCCTTCCATTCTGAATGGATAGATCTGATATGTATCAGTCATTGTAAAGAAGTAAAAGTTGTGCTTTCATTTTCATAATCTAAATTGAGATAAGATTGATTTGTTCAGAAGGCTTTTGAATTTCTTGTTTAAATTTAGACCTAATTATTTGAGTGTATATACAAAGTTCAAGAACATGCATATGCACGTGTGTTTCCTTTTATTGGTGATAACATTTCCTTTTGCAAATTGTGTTTTGGATCAGATATAAATATCTGATCTACTTAGTTTTATTTGTGGGTTGAACTTTTACAAGATGTTGCAATTGATTTTCAATTTGCCTAAATGTCTTTTATTATTTCTTTTAGTTATTAATTGACATCAATCTTCTAAAATATATCCAGGTTTCCATGTTGAAGGGAAGAGTAAATATTGTTGGTGGCACACCAAGCAGGTATTATGGTAATCATAACTCTGATGCAATTATATTGGAGTTTGGGTTATGAGCAGACTTTCTGAGTCTTGATAGTAAGATTCAGATAGGAAAAATGAGTAGGAGACAAGGAAAAAATTAAAAAACTAAAGCCAAAAGGCTAAGACAGTAAAAGGAACCTTTACAACTCTAATATGCCATTTAAGGATACTTTTGCTTTTTGTTTTGATGCCATGGATTTTAACTTCTATGTGCCTAAGCTGATATTGCTAAATGATTATAAATATTCTAGTCCACCCTGTAGTCGAATGGTTGGGAATGGGCTCAATAGAGGTCAAATATCACATATGAGGCCCTCAATGCAATAAGCGATGAGGCTGGGATCATGCAATAGGAAACTTTGGCAGAATGCGTACTTTTCAATCCTTTACTCTTAGGCCCTTAGTCTAAAAGGTAAAGTTTTGTGAATTCTTGGAGACGTAGGTTGGTTGTCAATGTTTATATTGCAAGCTTCTTGGATTCCTTAACTCAGGTATGTTGGCTTTTTAGAATGTTATTGATGCACATGTTCCAATTTCACCAATTTTGACAAGGTTGTAGAGAAGCTTGACGGTTTTGAGTTTATTTGACAAAAGTGTGATTGGTAAGAATTTGCGTGTTTACTCTTGTTGGTGTTTTTAAGTGTTAAGGATCTAATGAACACACTTCATTGGGCTCTTAATATAATGATGTAATTTTGTAGTTTTTTAGTAAATATTTGCAATAACAGTGGAAAAGCCTTGGACATGAGTCTACAAAGTTGATTAGATGATTAGGGTCTATTTTGGATGGATTGGTTAGCACAATGACTCCATTGCAGAAGTTTCATAGTTTATTTCATTGTATATTGAGATACTTACAAATGGTGTCATGTTTGATCTCTTTCCATTCTTTTGGAATCCATGGCTGAGGATGACAAGGATTTGTCATCCAAAACTTAGTTTTATGCATGGTGAATTTGGAGCCTAATACAGTACAATAAAATTCAAGAACATCTAGTAGGTTACTAATGTCTTCAACAGAATTATGAACAAATATCATACTGTCATCACCAAAATGGGAGTTAAGCACCACAATATTATTGGGGAGAGAGATGCCATGAATGGGGGAGTTAGATTGAGCATGCTAAAGAAGATAGCTAAGAGCATTGGTTGTGAGAACATGGACGAAAGGAGCAAGAGGGAAGCCTTGACAAATAGACTTTTGGAGAGATAATTGTGGGGAAAGGGCTTCATTGATAACTAGTCTTGCATTCACATCCATGAACAACATTTGAACATGAGCATAAAAATTGTGCCCAAATCCTAGCCATTGAAGCATCTTGAATGTCCTCCTGATATGATCAATGGCCTTATCAAAGTCAAGCTTGAGAATCAAAGCATCTTGAGATGGTACTTGAGCTCATTCAGCAGTTTCCCAAGCAAGAATTAGGTTGTCTAAAATAAAATTCCCCCCATGGAGCCAGTTTTCTCTAGCCTAAAAAATCTCTTGAGTAATGGGTTTAATTCTTTTTGCCAAAGCTTTAGCTATGATCTTATATGAGGTGTTGAGAAAAGTGATGGGTGCCAAGCATTTACTAAATCTTGGTGTTTTCTTTTCAAGACAAGTTAAATAAGCTATTGCTTAATGAAAGGACCAAGAGTCACAATTTCAATGCCTTCCAAGTAGATAGTATAGAAATCCTCCCTAATATGTGGCCAAAGTGCACAATAGAATTCAATAGGGAGTATGTCCATGTCGGGGCTTTTCTCTAGTGCCAAATTATACATAGCTTCATCAATTTCTTCCAAGGACAAATACTGGTCAAGGTACTTCTTATAGCCCTGTTGGATTTTGAATACAAGGAGTTAGACTATCTTCTAAAATGATAATTAGAGGATCAATGCTCAAATCATCCATGAATAATTGTTTATAATGATTAAAAAAATTTTCCACGATTCCTTTTTAGCTGGTCTTGACCTTGCCACTAATAGATTTAACCATAGAGATGTGTTGCATTTTATGTTTCTACTGCAAAAATTGAAACAGCAACTTTGTGGTCTTATCACCATCCTTCAACTATTGAATTTGAGATCACAATTGTGCACCTTTCTCTTTATAGGCATTCAATTTGTGTAGAAAATTTTTAGTGTGAGCAATTGATTGTTGTAAGGGTATACTATAGGGATTGTTGTCCAAACATTTTCTACCTTGAACAAGCTTGCCTTTAAGAGATTTTTCAAGTCTAAGATGCTTCACAAAAGCTCTTCTACCATAGTCTCGAAGGAAAATGGTACAACAAGCAAGACTTCTTTCCCACCAATAGATCCATCTATCATGTTGGGGTTTAGGCTCAACTCTCCAAACAACAAGTAATCCATCAATACAGTCTTGGTTTTGAAGATGAGATGTGTTCAATTTGTATGGGAGGTCATGGGATAGAGCATTAGCACCATTAAGAGAAATGGTGGTGAATATAGGAGGTGATCTGAAAGAGTAGCAGATAAGTCTAGTTGAATGAGGTGCCCTAAAAGAGAATGAAGAACAACCAAATTGGGTGAAATATAATATCTATCCAAGTGACACATTTTACAAAAAGACCCTTTACGATAGTTGTTCCATGTGAACCAATGGGGTCTATGAGAATACATTTTGCCTGAGATGGAATCAAGCATGCCCAAAGAATTTCGAGAAAGTGTCCAAGCTTCAAACTCAAGTGGAAGCAATTTGGGATGGCTATGCCAACTACGATTAGCAAGATGCTCCACCATGTTAAAGTCACCCCCAATAACCCACTCAATTGTAGGTAAATGGGTACGTAACCAATCCCACAATGTAGCTCTTTTGGATGAGGAGTTGGGAGCATAAATGGAACAAAAGCCCAAAATAGTACCTTCAACCAACATGGTTGCACACACGCAATAATTTATTAGGGTCTAATCCAAGGCCACAATTGATTTAGCTAACTAAGGAGCAAGACACAACACAACCCCTCCACTACCTTCCGAGTGGTTGGTATGGAAAAAATGGGCCTCTTTCCAAATTATAGCAAGCAAGGCATCAGGATGAGATTGAATTTTTCACTTCTTGAAGCATTAAGACATTTTTTTGGATATTCAAGATGAACTGTTTGAACTAATACTTGCGAGATGAGATTGTTAATCCCCTCACATTCCATCACTGTATACGGCAGATCATTAAGAGTCAAGAATCTCCTCATCTATGAGGAGAGCGTTGAATTGATTCGATGACAGTAAGGCCCGAGGGTCAAGAGGGTCATCCATAGGATCTCTCCCTCTTGATGATGAATGTGAACATGATATCAAGGGGATTGAAGGGGGATTTCTCATGTCATTGTTAGGCTACGAGGATGAGATTGTTGGGCTAGCAAGTAAAGTTCTAACAAGCATTAGGGTTGAGGAGCAGCAGCAATGTGTTGGGTGTTAATGATGGGAAGGGTGATTGGTTCTTTTCATTTTCACTGAATGATAAATAAGTAGGTGCAGGTTGGTATGTTGCAACCTTCACATCTTATATCTCTATGTTTACCCCTTGTATTAGTCACTTAAAAAATTCAGTAATTCTGCCAGAATATTTCCAGCTAGTAGAAGTAATTCACTATGTTATTCTGAAATGTCCTATTGATTTTTATAATAATTTGGCAGTGGACAATGTGCATTTGAAATAGCAAATTAGGTTGCACATGTGAACTATGAGAATTGTTGAACAACACTTATGTATCCATTTGGAGCACCTTCTGTAAAATGTGCACTCTGTCATTTTATGACAGCAGTTGGAGTAAGTTAATTTTGAAATTTTAATTATGTAATTTGTATTTGAGAAATTTTTTCACTTTGAAACAAGTTTCATTGTGATGCTGGGTGTTTTTTTGTAGCAATCACATTTCTCAAGACCCTGTTATTTTTGAGACTCATTGATTATTGCATGTCGATCTATTGTTTTTACTATTTATGCATGTTTGTTATCCATGTGACTATTTTTCCTATTTCATTCCTCATTGCTAGGTCATTTTCTTATAATAGATGAACAATATGAGGATGCCTCTTCCTGCACAAAGGCCTCCTACAACATCTATGACACCCCCATCTTCTAGCTCACTGGTGAGTTTTACTTAGTATTATGTTTAGTATCTATTTAGTGATGAGCTATGAACTATGTTGTTGGACACACATGCATTATGATATCCACTGGCTTCAGGTCCTGGATTTGGTTAAATATGAGCATTGCAGTTGACAATTTTTGAATTCTATCGATTTTGGACATGTCATTTTTTATTGCTTTCGAGGCATTTGCCAGCTTTCTTATTTTTAATTATGTTCAGTTTGCCATGTTTTAAAAGTTTGTTCAGTACATGCATCTGCTACTATACAAAATTTTCATATACAAGAGCATAGGTCTAGAATTGTTGTATTCACTATTTTAAGTCGCTAAAGGTATGAATATTTCCATTGTGATTTGAATGCTGATTTATCTTCTCTGCAACAAGCATGGTGTAATTTAGTCCTATGGAGTTGCTAATGTTGGCAGTGCATTGTAAACTACTAAAACTATGTATACATTTCAGCTTTAGAAGTTCTTATATGTACCAATTTCATTTTTTGTGCTTCATTTAAATGTACATGGATACCAATCAATACGAAGATATTGTAAATTTTGTTGTTGGAGCATTATAAGCTTTTCCTTTTAAATAATAGTTATATAGCTATTGAATCTGATGTCTGTGAAACTTTTGAGTAATTTAGTCTGTTCCAGGAAGTTTTATTATAAGAGCGACAGAGTTGATTGCAACTCATTCTACCATATTGAGAATAAGTGTGGGCATTAGGTTCTTTTTGTTGTAATCCGTAAGCCTGCCTTTAGTCTGGAGAGATTTCCATTCTATATACATTTGATCACATTATTACATTGAATTTCCTTTTGCTAATTGGGTGGTGTGGGTGGTGAAAAATCATTCTTCTTTTAGAAGCTCTCATATAATTCTCTTAAATATTGGTTATTTTGAGGCAACATTAATTATTGTTTTTGATTAAGACTATATTGATTATTGTTATAGCAAGCATTTCATACTATTTATTAATGGGTGTAACATTGTGATTATATCATGCAACCATGGCTGAGTATGTCTTCTGTTTATTATGAGTAGCAGCGAAGATATCTATTTTATGCTTCTTTTCTATTCCTCTGTGTCCTCAAATGTATTAAAAATAACTGAGGGCACTCTTAAGTATACTTCATAGGTCTTCTCTGGTGCATTGGTTTTTATTTGAGTTAGTATCAGTAATAGATAGCTCCATAATTGTTACTAATATTATGACTTATTGACATTAGTGGTCAAAAGCATTGCAGGATACAGCAAAGATCTTTGTAAAGCCACAAAACCCTTATTTTTGGGAAATGTGTTGTACAGGCAGTATCAAAGGTCTAAACCAACAAAACCCTTTACATAGTCCAAATGGGTATCCTAAATTGTTGTTTGTCTTTTAGGTTGTTAAGAAAGTTTGCAAGATAATGATCAAAAACCTACATAGGAGGGCTAATTACAAAAAGGGTTACAAAGAAATATACAGCTAGTTTGGAAAGCGATTGGAAAAAGGAGTTTGGAATTGTTTTTTTTGGTCATTCTAGGCCCAAATAAGTTAGTCAAGAGTATGAACATCTCCTACAATGCTAGATAAGCATAAGTACAAGACTTGGGAAAACAAAACTTAACAACCATGTTTACACAAGATAAGATAAGTTTGTGACTTGGTGAGTTGACCTAGGGTGCAGACTTGGTGACTGAACATAAAGAGTCGACTTGGTGAGTGTACTTGAATTGTCAGCTTGGCAAGCTGACTAGGGGAGTTGGCCTGGCGAGCTAACATGGCGAGTTTACTTAAAGTGGCGAGTTGGTGGGGCAAGTGGGGTTGACTTGGTGAGCTGACCTGGAGAGTTGGCCTAGGGGGCGGGCTTGGTGAGTGAACTTAGAGAGTTGACTTGGTAAGCGTACTTCAATTGTCAGCTTGGCGAGCTAACTTGGGGAGCCGACCTGACGATCTAACATGGTGAGTGGGCTTAAAGTGGCAACTTGGTGGGGCAAGTTGGCAAGCTGACTTAGCAAGGCCACTTAGAGATGCGACATGGCGAGCTAACTTGGTGAGAAAGCTCGATTAGTGGACCTAAAGATTGACCTTGATGAGGCACTTTGGTGGGGTGACTTGATGATCAAACTCAAAGAGTCAACTTGGTGAGTATACTTGAATAGTTGACTTGGTGGGGCAAGTTGGCAAGCCGACTTAGCAAGTCCACTTGGTGAGGCGAGATGCTGAGTCGACTTGGTGCGACGACTTGGTGAGCTGACTTGGTGAGTGGACTTAAAGACTGACCTTGATGAGGTGCTTTGGTGGGGTGACTTGATGAGAAAACTTAAAGAGTCAACTTTGTGAGCGTACTCGAATGGTCAACTTGGTGACATGACTTGGTGGGCTGGCTTGGCGAGCTGACCTGGCATGCGTACTTGAACAGTAGACTTGGTGAGCTAACTGAAAGAGTCAACTCACTAAGGTGACTGGGTGGGAGTGACTTGGCGAGCTGACCTGGAGAGTGACAATTCATATCCTACAAATTTGAGATGGTGGAACTTTTGTGGATGTGCAGGCCATTGGAACATACTGTAGGGAGGATGATGAACTTGTTCTCAACTATCTGACTCAGGCAAGTGATACAAATTGTAGAATCTTAACATATGGTTGTTCAAATTCTGTATCTCCTAAATGATTTCCTTTTAGCGTATAACTTGTTGTGCATAGTTGCCAAGTTTTCTTATTGTATCGAGCATATTAATGAAGAAGCATATTAGTTACTGTCGATATTTTTTTAGGCATTCTATAAAATAGTTCACATGCCTTGCATATGATATGAGATTTTGCATGCATCCTGCACTCTCTCATCCGGCTAATGATGGATTACGGAGAGTGATCTGAAATGATGACGCTAAAACACACACAATCAAATCCAAAATGAACTTGCATTACAAATGGATTGTGGAAATCTGATATTGTTGATTTTGCATGCATGTTTAAGTTGTGATTGTCCTGGTAGACATGCATGCAAAATCAACAATATCAGATTTCCACAATCCATTTGTAATGCAAGTTCATTTTGGATTTGATTGTGTGTGTTTTAGCGTCATCGTTTCAGATCACTCTCCGTAATCCATCATCAGCCGGATGAGAGAGTGCAGGATGCATGCAAAATCTCATATCATACGCAAGGCATGTGAACTATTTTATAGAATGCCTAAAATAAATTTACACATATGCATTGGTAGAAATTTCTACCTTCATTGGTCAAAATTTCTACCTTCAATGGTCAAAATTTTTGACCTTCATTGGTCGAAATTTCTACCTTCAATGGTCAAAATTTTTTACTTTCATTGGTCAAAATTTCTACCTTCAATGGTCAAAATTTTTAACCTTCATTGGTCCAAATTTCCACCTTCAATGGTCAAAATTTGCGACCTTCATTGGTTGAAATTTCTACTTTTTTTGGTTAAGATTTTCTACCTTCTTTAGTCAAAATTTCTACCTTGATTGGTCAAAATTTTGACCAATTCCTGACAAAACTTGCACAATGGCTATGGACATTTTTCGACCAAAGTATTGGTCGAAATTTTGACCAACCAGAAGGTTGGTCAAAATTTTGACTGAAAAAATTCCAACCAATGGGTTGGTCGACTTTGGTCGAATGTTGGTCGAAAAGTGGGTCAAAATTTAGACCACTAATGGTCAAAAAATGGTCTCAGATGTACTAGTGATAACCTCTTCCCAACTACATTCATGTCATGCTCTCTGCCTCAATAGAAAGAAAAGAAATTTAGTCACAAAGATGGGATTCTGACTTGGGCAAGACAATTACCTTTGAGAATATAACTAGATAATAATAATTTCATTTACCTTTTCTTTTTTATGAGATTTTCAACCAACTTTTGATTTTCTTTGTTATGTGATTGAGTTGGTCAAAATTTTGACAAAGTTGGGAAAACTTACAACATTTTCGACGAACACGGGGATGAAAAATGGAAGAGAGAGAGAGAGAGAGAGAGAGAGAGAGAGAGAGAGAGAGAGAGAGAGAGAGAGAGAGAGAGAGAGAGAGAGAGAGAGAGAGAGAGAGAGAGAGAGAGAGAGAGAGAGAGAGAGAGAGAGAGAGAGAGAGAGAGAGAGAGAAATAATAGCTTTGGTCAAAAATTTTGGTAGAAAAAAAAGTGCAAATGTACTAGTGACACTTGTCCTATAGGCCCAGAGGGTGGGATTCAGCTATAAATACCAATCTCTACCACTATCGTTGATGGTTCTCTTGAGAATGTTGATAATGATCTTGTTGGTGCCCTCTACTTGACCATTGCCTTGGGGATAATAAATTGACAAGGAGTGGTGTATAATGTGAAATTTTTCACATAATTTATCAATTACTTAATTTTTAAACTACAAGGCATTGTTAGTGAGAATGGCATGAGGTATTCCAAACTGACAGATGATATGGTTTAGGATGAAGGAAGAGATTTGTTTTCCCATAGAGTCAACAAGTGGTGTTGCTTCAACCCACTTGGTGAAGTATTCTATGGTGGTAATAATCCATTTATGTTCACCAGAGGAAGGTGGGTGGATGGCTCCAATCAAATCAAAGCCCCACTGATAAAAAGGCCATGGTGTGGCCAAAGAGTTGAGTTCTTGGGCTAGTGCATGAACAAGATTACCATGTATTTGACATTTTTTTCAAGTCTTAACATAGTTGATAGAATCCTTTTCCATGGTTGGCCAAAAATAACCCATTCTAAGAATCTTCTTTGCTAATGTAAACCCACTAGAGTGTGACCGACAAATCCCTATATGGATTTCTTGCAAAGAAATTCTCGACTCATCCTTCTCAAGACATCTAAACAAAGTACCGTCAAGACCCCTCCTATACAACCTATCAGCCACCAAAGTGTAGCGCGATGTCTATCAAATGAAATTATGTCTTTGGTTGCATGAAAGGTTAGAGGGGATGGTGTTATCATGAAGGTAAGTGATGATAAGGTTATACTAGAGGGAATTAGGAGCATCTAAATGACAAATGATATGGGAATCAAGTTGAGTAAATGTGGGTTGAACCACCTCTTCTACTTAAAACTCATGTTGCTTCGATAACTGAAGCAAGGAGGCCAAGGTGGCCATGGAATTTGCTACTCTATTCTTGTCTCTAGGAATTTTTTCAAATGTAATATGAACAAAACATGCCTTAAGTGTGTCAACCATATTTTTTTTAGGCAATAACTTTTCATCCTTGGTCGGGTATACGTCGGGGACTTGATTGATGATCAACTAGGAATCTCCCTAAACCTCTAGCACGGTTAGTTTCCATACTAAAGCTAGCTTGAGGCCTAAGACCAAGGCTTAATATTCTGCCATGTTTTTGGTGCAGGGAAAAAGTAGTTTGTAGGATTTGGGGATGGTAACACCCAATTGCATGATGAAAAAAATACCAGTGCCTAAACCATGTTGTGTGCAAGAACCATCAAAATAGAACTTCCAAGTTACCAACTCTATTTGAAGAATGTGCATATCTAGAAAATTAGCTAAGATAGGATTTGAGCTCTCTATAGGTGCATCTACCAATTGGTTGGCAATGGACTATCCTTTTATTGCTTTCCTATTGACATACTCGATATCAAATTTTCTTAGGATCATCACCCACTTGGCCAACCTACCTGTTAACATTGTTTTGCTGAGAAGATATTTGAGAGGATCAATCTTGGAGATGAGCTTATCCTTATGTGTCAATAGATAATGGCATAGCTTTTGGGAAGAAAAAACTATGGCTAAACATGCCTTTTCAAAAAAGGAGTAATTTAGCTCATAGTTGACCAAGGTGCAACTGATGTAATAAATGGCCCTTTCCTTTCCTTGGTCATTTTCTTGTGCTAAGAGGGCTCCAATTAATTTTTTAGTTAGGGAAATATATAGTAGTAATGGTTTGTGTGACACTAGAGGCACCAACATGGTTGATTCATCAAGTAGGTTTTGAGTAAATTAAAAGCTTTCTAACACTAGTCATACCATTTGAAAATTATGTCTTTGTGTAATAAGTGGGTGAAAGGTACACACTTCTCTACTAACTGGGAAATGAAATGACAAACTGGTTGAAGCCTTCCTTAGAGAGAATGTAGCTGACTCACATTCTTCAGTGGATGCAAGGTAACTATGGCCTATACCTTTTTAGGATCAACTTCTATCTATTTGGACGAGACAATGTATCCTAGAAGCTTGCTAGATTTGATGCCAAAAGCACATTTCTTTGGATTTAGCCTAACTTTGAATGCTTCTAGGTGGGAAAATATCTTGTCCAAGATGGGGAGATGTTCTTCTCAAGTATGGGATTTGGCAAGGATATCATCTACATAGTCTTCCATAAAGATGTGCATCATGTCATGAAAGATAGTGGTCATGGCCCACTGAATATAGGTGGCCCCTGTGTTCTTTAGCCCAAAGGGCATCACATTCCAGCAAAACATGCCCCATGCACAAGTAAAGGCTATTTTCTCTTGGTCCTCTGGAGTTATCCTAATCTAATTATACCCTAAAGATCTATCCATAAGTAAAAACATGGAATGGCCTGTTGTCAGATCTACAATGGTGTCAATGTTGGGAAGGGGGAAATCATCTTTAGGGCATGCTTTTTTTACATCCCAAAAATAAATGTAGATGTATATGTTTCCATCCTTCTTTGATAGAGGCACAATGTTTGATATCCATGAAGCATATGCTAGGGTTTGGATGAAGTTGGTACTGACCAATTTCTCTAATTCCACTTTGACTAGTAGAGTTACATGGGGATGCATTTTCTTGAGTTTTTCTTTTACTTGCTTGACTTTTGGAGAAATATTGAGGTGATGGAGGATTAAAGTTGGGTCTAATCCTAGCATTTCTATGGTACCATACAAATTTTATTTGCCTCTATTTGAAGAAGCAAATGAATGTGGTTCTTTCCTCTATGCTTAAAGACTGCACCAAATATATGATCCTTGGTTCCTACTTTGTACCAATGTTGACTTTTTTCAGTTGGTTTGATTAAGATGGACTATATTTCTTCGAAGTGCTCAGGTAAGGTATTAATCATCTCATCCATGGGTGCCACAATTGGGTTTTCACCATTGGATGCATCACTTCTATTTATTTTCATTTTTTCTCAAGATCAACTACAACTTGTTAGTGATCTCAAGGCCATGAACTGCTCAACATGTTCTAGTATGACTGAGGTGATTGATATCAGACCCGACTATGTGTATTTCTTTGGTTCTTCATGGAAGAGATGGTTCAACCATGTTAAGGTAGACGAAGACATCATGGTCAGTGTCAAAATGGAGAATATGGTGAGGCTTAGTTGTATCCTAGCTAATGAGTTTGGGATAGACTAGGGAGAGTGATTCATAATATGAAAAGGGTTCTACGGGGTTCAAAGACATGACCTTGTTAGATGGCTCATACATTGTTTTAGTTAGGTCTATGACATGTGCTTCCTCTAAGGTGTCAAGAAAAGTAGAGCTCATGAGCAGCTTGTAGTAGTCATCTTCGACTGCTATTGGAAAGAAGTCAAGAAATAGGGTTTGAAATTGAAACCTTTCAATATGTTCATCATCCTAATATGATTTTATGTGATGTGTCTATTCTGTAGGAGCCCCTAAGTTGTTCTATTGTACTCTGACTCTTGCTGAAGTAAGATCTAGTGAGAGATTGATCCTTTTGTAGTGAAATCATTAGATACAAGGATGTGAACAACATCATGTTCTTTGTCATGGATGGACTCTTTAGATAATGATTCAAATTCCCACTTAGTAGAATCATCATCATCTTAGTTATTGGAGGTGTCCATGAGTGGTTCTCTTGTGTGGTGTGAACTGGCGAGAGATAGATTTACATTTATTATATAAATTCTCGTCTTGCTATTACCACATCTTCCTTTCGATACCCATGCCAAAGTGGAAGAGGCAGAATCACTATGCTTGGGAAGAGACTCAAGGGTGCTTTGTGCCTTGCCTTATTAGCTATACTCTACCCCTCTTTTGGATTTTTTGGACTAGAACTATGCTATAAGAGGTTTGACAATGCCTTTCCCTTTCCCTACGGGACCATCTCCCATATATCCCATCTTTTTCATTAGATAAAAACCTTTTCTATGTAGATGGGGGGAATGTAAATATTTTGTTTACTAATTTCTTCTAATGTGCTTGGGGTTACTCCACTTGCCTTAAAAAAATGTGTGTGATATGGTCTAGTGGTGGATGATGGTTTTCCATGAGATCTTGAAGAGAGTGCGGGTTTAAATAAGGAGACTGAGTACTCACCTACCCCTCTGCGTTGCAGTTTATCCTTCCTATCAAACTCCTTCATCAACCTATCCATTTATTCATAATGTGTCTATTTAGGGTCCTTTGATGCTAATGGTGAAGGAAGGGAAGAACTTGAACAACCAACTTTCTCTTTACCCTTAGTCTATGTACATGAGTGATTGTTATTTTGGCTAGTAGAAAATGAAGTGTCTATCGAAGTGGATCAGCTAATGTCATCTATCAAGGTGCCAATGTCTTCCTTGTTATGAGGAACAAGGGAGTTACAATATTGTGAAAAGTTTTGGTCCCCAGTATGGTCACCTCTTGAACCATGTATGGAAATTTAAGACACTGATGCTAAGTGGAGGGAACAGCTTGCATGTCATGAATCCACAATCTTCCTAATAGGATGTTATAAGTTAATTGCAAGTCTAAGACTAGACAAATAGTTTCTTTCACAACTAGTCCAACCCTTATCGGTAGAATAACCATGCCTTTGGAGGATCTCTCCTCATCATCATAAGCTTTAATGGAAAATTTCTTCCTTGGATCAATAGCATCTTCCGTATATCCTAGGGCTTTCACTAAATTTAGTGTGAAAATGTCGAGACCTACCCCAAAATCAACCAATGCTCTCTTAACTTTGTTTCTATGGATAAAGGCTTAAATATGCAAAGGGGAATTTTGTGGCTAGATGACAGACATGTCATCTTGGGCTAAAAAGGAGATGCAATGAGGAGCCACAAGATTGTTGACCATGTTTTAGAACCTACTCACATCTAGGTCATTTGGCACTAAGGCTTTGGTAAGGATTTCTTTATGCTCTGGTGAGATTTGCAACAACTCAAAAATGGAGATATAAGTGAGAATCTTAAGTAACCAATTGACCAAATTGTATTTAGGCAAGGAGAAGCAAGTAAGTTGCATGATTAGAATTTGTCGTGGGTCCTGGTAAAATGACTTTAGAGGCCTAGCCTTGGGTAACAACATTTGAAAATTGTTTTTATCCTAAATTATGATGACATTTAGGGTGTCATCAAATCCATAAATCATGTCAATGGTGTTATTGTAATAATGTGTGTAATTAACCTTATCATGAGGGGGTGCCTTTTGATTAGCTCTGCAGGATTCACACTTTTCATGACTCATGAAAGGGTTTTTGAAGGTCATATGGTCTTCATTGTTGTTAATGTTATTCACTTTGATAGTTTCATTATTGATTAATTTTTGTATGTCCTCCTTAAGGGAAAAACAATTATTTGTTAAATGCCCACTATTTCAGTGATAGGCACAAATGTGCTTGTCATTCCACCACTTCAGTTTGACTTGGGGTTCATAGGGTTTGGCCTCAAGTAGCACAATGAGTTCATCATCCAAGAGGGTTTATAAAGTACTCTCATAAGACACCCCGATAGATGTACTGGTATCTTCATGGGGGAGGAGCCTAATTATAAGCAACTTGTTCATTAGATGTAGAGGGAGTTGTTGTATTATATCGATAAAACAAACAGGTGTTATCTTGTCGAGGTGTGTTTGGGTTGGTGTTGTTGATGATAGGACCTGGTTGATTTAGAGGGGGTTGAGTTTGAGGTTTGACATGGTTGGCTTCAACCACCCCATCATTGGCAGTGCTTTTGTTATTGGTTATCCACCACAATTTTTGTTTGTCAGTGGATTGATCAAAGGAATTGTGATTCTATGTGGAATTTTTGGAGAAACACTTACCATCTTTAGATAATTTAATAATGTCATTATTTATCAAGGTTTCTTCTACCTTAGCAGCATTTTCTAAGGTAGTCTTAAAATATTTAGGCCCTTAGAGTTGGAGCCAGTAATTCATCGATTTTGAGAGACTATTGATGAAGATGTATGTCCTCTCTTTGTTTGGTATGTCTCTATGATACTTGGCAAATGTGTGTCTCCACCATTGTAGGAAGACCTTGAATGATTTTCTAGGAATTTCTTTTATGTTACACAAATCAATCATTGTAACTTCCCTTTCAATGTTATAAGAATATTGAGTGATAAAAATGGAAGCCAATTGGTCAAAGGTTTTAATGTTGGAGGGTATCTTGGAGAACCACTCCATGGCTTGCCCCCTGAGGCTTCTAGGAAATAGACACATTAGGTAAGTCATGTCATCAAAAACTCCATACTTAGGGTATACAATTGCCTAAGGTGATCTTGTGGATCTGATGTACCAAAATATTTATCATATTTTGGTATCTACACATTTTGAGGGAAAGGTGAGAAAGTAATGCTTTTATCAAATGGAAGAGGGCATATCTTATCAAGATTGAATTTTGCGGGTTGTATTTTCTCTCACTTCATCCTTTCCATTTTCAATTGTAAGTCTTGTAATTTTTGTGTGAAAATATCTAAGGGCGACTCTTCTTTATCTCATTTTAGATTGCTCACATCAAATCAGACAACAATTTTGCACCTTGTTGAGCTAATGCTAGTATGTAGCATTTTTTGTGTTTCTCAAGTATCTTGTCCATGATATCGACAAGTCCAAGATTTTGTTGAAAGTCTTCAATTTTAGTTTTAATGCTCTTTTCATCCCATATGTTAGATGAGCCCATTTTGGCAAAGGGTTATGAACTTTGGTCGAACAAGGGTGACATGTGAGTAATTAGGTTTGGTGAGCAATTTATTGGGATAATAGGTTCAATGAGATCTAGAGGTTTTGTGCATTTGATGGTTTTGCTGGCTATTCTAGCACTCACCCGTATAGGTGACCAATTTGGCTTTGTGGTTACAATGGTTTGGCATAGTAGCTTGAGAAGTGAATAAGATTCCTCTAACTCTTATGCATTTTCACAATATGAGGGTTTTTGTTGACCATGATTTTTTTGGAGTAATAAGCTAGGTTGGACAAGGTGTTTGGAATTAATGATAGGATAAGTTCACCCTTATGAAGTTAGGTAGGGAATGGATGTGTGTGTGTGGATGTTTCTAGCTTGATGTGCGAAATGAAGAAGTTAGGGTTGTTGGATTAATAATATCGTTCATAGCTTTGCTTGTTTCAAAAATAGTTTTGGTCAATTTTAGGATCTCCTAGTCTAGAGAATATCAATGGGAAAAAGGGTATCCAAATTTGTTATTCGTTTGCAAATGTCGAGTATGCAGATAGCCTCTATTTTAGGTTCTTTCTTAGATGTGTCATAGGATTGATTAAATGCACTATTTCATTGATCATATGCGCTATTTAGATATTCAAATGCACTGTTTAAATGTTCAAATGAATTATTTTATCTGTCATATGCATTGTTATGCAAGGAAAATGTGTTATTTAAAGCTTCAAATGTGTTGTTTTATAGTTATATGCACTATAAAAGAGTTTAAAAGCATCACATAATTATCCAAATGCAATGTTTAAAGAAATAGATGCATTTTTTTAGAGTCTTTTAATGATGTTCTAGTTTTGGACTTCATTTCTCGTTATCAGTATATAGTTACTTCTTTTGGAAGGACTATGATTTGAACTAGAGTTTGTTATTAAAATTTTTAAACACGTCCAATCATAATAGTAGAGGCCACAATAAAATATAAAACCACATGCACCTAGGAAATGGAAGAAAAGTGCTTCCTAACAAGGTTATCTAGAGTTGGTGACTAGTGGGTTTTAGTTTTTAACCATCAATGTTTGAATTTACCTCTCCTAAAACAGAGAACTTCCCACCAACGCTAAGGAGGTTTTGTGCAATCCCTTATGGGACTACTAGAGAAAGGCTATGTTCTGAACATAAGTGGCTTGCATTTGATTAGGAATGCAAGATTGGGAGGCATTCCCTCTCACTGGCCCTACTAAGGAAACTCAAGAGGTAGTCTTTCTATGGCTAAGTAATCCTACCTACTAGAAAGTAGGAAAATGTAAATCATAAATAGGTCTGGGAATTTGATCACTCTAGGAGAGTGAGAGCATATCCCTACTATTCTAACCTCCCAAACACAACAAACAAGTTTTTTTCAATTCCAATCCCTTAACTATAGTAGACAAAGGGGCTCCTAGTTAAACTATGTGTTTTTTCTTTCCCTATTTGATAGTTACTAAACCTCACAGAAGGTTTGGCATTCTGATCAACTCTTGTGAGTTGAGATCATAGGCCTAATTTCAATTAGATTAGTAAGGTCAAACATACTACTTAGAGTAGGTAATGTTTTTAAAAAAAGATGTCACAATCTAAGTCATGAGAATTTTGATCTACTTACCTGTTTCAGAGCTAGCAAAGGCTAGGCACAGTTTTTAGGGTCTTCATTCATGTCACACATTTCAAGCAGCCTAAGAGTTCTTGTTAATTTAGATGAGGTCTAAAAATAATCAAAAATCAGATTTGAACATTAGATGTGAAGGTTAATAGCTCGGATAAGATGTATAACAAAAAACAATATATGTGTCACAGAAAGTGGTATATGCACTATAAGAATGTAATGGGCACCCCTGGATGTCCCAAAAAACTAAACCAAATTGCTGAAAGGAATTAAACAGTTTGCATTCAACTTCTTAAAACCCCTTATAACTCCGAAAATCAAACGTTTATTTGTTTGTTGTGTTTTGTGCATGGAATTGGTATCATACAACATAAACAAGAAAGAAACTACAATAATATGCAAAGTGGAAATGAACGGCTACTAATAAAATGTTATTTTCAGAATTCATAAAACCAAATACATGGCAAATTTATCAACTCACTAATTACTTCAGCAGTATTGACATAATACTCTAGCCCATGCTTTCGAACTTGCTGCTACAATACTTTGTCCTTCAATCAGTCCACTACCTTCGTAATACCATTCCCTCAAAGTGGCATAAGCGTCGGACAAGTAATGAAGAAGATATGAGCAAAATACCAAATCTGCCTGTAGCTGGAAATGCAACTAAACTGCCTGATAATGACACCAATTAAAAAGAATTCCAAAGGCCAAACCCCAAGGGAATGATGTCTAGAATGTTACAAGAGAGGATAGACGTCCTCAAATGCCAAGAACGGAGCTGCAACTCACACACCAATTTCTTCTCATATTCAACTTGTCTAATGAAGCCACAAATGCTTCCTTTTATTCTATTCCCACGGGTCTGCTCAAATCATATGGGCAATGTGGGATAAAAGATGTGTAATATAAAACATATATTAAAATACCCCTTATGTCTCCCTTGGGTACACATCACCATAAAATAAATATTAAAGTAACACTTTAATATTTTACAATTAAATTAGATGTTACTTTAATAAAACTTCAAGCATTAAAATGTATTAGCAATCAGACTCCAAATAATGCGAGTGATAGCTAATCGGAAAGCTCTCACTGAGGAGTATCGAATCCAACCACCAAAATTGACCTGCACTGTGTCCTGTCGACTTACTAAAAATAGTAAGTATGCCTGAAACTGAGTAAATCAACTTCATTTTGGCCCAAACTGGAAATGACTAGGCCAAAACACTCCAAGATCCCATTAAACCCTTCGTTAGCCCTTGGGACCATGTAGAACAAGGCTAACACACACACACTTGGTCAACTGCTAAAATGGGGACATTACAAAGAATCTTCAAATGTGTTATAAAAATGAGCAAACCTGCTATAACAATAAGAAAATGCACTATAAAAATGATCTAATGCATTGTAAAAATGATCAAATCACTATAAGAATGAGCAAATATGCAACAAAATGCTTCAAATGCATTAAAAGACTAGGTAGAAGCATTAAAATGATGTGTAAAAGCATTGCTACATCAGGGGAGTGGCAAATCCGATCTTTGTGAGCTTGGAAATGTCTTTGAAAGTCTTCTAATCTCATTATAAATCTTCTCACACACTATAAAACTTGTAGAAGGTTAAACCTATGCCAAAAGTAGAGAAAAAAAAGCAAATCTAAAAGAAAAGTAACAGATTAGTAAGAAAACTTGAAGAATAGAGAGGCTTTAATACAAAGCCCCATGGTGGGTGCCATTTTTTACATGGTATATTCATGTATTCATGAAACCTTAGTGAAAAATGCAGATGAAATGACAACAAACTAGACGAAACCTAAGAAATCATTGTCAAAATGAAAACTCTACGGACATCCCATGTTTCCCTAACTACAACTGCTAAGAATGCTCTCAAACCAACATCTTAGTGACAATTAAAAAATAAGAGTATGCTTTAAATGTAGATCTACCAGTATGTATACAAGATCTAAGATGAAAATGCAGATTATATGCGAGTAACAACTCTTAGAATACTATCAAAATTGGCATGCAATGAGCTAAACATGTGTTAAGATGATACTAAATAACATGAAAATAAAGCTAAATGCTATAAAAATGACATTTACTTGCTAGAATAACAATGCTAATATGCTCAATATGACAACTCTGAATATGCCTATAATGTAGATGCCTAAAACTTAGGTCCTTTTGCTCTTGAATTCTCTTTCTATATATAAGATTTTAGAAGGGGTTGGGGTAAGAATCTTATTTTTATCTTTGACTAGTGGATAGAGGTGAAATTGAAAATGTCTCATAAGAGACAAGAGGAGGAGTCCAAAAGTCTTGAGTTTAACATGAAAGGCCAATGAAAGGCCAATGAAACTATGTCATGTGCCACTATAGGGGATACATATGCACCTACAATTCGAGAAACATGTGTATGGTAGTTGCTTACTGAAATATAAAAGCATCAAGTGTAGCTAATCATAACATAAATAGTTGAAACACATATAATATAACAATAAAATATCTAATGAAACACTTAAACTCAAGTGATGGGATCTGACATAAAGAATATCATGGCATTGATCATCTCATTTTTTACTCCTTACTATACTTTAAATAAATATTTCATTTAAATATACAACATTAAATAATTATTTACAAACATATGATCATATATAAGTGAAATTCAGTAATTAAAATATCCAACAACATATAAGGCATAAGATAACATTTATTTCAATCAAATCATCTTGATACACAATCAATAGTGTTGAATAAAAAAAAAATTGTTGAATTTTCAGGACTGTTGCAAATGTACTAAGTATTGCCATGATATTTGGCCTGTGTTTTCCAAATTGCAGTGTCCTTATATTTGCATGAGGAATAAACCAAGAGAATAGACATGTCCCTTTGGGACATGTCTATTCAAAAATATGACAAATATAATGACATTAATTAATAGTTATATATATAGATATATAGATATATAATTGTGATTATATTAATTACTTTTGACCTCATAGGTTTATCTTACCAAAGCTATCAAAACATCAATGCTCCCTCTTAGCTAGGGAGGATAAACACGAAACATGGATTACACCATTGGTAATATTAGGTATGACAAAAAAATATCTTTGATTAGATGATATCCATCAGTTTGATATCAAAGTTGATAGTATGAGTATTGGCCCCCCGAATTATCAACAATATTCACCAAGTACTCAAAAGATTTTGATATCACATCTGATATCAAGAGTATTGACCTCCCAAAATATTTACATCTGGTATTCACCAAGTACTAAAATAAGGTGTGATATCACATTTGACATCATGAGTATTGGTGTCCCTGAATATCATACGATATTCACCAATTACTCAAAATAAGGTTTGATATCACATCTAATATCAAGAGTATTGGCCTCCCAGAATATCAATGATATTCACCAAGTACTCTTTGAGTAATGGCTTCCCAAAATATTGAGATGCAAGACATTCACCATATGCTCATTGTTTGATCTCATAATACAATTTGTTCATCACTTTACAACAACTTCTATAAATACAAGTGACTTCATTTGGAATTTGTCACTTCCTCATGATATACATAGGGGGTAGGTTCATTAAAATCACATAGCCACAAGGTATATTCATGAGTCATAGTCCTCATGATTGATAGAATTTATTGATCATTGGAGAATCCATCTCAACATGGTTTACTCCCTCTAAATCAATATAACTGAGATCACTTAAGGTTGACTAAATCATATCCTCTATCTACTCCCCTTGTTTCAACATTGCCTCTAATGAAATGATAGGCTCCCTCTGAATCTCAATCTCCCTCTTTCTCCTACAAGAAAATTCTTGGAGGAAAAGATCAAGGAAAATAGTAATAAATACTTATCTCAGATGCATCAAATCATAAAAATGCCTAATACTTATCTAGAAAAATACAAGTTATCTCATATTTCTAATAGCTCCTTCTACTATTCAATATTATTCATAATATAAATTATTGAATAGCATCTTTGGATAAATTTCCCTTTGAAACATCATTCTTATTATAAATGCAATTATATAAATATGCTCCTACATATAAACATGTTGTATAAGGTGAAAGTAAAACAAGTATTAATATTTTTGTGTACCATACTTTTTGTACTCGCATGATCTTACATAACATCATGAAATATCATTTTGAATAGATATATATTTGGAATTCTATTTTATATACATAATATATATATTTCTCATATATCATATAATAATGTGATCAAATAGAAATTACTATACCTTGTATACTCATTGTAATGAGATTGGTGTGTTCAAACATATACACTACTACATTTAACATCAATTTTTGACCAAAAGTTTCGACCATCAACTAAATAAATTTAGGGTGGTCGAAATGTAAAGGAAAATATTTCTTTTTTTTACATATAAGACCCGTGTTGGTCCAAATTTTGACCAACACAGGGCTTATACATCCGCAAAGTTTTAAAAAAAAATTCCCTTTTACGTCTTTTGTGCTCGGTTTCATTTCACGTTTTTGGAGCATTTTCGCATGGTTTTCTTTGCAGCCCAGTTTCATTTTAGGTTTTCTCTATAGTTCCCACCCACATGAATAATGATGCTTGCTAGCCTTGCCAATAATATGAAAGGGGGCCCTACATTTGCATCAATATAGGGGGGTAGAAGAGTAGTTTGAAACTCTCGATATTGTCTTTCTTTCATTCTTCTTGTTGTGCTTGACTTCAAAAGCTCTTCCATTCACAACCTCCAATCACACCTACATCTCTGATGGTCGAGGACAGTCCTGGTTTGAGCATCCATATCTGAGATTGGCATTGATAGACCAGTTGGTTGAGTACCAGCCTTAAGGAATGAATTTTTGCATGGTTTTTGCAAAGCCCAGTTTCATTTAGGGCTGGTCTTCAAAGTGAATCAAACCAGAATTTGAGGGTTGCTAGAGAGAATCTGGTTAGTTTTTTTGTGATATATTGTTTGTTTGTTTTCAGTGACTAGAAGTGAACATGGAAAAGAACTTACTGTGAGCACATGACAATAGAGTTTTTGGAATAGAACCTAGTATTGATCTTTTAGGTTTTGGGAGTCAGTATTGTGTATTTTTGTTGCATCATTGCCACCACTTCTCCCATGGGAGGTCTCGACAAATTGTTCCCTTGAATGCACATAAATACCACCCTCACCAACACTTCTACTTGTTCTAGATCGACCTCACTACCCAACCTTGGATCTGACATGCCCACAAAATTTCCAGCCACCATCTCATTGAACAACTAGTCTGGATAATATTGCTTACTTGGGATTTCCATTGGATTGAAGTTTTTCCTTCCACTGACGAGCTCCAACAACATATGGCCATAGCTATACACATCCACTTTCACATTGATGGGCAAATCGCTTATCCAATCTAGTGCCATAGATCCCCTCATTCTTCTTAAAATAGTCAGAGTGTAGCTTTGTTCCTATTATTTAAGTAATCCCTCTTTCCACTCTTTCACAATAAATAAATAAAATTTTCTTTTTTCACCTCACACATGGCTAAAATAGTTAATAATATTAGTATTTAAATATGCCTGAAGCCCCTTAAAATGTTCCAAGAATCAAAATATCTAAAGGCACTTGTTATTATAGTTCCATTATTCTCTCCACCAAGCCCAAGAATATAGCCAATATAGATGCACACATCCCTTATTTCCCTCATGGTTTCAACCACTTACTATGATTAGTAAGCTCATACGAGATATTCACAATTTAAAACCTTCAATCTCCACCTTTCATCTTCACCTTTATCCTACAGGGATCCTATCAACCATCCTTCACAATGATCTCATCATTAGATCTTTACTATCCATTCTCCATTCCAAAATTCTATAAATTGAGCCACTCCCTCATCCATTCCAAGAATCCATCAAGTTTGAGCAAAGTATATGCTATCAAATCAAGTCATCCTTAAGAAAATGAGCATCTACATATCAATTAGTCAAGGAGAATATTATTAAACAATGGAGGCTTTGGTAACATTTGAGTCAAGTTTTTGATGGTAATGTTGTTTTCACACTCTTTTGTTGAGCTCTATTTGGAGGTTTTTTTTTAGCTTGCACAAGAACATGTTTTTTTTTAGTTTGATTCTATTGTATTCAAATCTTTTGACAGTTACACAAGTAATTGATAGATGGATCACACAAGGTTTTGAACCCAAGTGAGTTCCATATGAAACATAATCATAGGCCTTGTTCATTAGGCCAATGGATAATGGAATAGTCTACCTTGAATCTAACATTTGATTCATAATTGATGTTCAAGCCACTTTTGAATCAATCATCTTTATGTAACCAGATTATAATTCCAACAACTATAAAACTAAATATTCCTAGAAGTCACATAAATATTGGTTTCTGCCACTTTTGCATGAACTTAGTTGGTAACTAGTTGATGGTTTTCTTCACTTTTGCCTGAATCTTGTCTAGAATTGATCATGACATGAGTCCAAATTAATACTCTCTCACAATTTTTATATACCATCAAATCAATTTTGGAGTTGAATGAATATGATATTGAAATGTGGATGATTGATTATGACAAACAACAATTTTCAATTTTCATATATGATATAAAAAATGAAGCTGAGATTTTATCATAAACAAATTTAGTGAAATAAGTACCTTTCAGTTTTAAATTCTAATCAAAGAAGTATCAGCACAAACTCATGATTCCATATTGAAAAGAAAAATGAAGTATGACATAAACTTATGATGCATATTAGGAAACAAAATAAACTTATGAAATCTTCCATAAATGTAAAAGACCCAATGGCAGGGGAATGGTGTTGAATAACATGTGAATGGTGTGGAGTATCAGGCCAAATCGGTAGTGTTGGTGGATGGAGAGAATAAAAGTGGGAAAAGAAAGGAATATCAGTGATGAATTTATCTTTATCCTTCAATGTGACCCCTGATTCATCCCTTCCATTTGATGAATTTACAAATATAATAGCCAGACAATGCACAATTTTGATCCCATGCATTGAGAAAAAGAGGATGCTTTGTGCACAAGTGCTAGGTCAGTGTGCACTAGCCATCAATCATGATGGGACTTGGGTGGTTTTGTGGATTCCTAGAATAAAATCCATTTGGAATGAATTACAGTAGGGAGCCCAGTGCTTAACTCAATTTCATAGAAAAGAATCCAAAATCAATTATTTGTTAAGGTGTCTTCTTACCTAGAATTTTACCTCGGATAGTTTAGTGAGTCCAACTTTTTAAGATTTGTCCAAGATTTCATTAGGAACCTCATTTAAAAAGTAATTCTAGGATAGATTTGAGGTAGGTACCAGTCTGCAAAAATAAGATATGTGTGGGGTAGACATTCCACCAAATAAAAATAGAATGAAAGATCAGTATAGTCTTTTTCAAACCTAATATTTAATGATTAAATATATCAGGCTTATCAAAGAAACTTTTTGAAACTGGCAAAAAAATTATGTCTACTCATTTATTTTGTTAGAATACTACAGCCACTTCTATTAGCAGATAAGATTTTATTTGATAAATTTGGTTCAGGTATACTTTTCACTTGATGAAATCAACCATTTTAGTTTTCAAGTGATATCATAAGTTTATATCAGCTAAAAAACATGCACTAAATCGTTCATTCAGTTTTTTGTCTTCCTATATAGGAACACTAATTGTTTTTTAAATTTCCAATTTATTGTACATATTTACACCATGTGCAATTCAACTTTTTTGGCAAATTATAGTTTTATTAACTACTTATGATCTTAAATGAGTACAATTGAGCCTGCCCTATGATCAAGCTTGTTGCATGTAAAAAATTTGCCATTGAATTTCTATTCATTGGTCTGATTTGTAGGCATCTCATTAGGTTTCTCAATCTGATATGCTCTAAAATTTGTTGTCTTAGAACATTCTCCTTGTTCATAACACAATCCTTGCTTATCTCCAACTGGTTTTTGCCTTTTTAGCTGCTCATAAAGCTTTTCAGTGCTCAATTTGAATTCATGCTTGAATTTCTTTGCTTTAGCTCTATCATCCCTTAAGACTTCATTCACATTCTCAAGTTCTGGCTCATTATGCTTTGTTTTATTTAAATCAAGTTGTATCTATCCGATGTGAGTCTTAAATTAGTGACATTCATCTGATTTCTCTTTTAAGGCCTTTTTAAGTTTTTCTTGACTTTCTTGCCTCTCATTCAATTCCTTAGTCAAATTGTAATGTCAGTACTGATTTTGGATATACAAAACAAATGACAATCTATCAATGAATTTGAAGACTAGTACTTTGTTTACTTAGGCAATAGAGTCTATTGCAATGTAGATTATTTAGGTACAACTTTGTAGGAAAATGTTATTTTTAACATCAACTGTTTTGAAGTTATAGAACACAAGAGGTTAAAACACATATGCTATCCACTAACACTCTAAAGGATTTTAACTTATTCAAATAGAAGATCAATCAGACAAGGATGAAGAAGCATACATGAATCTCTTAGTTACCTTGATTATAAGACAAATTCTAATAAAAAAGGGAGGGAGGATATTAAAAAAATATTTGTTGCATACAAAGACATTCTTCTTACAGTGCATAGAGCATGTTGGTAGTGGCTTCTGTAGCTTTTGTTTTTTGATCTGGTGGGTGCTAAGGAGGAAGAGTCTACTAAAAATGTCTGGCCAAGGAAGTATCAGTCCATACAGAACATGAAGGCAGGAAGATTGCAAAACAATGAGTTGTTGCAAGATTGCATCCTTAGAAAGGCTAGACTATGGATAATATGATGTGATTAATATCAAATAAATAAAAGTAGGGGGATGTATTTTATTGAGAAGGGAAGGTGAACTTTGTGGATTGGGGAGAAAAGTAGGTGTTTGGGATATCCTTCAATCGTCAAAAATGAGTAAAAGCATAAAGTTGTCAGCAAAAAATTAATTTGATCTCTTATTCTACTACAGTGAGCGGTTGTAACATTTATACCAATTTTATTTGTGGGATACACACTCTTGATAAGTTAGTTAGCCTTGCGACTAAGGTCGATGGGGAATGTTGACAAGTGCAACCTGAGCATGAGTTTAAATTTGGTATTTCCTTGGGGATATTTACTTATTTTCCAAATAGAAGGTATCATCTCCACTTTGTCTATCATGATAAGTTGTCACAATATTTTTGAATGAATTTATTTTCTTATGTGTATTTCTTCTCATAGAATGAAATTAGCCGAATGAAGCTGAACATGTGGATGCTTGATGACTCGGTTCAAGAATATTGTGTATATAGAGGCCTTATACATTCTAGTATAATTTCTCCCTCATATAAGGTCACTTATGGATTCAGGAAAATGCAAGATGCATTTTCAAAGGGTGTCTTTTGTTAGTTTTGAGACACCAATAATTTTTGAAATAAATAATTTATCCTCAGCAAGATATTACTTGAAATTGTCATAATCTGTGACTTTTGTTGACAAGTTTAGACATCTCTCTCACAAGTAGATCATTGAAGCTAATTACAGATGATACCAATCCAGATAATACATGCTCAAAGGAATTTTCTACTATTAACATTAGGAGTGGATAAGAGTAGGTAGTTATTAAAACCATTTCAAATGACGTGGTGATGTATAAACTCCCATTAAATTTCTCACATAAGCATGATTAAGATGTTGAATTGAGATCTCCAATCAAACATTTTCATGGTAGTGAAGCTTACAGCTCCAACAAGACTTGTCATATTGATAAATTAGGACTACATCTAGAAAATCATCCTAGGTGGAAAGGGAGACATAATGAGAGTGAATCACAAGGGAATTTAACGATGGATTCTACCAAACAAAGAGATCATAATCAACTTCTTTATGGAATCAGTAGTAAGACTCTTGATCATGTACATGTGATCAAAAAAAGATCAATTTTCCCTTAAGGAGATCATTTTTTCTTAGATACTTACCCTCAATTCTTTTTTATCTTTTATTTAGGGTATTTTGAATTACAATTATGCTAATAAAATTGAATTTGTATTGGAGATGCAAGAACTGGTAAATAAAGGCATATTTGTTATGGTTGTTAAAAATATCAAGCAGTGGAATTCAAACTTCTTTGAGGAAAATATTATGTTTCTATTTCAACTAAAGAAAGTATTGAGATGTTCTCATTGATTATAATTTTTACTATATTTGATATAAAAGGATGGTCAATTATTTCTATGTTCACAATCATGACATTTTTAGACTACTAGTTATGATATACAGGTTGAGTTTCTTAAACTTGTAAGAGATGGGGATTATACGGGGACTCTCAGAGCTTCACGATCTAGCATGGGTCCTTTTTCTTAAAGATATTCAAAAAATTTGAAACCTTTGAAAGAGATAATACTAACATTGACAAAGCTAGATGATAGTGCATCAATAAATTAATGCATTTTGTTAATTTTTCTTGCGACTTTGCTTCAGGTATGATCTAGAATTTTAATGACACAACTATTAGTGATGTTATGACATGAAGGACTTCATATTTTGGTGCATCATTTTCTTATTAATAAATTTGTGCTATATCAGAAATGCTATCATAGTACAGCATGATTATTTTATCTCTGGCTTAACAATTTGACTTATTTTATCATCGCATATTTCATCTCTAATAGTGGACCCTACTTTTCAATCCATGTCATTTCTCAAATTACATACCATCTTATATCTATGTTGTATATTTATATCTAATGTCTTCATTGCTATGTAGAATCTTTACTCCTCTTCCACGTGAATGTGGCAAGCAGATTCCATTCATCCATATCTGATGCACCACATATTGCCTTCAACATAAGACTCGTTTCACACATGGAGATATTTCTCTATCATAATCATCTTTACCATAATCTTCATGTTGCAGATGTGCTTTAAACTCCATGACATTAAAGACTTCTTTTACTGCAAAATTTTAGTAGAATATAATCATATCTTTCTGACATGCCCCGTGTAGGGCCATGTCCCTACATGGCTTCACCCACATAGCATCTTATATATACTATCAATGTTTTTGCCAATTGGAAAATGCAAAAAACAATATTGAAAGTGATTTCAAGAAGATACTTACAATTCTAGCAGTCAAACTATATATGCAAAACCTGCAAGAAAATTTGATTAATCACATCATCAAGAAGATACAAGTTAGTGGATCCATCACATTAAGGGTATTCATATAATTTAAGAAGGTATTAAATCTAATCCTAATTTCCTTAACAAATTCAAGTCGGGGACAACACACATTGGTAATAGAGGAATCTATTCATTAAGCATCTTTCCACGTTGCTATATTTTTTGCTAACTTTATGAGCACCCACACAATGCATAAAGAAGCAGACATTGTATTAGATTTACACATATAATATGAGAACTAAACCTATTCATGAAGTTCAAAATTAGCTAATACTTCTTTAGTTTCTTTTTCAACAAACGTTTCAATGCAATATTGGTTTGATGTTTTAATTTTGAGCACCCCTTTTACAAATAGCTTTATTTTTTATTCATTTTTGATCAGTTTAAAAAGTCATTGAAGATAAATTGATGTAATAGCTCAAATGTTCAATCAGATTTATAGGGAGATTACTCCAAACTTTGGTTTGGTTTGGATCGATGACCTAAAAATTTGGCTTGATCTTCATAAGGAGAGTTACTAACACTGTGTGATTTGTCTAGGATGGTAAGCTTCCAAGAGAAAAGAATAACTTACCAAAGATTGGTTGAATGGTTTTTACTAGTTTGGTCTTGCTGTGGAAACTTGACATCATTAACATTACCTTCATGAATCTTAAGTCAATATTCAGTTGAAGATCTTGCAATCTCACTGTTTTGATCCTAAATTAGAAATTGATCTCAAACTATATTTGACATCAACTGAAGCATGAATCTTCATGCATATTGTGCAATATATGACATTTTCTTGTTAATAGAGATGAGAAGAAAGAGTAAATAGATGTGTCCTGTCACCCCTATTCGACATGCCAATATTGTTCTTTCTCCCTTCAGATGGTTCACCAAAGCCATGAGGCTCTACGATGGGCTTTCTGATGGTTTTATGTATTGTTATTTAATATTTATCTAATTAATAATATTATAATTTGATTGATCAACAAGATAATAAAAGAAGTGCTAAAGAATTACTATGTGGAACCATTATAATGAGGGATATAAATACCAATCATGGAATTCCTCAAAACTAAAAGAATTGATGTTCATTCTTTGAAAGTTTCAATAATTTTAGCTCTGTTCAAGTGTCCATTATAAGAAACTTTCAATAATAATTTCAATACCATTACCGAATCCTCAACACAATTCTATGGCAACCTCGAATCCTGAGTCTCTCTTGTCATATATTACTTAGAACAGCACTCCATGCACACACAATATTTGTTTATAAATACAATATGTTCAGCCACTTATATCAAATCACTAGCAATTCAATCAATTGTAAATGCCTTCCATTAAATACCACACTACCACACTATCATTAGAGACAACAAAAATTCAAGTTCACTTTGAAATACACATATGCATTCTCCTGAACTTGCATTCTACATTGCAAAACAACAAGTAGTCAATGGTATGGAGTCTAGAGTTCAATTTATATACATACAATAGATACAAATTCTAGTTCTTGTTACCTTTATCAACTCTGTTGGGCATAGTACAAAACTTATTAATGCTCCACCAAAAGTTGTAGAAGGAACAACAATCTAAAGTTTGGGCTTGCCGCTACCAGGATCTCCTCCCTTTCCAAAGAACCCCAAATAGCAAAAGAAAACAAACAAATTCAAGACCGTTTAAGCTTTACCCAATAATAATATCCTAGGAGTCCAAGAACAAAATTTGACTACAAGGGTGTTGACGAGAAGTGTGGGGCAGCATCCCTTCAGACCATATAAATTCTTCTACAGTTCATGTTTTGAATGCCACAAAAACCTAGAATTAACATTAGAATCCATGGTTTGAATAATATAAAGTCTTAGAATCAATAAAAAATGCATGGTTTGATTGCTATGAAAACTTAGGACCAGTACTAAATTTCATGCTTTGAATGCAATAAAGACTTAGAGTAGTCATATAATGTTTTGTAACTCAACAGATTAAATGTATTGTAGTAATTACCAGTTGTGATGTAGCAAGATGTGCATGAACCTACAATGTTCATCATACCAATGGCAATCATCTTTTTATTGACATCAATATTGTAGTTCTTGAACAATGCAATTATGAGATTTCAATTATAAGACAAATGTATTAAATACAATTAGCTACCTACATTGCTTCTGATGTTTTGAAGAGTATAATTTGGAGATTAGTTATCATACAATTGTCAAAGTGGATATGTAAGACCAAAATACCTTAAAATTTGAGAAAATACTTGCATAAAAGCTCCTAAATTCCCAGCTCAAACTTTTTTGCTTTAGAGAAGCAATTATTTGGATTTTGTGCCTATACAATTGCTACAAGAGTCCATGTAGCTACTGTAACTAGAGAGTGTACAAGAGGGATCTGTTGAAGAGAGATAACTTGTGATCTTTACAAATACACTAGAATGTATTTTAGGTTAGTTCTACTCAACATATAGAGAAAAATGTTCAAGCATTCCTATTAGTGGATGAGAATCTCTCTCACTTTTATTTTCATGTTTACTTTTGAAATGATTATTTTTGCTAGTTACTTTAGACACTTCAAAGAATGTAATCCATGGTTGATCTGATATGATTACCAATTTTTGTAGTATTATGGAGCTGGCAAGCGAACAATTGTATTGATTTATATGACTGATTCTAACATGAATTTGATTGAAATTTGTATTTTAATTTATTTTAAATGTGTTCCAGTTGGGCACAACTTACAATAGTTTGTATGGTCTCTTTCACTTTAAACTTGATGATAGATGATATGTTATAGGAATTGATACCTCAGATTTTGTGGAGCATAGAACTATTTTCAAGTTGATAGTTGTATTAAAACTAAAAAAATTTGTTTGATTTTTACAGAGACTACTCTCTGCAGCAAAATAGCAATTAGGGGAGATCATCTCAGCATTTGAATTTCTAGATCATTCTTCTCTGGACATGATAAACACAAACTTCAATTTAAAATTATCTGCGTGGTGGAAATTTCTCAATAATGATATTTGTTTATTTAATATTTAGACAAGGAGACTTTTGAAATATGTTTCAGTATTATTTTTATCCATACTAACCTATTTGACATTTTTTCTATTAGTAGTGTTATTTAGTAGATGTAGTTTATAGGATATTCTTAGATGAGACTTACATTTGGGATGTTGTATGGTGAGCAGTAACACTCTGACCAAGCAGGCCTACACACCTCTCTCTGATTTGGAGAAATTTGTTAAAGACATTGAAGGGTTATTTGCTAAAAAAGGTATGTTGACCCAGGCCTTTTCAATATTTTATGACATTACAATGCATAGATTGTTAGCTGGACATTTTTACTCTGATTGTGTCAATTTATAGATGGAAATCAATATAGGGAATGGATTTGGAATTTTGTACCCTATAAAGTAGCAGTTCAGTGTTATGGAGGGTAATCATGTAGGGATACCATGTGAATCAGATTTTCTAGTGTTCCATGTACAAACATACCATTTTTATAAGATGTTCCACACACTCATGTATTATATTGCTGCCAACTATTAGTCATCCTTATATTTCTGAACATAGATATTAATACTCATTCTATTAATTATTTGAGATCTATTTTCTATAAGCTAGATTCCAAGATTCTCCAAACCTAAATGATATGATAACATTTCACCTACTCACTGCCATGAAACTATCATATGTAGTTTTCATAATTTTTATTCTGTTATTCATAACTTTTAAACTATACATTATTACACCAATCACAATGGTGGGATTGTGGATATTCAGCCTTCCTAAAACATATCCAAAAATCAAAATCATCCAACTGTTAGATAGAAATTTATGGCCTCTGCACTGAGACCGATTATTATTGTCATAGAATTTATGAGTTCTGCCCTCTAGAATGTCAAATAACTTCCAAGATACAAAACCAAACAATATCAAAACAAATTTATTTTAAAGATGCATGAATCTTATTTCCCAAAAGGTAAAACTCGGCATTTTTCCATGGTCAAAATGTGTTATTTGATCAAACCCTTATCACTAGGTCTGTAAATAAGAGTTTCAAGACAATTTTTACAAAAACCAAAGGATTTGTCAATATATTTCTCATCCAAAACCTCTAATTTTCTTCAAATGAAAGAGGATTAAATATACTTCACTTCCAAATAGATTGAACTTATTTATCAATCCATTAACATAACAATAAATGCATAAAAATAGGATGTAGCATGACTGCAAACAAAAAGATAGTTTTGAATTTACACAAATCATATTTAAAATTTCCTTGAATATTCTTACAAAGTTTAGCCAAATGGTTTTATTCATATGTTGACCCTTTCTTTACTTCTTTAAAATTCTTAATTCACAAAGCTCCTCCTAAGTCCCATTGTAGTTCGGTTACTCATTCCTTCTCTAGAAGGATTGGTTGATTCTAAGTCTCTATGCTTTTATACCTATAATTGCATGCTCACCATATAGGTCTGAAATGACACAAGACCATCTTTAAAAGAAGTAACAGTACCAAAATTAGATATTTCTCTTCCTTTGGAGGAATTGGCCTCATTACCATTGCTATCAATATAGAAAACTGGGATCTCATTAGATTATTTTTCTCCCTTTTAACTTCAACAAGCCCTATTCATCTTTAGAGATCCCATTTTTCATCACCAAATCTCCATTAAATGATCTCTAGCTTCTCATGGAGTTCCTATATTAGAAGCTTCATACATAGTATCACTTCCATCATCTACAATAGCTGGTGATAATCCAGATGTAACCAATCCACGATTGCCAACTAAAGAAATACTAGAGCCAATGTTGAGATCTAACTCCACAATAATAGCTAATGAGTTTCCATGTTTTTTTATCAATGGGTTAATCTATTGAATTATTAGAAAATTTATGAGTCAATAAAAAAAATCATCAAATCAAGCTCGGTGTTATTCTCAATTATAACATCAACCATTTAGGCCAACTGT
Source organism: Cupressus sempervirens (assembly GCA_028749045.1). Classification (NCBI taxonomy): domain Eukaryota; kingdom Viridiplantae; phylum Streptophyta; class Pinopsida; order Cupressales; family Cupressaceae; genus Cupressus; species Cupressus sempervirens. The sequence continues at coordinate 440,801,304 of CM053792.1, forward strand.
TTGTAAACTACATATTGATATTTAGTTCAAACTCAATAGTTTGGATGGTGAATCTGATAATGTTTTTATGGTTGTAGAAGAATAACTCATTTTTAGCATATCCTTGCTCAAAATAGTTTCCACAAAAATTAAGATCCACCAAATATTCTACACCTCAAAATAGGAAACAATCAAATGACGCTAGTTGTGCACACCATGTTTACTTTGGTTCTAATTATCTTCCTACCAAATAATAGTATAGGGCTTTTCTATAAAACAATGCTACTAGCTGCCACATTTCTAAAATGATCAACTGCATGCCACTATCAACTATACTCTTGCACCTATGCTTGGTGTAAGCACTAGTATATAGTACTTAAGATACCACTGAATATCTAAATCATTGTTTTTCAAAGAAGCTATAAGGCATAATTTGATTGAATTTAAATACTCGAGGCAATTCTTGAGTGCAGATGTTTCAATTCCTTAGTGTTGAAACTTGAACATATTTCATGCTTATCATTTCCTCTAGCAATTCTTAAGTAAAACATCATTAAAATAATTGTTCCCTTTGAAAGCGTCAAAGAGTGTATATATACAATATTTTTGAAGTTGTTTTGTGCTAAATGAACCTTTTGTGATCAAGTCTTGTAAATATCTTGGTTGGTACAACTACAGATTTCTTACTGGCTTTGTACTAGTACCCAAGATTAACATTGATGATATTAGTAGAATTCCAAGTTTTTCTCTTGTATTCCTATTAATTGTACTTGATTGTTGAATATGTTAAAGAAGAAACAAGTGCCAGTTAATTTACAAACTGGAACTGGCCTGAATTGCTTGATGTATTTTTTAAATGTTGAGATGCATATACTAATGAATTCTTTGTTGCTATAGGCCAAACCACAGCTGAGAGATAGGTCAAAGCTTCCAACTATTGTGGATCCTGTGATTAAAGAGTTGTTGAACTTGAAATATCTTCAGCAAGTAAGTTGCATGCAAAATATTTCTTTTGAAGGGAATTGACATTATTTTTAAAAATATATTTAGTTTATACAATTTTAACCATGTTTTGGTGGATAAAAACTTAACGTTCTTCCACATTTCTTGCCCATTTTATTACATATCTGAAATAAGACATAATCTTTCCATTTTCCAATAGCTAAATGTCTTTAACTATGATTGGAATTTGGCATAAAATGAATTTTTAAGGTTAGATTGTTAGCTAGTTCTAGTTGATCACCATTTTAAAATTAGAGGTGCTAATCCTTTCATTGAAGAGAAAATTTATAGTGCACTACATATCATCACACTTACCCAAAAAATTTGACCCAAACATTTGATTATCTATATTGAAAGTCATTTTCCACTTCATAATCTTAGCAAGAAGAACACCATAAGCGCTTGTGAACCAAGTATTTATGATGAAGCAAGAAGGAAAGAAAAATGAAAAAATGTGTTGAGTCGAGAGATAGACATTGGAAAGAAAGCCATTGATTATAAAAAGTATTAAGATCAAGTTTAAAAATAATGTTTTAATTGACAAGCACAAAGCAAGATTAGTAGCTAAAAAGAAACAAATTTTCCTTGTACATCTGTGCACTATCTCCATGATTCCATGTTTGGTCCTTAGCCTCTTTGCAATAACCAGATGATTAATGATTTCCAAATAGTGCCAACATACTATGTGGAAAGGCCCTTTCTAGATCATATTTCAATGCAAAAATTTATCAAATGATGGCGCTTTGAGGGGACAATGATCATCTTCAACCGTGTGACTTTGGCTCATTACTCCAAATTTCTTAGAGGATATAGAAACTTACTGATTGTAAACAGCAGGTATGTTCTTAGAAAAAAAACCCACACTCATTGTAAATAGCAGGTATGGACTTAATGCATATTTCATGAGTTGTGGTCCATAAAAACCCATACTCATCAAATTGAATTGTTTTTTTAATACCCAATGCATTGAGGTGATGCTTACAATTTGAATTCATAACAACCATTTCTCATCAACTTAAATTGTTTGTTTAGTACCCATTGCATTGACGTGACACTTACAAGGTTGAAGTATTGCAACTTCCTAGAAGGTCTGCCTACTCAATTCCATGATGATCCAACTTTCCTTGATCCTTGGGAGAATAATATAGAAGCATCAAGGTCAAGGTTGAAGGCATGAGAAGACATTAAGGTCTCAAGATAACCAACATGACCATGTTAGAACAATTGATGTAATAAGACCCTATGAAAGTCCTTTTTGACATGTTTGTAATCATTTTAGTTACATTTGAAAAAATTAATTAACAAAAACCATATGTGCAGATATAAATATTAATCATAACATGTCCAATTTATTTGTAGGTATATTTTCCTGTGAAGAAAGACCATGCCTGACAATATGAACCCAGAAGAAAATAATGAGGCAATGGCTGCATTGTGGGCTTAGTTCTGAAGAAAACCTGATAAATGTTATTGTCCTTGCAAAAAGTGTAAGGGCTTAAAGAATCAAAGAATTCTAATCACAACAGCTCATAGTCATTGTAAGCAATATAATCCTGTTGAAGGGGGCCACAATTTTCGTCCATTGCTGAATGTGGATTTCCTATTGGAGGAACATGGAGGTGTGAATATCCAAGCTAAGGATAACATTCCCATGGAAGAAGATGATAATGTGCCAGAGGAAATGATTGAAGAAGATGTTATTGGGGCAAGTTATGAAGAGGCTCACAATGATGGTACTAGCGAATCTGATAATAATGATGAAGATGGTCTTGATATACCTTTACTTGAGAAGGCACATGAGCCCTTATACGAAGGCTCCCAAACAACTCTACTATCAGCTACAGTGTTATTGGTGAACTTAAAGGTTATGAATAGTATATCTAATGTAGCAATGTCATGTATGCTAAGGTATGTCATTTTTTTCATCTTTAATGTTAGTATACAATTACTATGCATTATATTAACAATGCATTTTTGTTGTTGTAGGTTGATTAGTGAGTTTTTGTTACCACCATCAAACATTTTGCCTCATTCGTACCGAGAATTATCTAACATTATGGATCAGATTGGAATGAAGTATCAGACAATACATGCATGTCTCAATGATCACATTCTATATCATAAACAACATGAATTTGCAACAGAATGTCCTGATTGTCATGTTAGTAGATATCGGTCAGACCAAATAACAAAAAAAGTGCATCACAAGGTTCTTCGGTACATTCCCATTATTCCACGTCTGGAACAGTTATTCAGGTGCACTAGCTTGGCACAATTTATGGATTACCATGCATGCAATAGAAGTCAGGATGATATTATGTGAATGTCTGCCGATGGTTCTGCATTTAAAGAGATAGAAGAAACATGGTCACACTTTAAAGAAGAACCTTGTAATCTAAAACTTTCATTGCCGATAGACAATATCAATCCATATGGAGATATGAGATCTGTTTACTCAGTATGGCCTATTTTTGTTATTAACAATAACATTCCTCCTTGGATGTCCATAAAGAGGGAGCACATAATGTTGTCAATGATTGTACCAGGTATTTTTTTATTTTATAGTTATCTAAATTAATTTATAAATAATGCATGAAAATGGTTATAATAATTATGTAATGTTTATGTTCATTCAATTATACCAAGTTAAACATATGAACATGTATATTGAGCCCCTAATTGACGAGTTGTTGAACTTATGGAATGGCATCACTATGTATGACCTCTCTAGACCGATAGGACATCGACAATTTCAATTCTGTGTAATGCTTGTATGGACAATACATGATGCCCCTGGGCTAACTCATTTTTGCGGTATGTTATATTGTTAAAATCACATATTTTTGGTCTGTTATAGTGCTTACACATTACTATTGAATGCTTAACTTGCACATGATAATTTTACATGATCCAATTATACATGATCTTTTAGGTCTTCAGACAAAGGGAAAATTTGCATGTCCAATTTGTGGTCCGAAGATGAAATGTCATCATTCGAGAAGTTTAGGAAAGCAAGTGTTTGATGATTTTAGACACTTTTTCCACAATAATCATAGGTATCAAATTGCCAAAAAAAATCTTTTCAATGGGAAAGAAGAGACATCATCAAGGCCACGAAGAATGACACCTCATTTATGGAAGTTGGAATACGATCGACTAAATCGTCGAGGTAATGTCCAATTTTTTGTCCAAAGTTTACAATTTCTATTTCGATATTGTCTTATATTTACTAATGCTGTAACTGATGCTCGTGAAGGTCATCAAGGTATCAATGACCAACTTCCTAGAGGAATGAAAAGTTATCCTACTCAATTTAGTAGGTTACCATACTACAAGGATCTCCCAATCGCGCATTTGTTTGATGCTATGCATATTGGAATAAATATAATAGAAACACTATGGAAAATGTTGGATGGAAGGCGTGATAGAGAACAAATTGCTAAAAATTTTACTAACATTCAAGTATCTATTCATGCACTAAAAGTTTTCATTGAATCAAATAGGAATGGAGACCACATAAATACAAGTGCCCTTCCTTGGTTATTAATAGAGCAACAAAGTGATGCATTAAAAGAAGTTATAAAAAAAATAAAATTTCCAATAGGATTTGTTGCAAATATAAGCACTCTTCTATTAAAGAAAGGTGATTTTGGGCCAGGGTTGAAGACACATGATTGGCATACCTTCCTCAAGGTAAGTCATGTTTTCTATTTATAGTATATTTGTAAGATTGAATGTAGTACCAGTTACATTATTTAATAATATATTGAAATGATCATTTTTTAATGATTGCAGTTCATCCTACCTCTATCCCTTCCACAACAGTTTGACAATAGTATTAAACAAGTTATATATGATCTTGGAAAATACATTAGGTTAGAAGAGTGTTTATTCTTAGATTTGTAACTTTTTATCTGAAATCTATTGTATAATTTTATTTGAAATCTCCTCTATGTGTTTTTGAGTGTTGAATCTATTTTAGGTGGTTATCATCTAAAGAAATTGATAAAAAAGATATAAAATATTGTAAGAGAAAAATTCCATAGCTTATGTGTGAAATGCAAAAGTGTTTACCTCCAATGTTTTTCAATGCTCAAGAACACTACCTCATACATCAAGTTGAGGAGATTGAATTGTGTGGACCTGTATAAGCTAGATCAATGTGGATGGTTGAGAGGCACTTGAAATTTATGAAGGGCTTGGTTCGACAAAGAGCATGTTCTGAGGGTTCTAGGATAGAGGGATGTATGATATACCAGACCATAGTGTATATCAGTGAATATCTTCCAAAGTTTGCAGCAGGTATCCATGTAGATCGCATTTGGGATCCCAACTATAATGACAAATTCAAAGGGGAGTACTTGACGGGGAAAGGTAGATTGAGGAGGGTGAGAGGTAATTATAAGTTTTTTTTTGTAATTTAACAATTCTTATCCATCATCAATATATATAAGTTGTTTCTAACTGGTGTAATTTTCTTCTTTATAGTTGGTCATGAGTGGGATGCACTACATTTGTATATTGCAAACAATCTTGATTGGATGATAGTGTGGATTGAACAGTCTCAAGAAAATGGTCGCTCATTAACATGGGATGGTGTTGCATCAATGGTTAAAGAAGCTCATCATAATGGAAATCCCAATGTTACACCAATGGTACTTGATCTAATATATGGCTTAAGAGATACAAAGGTATGCATAAGATTACTAATCATAAGACATAAGTTTAATATCAACTCGCAAATCAATGAGAAGATTCTTGACATGTTTGAATAATTGCAGGTCAAAAACCACAAAGCTATGTATGACCATGGCTATGAATTTTGCACAAAAAAGTTAGATGAAATGAAGAAAACATGTGATTCGGGGATAAGTGTTGTCTTCGCGGTCACCAATATTTCACCTAGAACTGACATACATCCTCAACAATCTGAAAATCAATAGTATGGAATTTTGGATGATATACTTGAGTGCAACTTTAATTCATTCAAAATAGTTCTATTTTTTGTCAAATGGTTTAGGTTATGACTGAATCAAAATGATCCTGATAGGACTATTATTGAACACGACAGTGGATTTACTATGATTAATACAAGGTCATTTGAGCCAGTCGGAGATGAGCCCTATGTTCTTCCAAGTCAATGCGAGCAAGTGTTTTACTTTGGTGTTCTAGACAAACCAGGTTGGTCATTTTTTGTTAGACATGACCCAAGAGGAAGGCCGATAAAGTATAATGTGATCGAAGAAGAAGATATTGAAGAAGCACAAGAGGAAGTAAATGATTATCAGGAACGACAGTTACCTAGTGATGAAGAAGAAGAAGATGGTGATGATTTTGGTCATGCTAATGATAATGGCGATAATGATGATGATGATGGTGATGATGATCATGATCATGGTGATGAAGATGGTGATGATCATGGCGATGATGGTCATGATGATGATAGTGATCAAGAGGATGATGATGGTGATGAAGATGGTGGTGGTGACGACGACGATCAAAGTGGCAAGTACGATGATGGTGATGATGATGATGATGATGATGACATGGCTGAAGATCATAATGATCAATGAAATCTTCAGGTACGATCAATGTCAACTATGATGGGGTCTTGTATGACCAAATATTTCTTTCCAAACCATATGTTCACATATAAACATTAAGTAGAACATGTCAAATATTTTTTTAGATATAAACATTAGTTACACTAAATTTTTAACTTAAGACAAATGATTTACATATACAATCTACTTTATTATTAAAAAAAAATTTGGTAAGTCTATTACTTTAATTTTGCTACTGATTTCTAAGACTTACTAATTTTTTTCATAGAGCGATATGGATGCACCATCTCAGACACCTTCAATAGAGGTAAACATTAATTATTGTAAATTTTAATGTTAATATAGAAACAAATATCCTATTATTATGTTTTTTTCTTTATGGATTTGGAGCTATTTTGATGAAAGTATAAGAATATTTGATGTCACAAATGATAAGAAAAAGCTAAAATGATCGCTGATCAAATGCAATCTAAAATATGGGCGTCATATCTACATGACATTAGCCTTAGTACTAACCCTGTATTCATCACCAAACAAATTATGCAAAGATACACTGATGAGCTTGTTAAAATTATCATCAAGGGTGACAGAAGTGAGGAGAAAGAGGCACTAAGAATAGACTTGGACTACAAAATCCAATCTTTGAAAGTAAGCAGTAATTCGACTAAAGTAGTAATAAAAGTTCAATAGATATTAATATTTTATAGTATCTTATGGATCATGATCTCTAATTTTATGTGTTCTTGTATAGACATATGTGCTAGTTGCGAGGTTAGATGGTGAACATGGTCAGGATTGTTGCGCAGTACCTTCGTGTAAGTAACACTTTGTTTGTTTTGATCAACATTATAACACTTGCCTTTTTTTTTGTGGACATTTCTCGCTAGTATCCCATTTGATCTTTATCCATTGCAAATGTCTTTGCTAACAATATTCTATTCTTCAGCTCATGATGAAGTGTGAACTCTTTTGGTTGGTGGTCCACTATTGTCTGTTGCATTGTCGGCAACAAGGACCATGCAAACATCATCATCTATGCCCAATAGAACTGGTAAAACCTTGTTTTGCTATATTTTGTAATGTGCTATATTTTGTAATGTCTTTCTACAAGTTGATGAACAACGAAGTATCATATTAGTGCTTAAATGATGTCTACAGAAGCTTGCATACACACAAACACATGCATACACACACTATGCATACATACATACATACATACATACATATATATATAGCCACACATAGAGAGACATGGACATAGGCAGGGAGGTAGACCAATAGAGAGCAGTACTAAAATTGTCATTTAATTGTTATGATGTTTCAGTTGATAGGGCAACAGAGAGCAGTTCTACTGAAGTTGATCCATTTTCTTGAGTAGTTCGTGTGATTAGTACTGGTTTAAATGAAGGGACATTGTTGCTGAATAAGAAAACTATGTTTCCATGAAGAGAACAAAAGCTTCTAGGTGATTTAAAATTGATATTATTTAAAGTGCAAATTTAGTTTACTTTTACATTACTCATTTTGGATTGATAAATCCTTTATGTTTTTGTAGGTAATAATGCTTTCTTTGAACATCTTTTTTATATGACATTTAGACAATTTGGACCCACCATATGTAAAAGGTACGTAGTTTCATATATTTCTATTTATTGTAATATATTAAAGTTATTGATCTAACAATCTTTTTTTTTTTTTAAAGGTGGAATTTACAAGCTGTGGAATTAAAAAATCAGCTGATTGTATCCATTGAGGAGAAATTTGGGAAAATCATTTTTGACACTGGCCTACTTCTGAAAAGAACAGCAAAGCATATAAAGACTGTGAGGGATCAATATAGAAGGGCTCTTAAGGATAACCCAAAGGATGACCATCCTCCTATGATTCCACTAATGGAGTGGAATGAAATAATAGAAGATGCAAAGGAGAAAAGGCTATGTGAAGATAGAGATAATGAAGCAGCATAGGGCAAAAAGAGGTATGTCATTATAATATTAAGTACATTTTAATCATGCACTAATTATTGATATTTGTAAATATATAATCTAAGATGTTTGAAATTGTTCATAGATTGCAGGACACATCTGTGGCTACAAAAGAAAGAATAGAAAAGGTTGGCCAACACAAACTTGGCTCTGGTGGCTATATGAATTTGCAGTCTCGAGTTGTAAGTAGAGAAATGAATTTTATTTTATTTTTTTAATATAATGTTGCAAATAGTTTTGTTTAATGAAACCATACATGGAAAACTGACCTTATCAAGCAAAAAATAGAGGGCACAAATTTCAATGTAGAGGTCACAGATGAAGATAGAAAAATTGCCTTGAAGGAAGGCTATAAAGTTGTGGTTGCATGCCTACGTGAAGAATCCATAAGCCTTGCCCAAGAATCCAGTGCACCAAATGATATCTCACACGTAAATTGGTTAGATGAAAAGTAAATGAAATTAAATAGTTGAGAAGATTCTTTTTTCGTATTAGTTTTAAACATAAATTGACTACATAACAATGTGCATAACATTTTACTGCAGCCTTCATATCCTACCATAGAACTTGCTCCTGATGAAGGCCATGATGTGCATTATAGTGGTGAAGGTATTAATTTTCTATTGGAAATTAATTATGCAATTATGAATACAATTTAACATCTTCAATTGAAATTTGACATGTATCCTTTTTTTGAATATTTCAGAGCATGTTGAACATCATGTTGAAGGAGTGGACCATGTTCCAAGTGTTCAACATGTTGACATGGTGGCAAATCAAAATGTTAATGTAGATGATGTGGCATTTTCAAGTAAGAAAAATGCATTTTATGTTGTACTCGTACTTAATTAAAAACTTGTAACAGTTAGAAAAAGAAAAAGAGTATGTCAATTTATTGCATTCACTTGTTCTTGCAACAGAGCCCCCTTTAGTGCAGCAACCTCTTGCTCCTTCAAAGAGAAGGAGCCATCGTAATTTGACATTACACATACCAGAAGAGGAGGAGAATGAAGTAGATATGGATGCTCCTATGAGCGCTTTTCTTAAGAGAGCTCAGAAAAACAAAAAAAAGAAATGATGTTTTAAAAATCTTCTTTGATAAACCTTGTTGGATAATGAAAGAACTTTGTTTTAAGTAATTATGTATGAATGATGTGTATTAATAGCGATTTTTATTTTATGTTCATGAATATTGTTATGTATTAATGAATTTTTGATTAGTATTGTGTATTAATGAATTTTATATCATATTAATGAATGTTATGTGATTGTATTGATTGAATGTTATAGTTCATAAATGGATGAATGAATGAATGAAGTATGTAATTAGATGATAATGGGTACTTTATATTGATGTTAGGGGGAAGTGGGTGAGGCCATATGAGCTTCCACCTTCATGTGGTTGGCCTTGATAAGCAGAGAATATTATAGTATACTTGAAACCAAGTGAAGCTCAAATTTGTTAAGTCTTCAAACACACATCCCAATTCTCTTTAACGAGACTGAAGTTTTTTCACTTGTAATAGTCTCATTGTAGTCATCTTTTTTTTCCTTGAACATATAGTTCTTGGTTAGTTTAAATCCCAATTATTAGATATTTGTCCACATTGGAGTTAGTTTGGCATAGAAACCTGCATATTTTATTATATATATTTAGTCAACTGAAAGCAATGTAGAAAGCATTCACATAGTTGATGTCTAACAAAAGAAGACAAGATGCATATACTATTTAGCATGGAAATCCTTGTAGGTGAATTGTGTGTGTATGTACACACACACACATATATGTATGTATGTATATAACTTCAAACAAATTTGTAGGCTCAATTAGCAAGAGACACCAACCTCAAATCCTCCAATGCAAAAGGAACTAACCTTTGAAATGCAAAGAGTTTATAATGTAGGTAGATTTGCCTTAGATCTCCTTCAAGGTCTTCAACAAATCTGCCTTGTACTGACCTTTGAAATGCAAAGAGTTTATAATGTAGGTAGATTTGCCTTAGATCTCCTTCAAGGTCTTCAACAAATCTGCCTTGTACTTATGAATAATCAACTAAGATTTGAAATAGTGTTTGTCAATAAATGCTCTAAACTTGGAATATACCTTCATAAAAATTATGCCTTAGATTTTCTCATCATATTCAAAATAAGCCTACACATGTCTGTTCACTTAGGTCTGATTTAGGTCTTCCACAAATTTGGCTTATAATTATTCTCTTGAATCTCTTAAAATCTTCTTTGTATTCAAATGATATTTAATGAATTGATTGATACAAATTTCCTCATACTTGAATCCAAATATCATTATCATTGTCAAACATAACACAGACATAAAATCATTTTCATTATTTGCTTGTTATACAAGTTAGTCTTATCTTTTTGGTTTTCACAAGTCATGCACTTATGCATCTTTGGGATATCAACAAGCTATTAGAGATGTTTGGATGGTTCATGTCCTTTTTTTTTGTGTGTTGTTTGTAGGGTTTTTGCCATGAAGTCTAAGGAAAAACATGTTGGATGTTTGTGATAGACATGTCCACCTATAAGAAAAGTATCAAATGTAAAAAAAATGCAAAGAAAAAGCAATGTTCATGACTACCACTACACATATCTCGACCCTTAATACCCATATGCTTAGATGGATTGGCTAACATTCCTAATCTTATAAGTGCTTGTTAAATGAAAAGGGAATATTCCATCTTGATATGTCAATATCTTGACCTGGACATACCCATTTTTAAAAATAAAATGGCTCAATGATGAAAAATAATTGCTCAAAAGGAATTTTTGAATTATGGTTAATAATATCTTATTTGCAAGTTCTTTCAGTGTGACTAGTTTGATTGAGGAGCACTTGATTAGTTTTCTTTTACATCTAGACCTTTCTCGTCCAACCAAACTTTTTATTTATTTTCCATTTATCATGTTGAATTTCCCATTCATCCTATTGCCACTTAGCTTGTTTTCAATCTCGTTCGCATCCATAGTTTGTTGAAGTGTAAAATGTGGAAAACTGGTCTAAACACAGCTTGCAGGGAATGTGTACGGCAGATTTGCATGACATAGGCAAAATGGATTTGTTGAAAGGGCATTCCACAACTTTCAAGCAAATTTAATCTACATGCAAAGCAATTTGATTTATTTCATCACAACATTTGTGGATTTTTGAGTTTGGTGTAGAGATCAAGCTCATTCAAACCCACCAAAGTATTGGAAACTGTGATTCTATGATCTATCTCTGTCATAGAGGAAGCTCAAAATCTGCTTTGTTTGGAAAGAATTTATATTTGTGCATAGATCTGCTAATGGAAGTGGGGATACCATCTTTTATATGTTTAGAACTCTGTCTCAGAAGCTCCAAAATTATATGGCCATTGTTCAATCCTCTGATAATTTAGAGATATAAATTCTTATTTTTCTATTTTTAAGTCCAATCCTTCTTAATACAGTCTTTGTTGTTAATCCCTCTCTATACAATGTATGTTAAACCCTCATAGGTAGCTTTAGGACCTCCTTATTACTATCTCTAAAAACTGTTATTATGTCCAGGACAGAATTTATGGGAAACATGGAATTAGTGCACAATTATGTATTATCTTAAATCCTCTTTTCACAAACAACATCCAAATTTAAAAGTAATTAAATAGTTATGGTCCATATAAATTTTGATACAAGAGATAATATTGATATGTGGAAACTCTGAAATGAAGTGGATTCAGTAGGTTTGTGCTTTTTGGAAAATTACATGCAACAATCCAGCAGCTCTCTTTGCACTGTCTTATTTTCCCTTATGGGTCTATCAAAAGTACAATAAAAAAACAATAGTAGCTTTGGCTGAAATTGCAGATGATCAAATTTCATACAATCAAAGAGAAACCTTTTATAGGGATAATGCACACAGATTGAAAATCTTGAGATTTTATGGCACGAAAGGCAAGATTGGTATTATATGGTGAATTATTGTAGGCATTATTACATCATCAATTGGCAAAATGTGTAGAAACACATGGTGATATTCATGAAATATTATCTTTGTTCAGAGTCTTCTTACAATGTCATGTTCATTGGCAGTAGGTAAGAAGATATCACACACAAAGAGTTATCAGTTAAGAAGAGGAGTTGTTTTATCTGAAGCCTTTGAAATTAACATCACCATTCTCAAGAGAAACACCAGATCTTGGGTATGTTCTCTTCTTCTTTCTCTATAAACACTTTTTTATTAGGGAAGCACTAGTTTTTGTCTCTTTTTCTTTCTCATTATGCATGATAATGAATTTGTTACCTCTGTGAGCTTGTTGAAGATCTCTTAGGATAGAGGTGAGGAAATATTATCCTAGCTTAAAATTTTAGGATGAAATATGACGGAACATGGATGCAAGGAAAGATGGCATGCATGCAAAATGATTTATAGGGAAACAACTAAGACTAAGATGCAGGTTCTAGTTTTTCATTGAATTATTCACAATAAATTTTTATTTGCTCTGAAATAAAGTTTTAATTCAGATTTATGAAAAAAGTCCCAAGTTTGATGTGCACGGGTCTGAAATACACCAGTGAATAGTTCTCACTTATTTTCCATTCCCTGTGTTATCTCTTCAACCTAGTTGCTACAATATTCAATCTGTTTCTCATATTGTCAACCTTTAAGGGATATACAAACTACCATGATTATTGCAAATATTTGTGGAATACTTGTTATCAGTTGCTACCTCTTACATTGTCAGTCTTTTTAATATAAAATTGCATTGATCAGTTGGTCAATGGACTTATTTTTATCAACACAACTCTTCATGCAAAATATAAAGTTGGGATCTGATATTTAAATTCAACTCAACTAAAGCTTCAAATGTCTACTTATTCATGCATCATATTGAAAACTTAAATATGTAATCTGCCAAAAATGAACAACGGTAAGTAAATACAATAGAGATTTTTAGAAATAAAAATTATCATTTTGAATTGCTAAAGACTCTTTATAATTCTATACTTAAGATTATTTAAATAATTTGAATAGCTAAACTTTGAACTATAAATTTTAAAAATACAATTAAAATAGTTGCTCAAAAATGTTGTCAAAGAAGTTGAATGAAATTAGTACTATCAAGTTGTAAAAATTGGAGACTTCCCACATGCTAGCTTCTATGCATAGTTCTGAAAACTCAAGCCTATTAATGACCAAACACATTCCAAATTTTCCTTGTATTATCATTAGATGGGTTTATCATAACCACAATCCTATCTTTACCTTACTATCAAATCTGGACAATGACTCTATGCATAAATCTTTGTTGCAGAACTTTACTTTGCACATTCTGATATATTAAAATTCAATAGCAACTTTATAAACTTACCTTGGAGATTCCTATACTTCTTCAATTGCATTCCCTATTCATTCTTGGAGGACCTTCACAACAACTTCTATATTGAGGAGAAACTCAACACGTAGAAAATTTAAGGCTATTAAAAATAACTCATTCCTCTTGTACTTTGGCAAATAGTTTGTCACCGAGCTCCTGCATCCCATTCAAAGATACATCAATCTGCATGCTCAAAAGAAAATCATTTTCATCAAACCCTTAAACAATGTCTTTCAGTTCCATGTAGAAAAATCTAACCATTATCCATTTGGTCAATCTGCACAAACTCGACACTAATGATATCTAGCCCCAAAACTTGGATTATCTTTTCCAATATGGAAATCTAAGGCAATTAGTTATCTTGACCCTTGATTGAACTTTGGAGAACAATCTCCTTCAACATACATTTTTGTCTGTAATGACACCATGATTCGACTGCATTTAACTATGTATTTTTTGTTCTTGAAATGAGATGAACATGATTGTGTAGATGACTTGATTATTTATAAATTTGCTAGATTTGATACACAATCTTTGTTGGATTGCAGGAGGAGGCAAAGTGGTTTCGAGCAATCCAAGATTGGTCCAATGGAAAGTCAATTGAAGGAAGAAAAATAAACTAGAATTCCTTGTGCCATGGTGGGATCTACAGCTCGGACTCTCAGTTAATCAATCAGTTTTTATTGATTTTCCTGTCAAAAAATTCAGATTTTAGGTAGAGAATCTGTAATCTCAAACATAAATTTGGGTGTTATAAAAAATAGTTGTACTATGTACTATGATAATTATATTTTCTTATCAAGAATGTATTCATGACACTCAATTGTTTTAGCTCGGTGAGGTTGGCTATCTACTAGTTGAAACATTTAGTTGTACTGCATATAAATCTCAGTCTATAAATTTAAAATAGTAGATATATATTTGAATAAATTAAATTTGCATCAGTACTATAGAAGGAATTTGCATCAATACTGCATCCAAGTAATTTCAAACAATCCCTATTCTTTCCTGAATTCTCTGGCTTGAAACTAATTGTGGGTAGCATTTATTAGAGATTATCCTTGTAATGTATCATGGTCATGATTGCTAGACTCTTATAAAGCTTTTGAATTCACCTCTATAATATCTTGTACATTGTGATTCCCTTTGATTCATAAATTTTGAATAATGACTTCCCAATTTGACAATGATTCTTCGTCGTGTTTTTTTTCAATCCCTTTTCCTTATAAGTGCTTCAAGTTTATAATAACAATGTTCTACATCTTGAAAACTTCTTATGATCATATCTAGAGAAATAGCTAATAGCTATGTGTTTGCACATTAGCTGCTCCATAGTAGAGCATATGATGCATTGTGCCAAGTAAATTCATCTGCATTCTGCACTTTTGTTGTTTCTCCCTTGTAGCTATTCATAGCAAACCAAGTCTTCACGGCACCATGATTGACATCATTTGGGTGTATGGAAGAGAAGCTACTGATGATATTCAGCATTCTCAATTATTGAAGTCACCACCATAGAATCATCACTACATCAAGATTAGATTCTAATTTTTCCTCTTTATATTTAATTTAAAATATAGATTAAAATAAATTGCTCTTTTTATATTTAATTCTCTTTATATTTAGGTAACCACATGAAACTAGAGGGAGAGGACAAATGCCATTGTGAACATTCAAATGAACTTTTTCCATTACGTTGGTTGAAAAAAAATACCTTTATAATTGCAATTACTTTTTCCTCACTCCAAAACTTGATAGAACAAAACACCAATGATTCTCATAATTTATAATTATCATCCTCTTATTTGAGCAAGAATTATAAGATATCCATCATTACCTCGGTGGTTGTCTTTGTCATAGATAGTACACCCAGGCTATGGATTCCTTCATTTTTTTGGATTTTTTTAGAAGAGAAAGTACCCATCGATTTACTATAGAGCATGAAGCTCAGGGCATATTAAAATAGTTTGCCACAACACACTGATCGTAGTCTTATTAGATACTTCATTACTAATTATTATAGGGGCCATATCATCCTCAAAACATGTTCAGGTCCTCTTCACATTTTCCCCATGAATTGTAACAAACCCCTCACTCACAAGGTTTCCAATTGCATTATGAATCTGAAACTAAACAATATAACTCATAATGTATTCATTTCTGCCAAGAAAATGAAGTTGGAAATAGCTTGAAATTTACCCACAAAAAAGAATTACTTACATCATTCAAGCTGACTTCCTTGGATCCCTATTTGTGCATTTCCTCCATCAACTGTGATTGCATTCATTCATATCTGGTTAGGTGCCATACCAACAATTTTCTCAACACTATTTAGGGTAGTATAAAGAATGTTACCTCAGTAATATAGGTTGATGGTCCCCCTGCCTACATCCTTTCCATGATAAGAATCCTCAGTGATGAAATAAGATTGGCTCGTCTCATTCTTTCACTGGCTGAGACTCCCATGTTTATGAGATCCATGTCAATGGTCCCTGTAACCATGATACTCAAATGCATTTAGTGGCTTCCAATTAACATAGTTCTTTCAGAGCTGACTAATTTTGTGATGATAATGCATTCAACATACAACAAAATGAATTGACAATCCTCATTGCCAAAGATGCACAATGGTTACCAGTTGAATGATCAATGGCAGATTGTTGAAATGCAACTTCAAGAAGTCGGAATGATTCTGCCACATCACACCTTTCAACTTGTAGAATTGGAATGTAAGATATCTTTTTATTGTCTTAATCTGGCTTTAAAACATTCAGGAATGTAACCCACTTTTGTCTACATAGGATTTTCTTACCCACTCAGAGAATCTGATGCGAGCGAGGGCTTCGCTTATTCTTATTAAGCTTTCAATTTATCGTGGAGTCATTGTGATAACCTATACAATTCATTCAAGAGAACAAGTTAACATATCATGAGAATTTCCCTACATCTAGATGCATTCTTCAGTAGAAGTATGAGATATACTGTTGCTTTTTTCATGTGTGTAACTTGTAAGCATACTATACAGAAATTGAATTTGAGAATATATTGAGCTAACCTTCTTGCTACTGCCAAGGAATTTTCCCTTCCTACATATTTCAACATAACCATGAATCAGATCTTATGCTACCTCATCAAATATCTTAGGATGTATATGTTGTCTTGCATAAGTGATATACGAAGTGAGAGTCAGGAGGTCGAATGCATCCAGTGTTTGGTCCTAGAATCATAATGTAGTTCACATCAAAAATATTAGGTCATTGGACCCCCCATTAATTACTACATAGTATTGACCAAATCAGAACTTACCTCTGGCTCGTCATAATGTAATGCAACAAGATGCCTTGCAAGGCACCTGTCCATTTGCTCATCAGCTTTATCAAGTACTAGGTAGATCAAATCAAACTTGTAGGCATTTTTTTTTATTCTTTTATACTTGAGTGACAACAAATAAATTCTCCAGCTTGAATTCTAAAACCAAACATACTCCACCTAGAAAGCAATGTTGGAAGAAGTTGGATATTGTCAATCACTGACAATCTAGGGTTGTAGCGTGAACCACTAGGATTGGTACAAGCTAAAATAGATGTTCTTGCATTCAGAGATTCTATGATCCCAACCTTTGCAATTGACATTGTTTGTTGTTCCGTAACCTACTTCAAAGGAATGACCAGACATTGATATACAAGTCAACCAATAGCATAGATTACAAAGTCAAGAAACCAGTAAAAGCGCATAATTCAAAGAGCTCGGAGAAAAATCACACCACATGTAACATGCTATGAGCATTGTCTGACATCTTGTCAAACTCGTCTATGTAGCAAATACCCCTATCACTCATTATCAATGCTCCACTTTCTAGAACCTATTGAGTTCAAAGAAATAAGCAGTTTATATAGAATAAAGTGGTAGGTAGCAGTGGGGGAGCAGGCAGCCCAAAGAGCTCAATGATCAACAAATTGAGTTAATAACTTACTGTTTCACTAGTTTCAGGATCCTTTGATACAAAAGCAGTCAAACCAACGGCAGAGCTTCCATGACCACTTGTATAAATGCCTTGAGGAGCCAACTTATGCACATACTGAAGTAGTTGAAACTTCCTTGTACCTAGATCCCCAACAAGAAGGATGTTGATATCACCATGAAAAGTAGCGCCTAAAGCTAGTTTTACTGCAGTTCCCTCGAAAAGCTATTTAAGAAGCATAATGGTTAACATATGGTTCAAAGAACATCCAAAAAATTACCAATTAATCGAACATGAATGCAAAGAAAGATATTTGGCACAAGAGCCCTTTCTTTACATCTTCTAGCTCCCAAATACTTGAAGCTAAGGACCTAGTTAGCCCCTCATAGGTATCGAGCATGCGAGATAGTTCTTTCAACTTCTCAATTTGGAAATTGGCAGTCAAAATTCAATTTCAGAGCTTGCAAAATTCATGTTATATACAAAAGGTAAAAAGTATGAGTTTATACCTTAGCTTCATAATCAGCTGGTGACATATCACCCTCTTGAAAAGAGGCAAAACTATCACTATTGGTATCATGTTCCATTGGATCTTTGGCTCGCAATCTTGTCTTGTCTGCCTTTTTCAGATGAAAGCAATTGATGTAGGTCTGCACCAGCAAATGATTTACAAATTAGAATTAGAAATCATAGAATAAAGAATTAAGGTCCTCATTTCCAACTTAAATGGACTAAGATAGGCTTGAGAGCTTTGCTTTAAATAGAGATTTCACAATCCTTTGGTTTGGTCCCACTCTAATTGTCATAGCTCTGAAAATCCTAGTAACCTACTAAAAAAAACCAATGTCAACCTTCAAATGCTAACACTTGGCAATAAAAATGAGTGTATAATTCATATATCATGTAATGTCAGACACACCTTGATTCAATCACCAGGTTTTGCCACATCAGCAAGTTTTTCATGCATCAGCAAGCTAACAGTGTGCAGGATTTCCCCCTCTAGAATGGCATTAGGCGTTTCTTGTAGCCTTACAATCTTCTTATCAACAAACCTAACCAAAAATTAAAAGGATATAGTTGTCTTCAGAGTCTTGAAAATGCAGCTTCAAATCATGCATAAACTAAAATCAAAAAGTTCCTACCTGCATTTGTTATGCATCAATGTCAAAGAATTCATAGCAGCATATTCTGGCCTTGCATAATGTGTAGGTTCATCAATCTGACCTGAGCATTTGAAGCATAAAATAGGATGTGAATACAAATACAAAAAAAACACTTTTAGATAGCAAGTACCATTGTACATAGTGAAGCAAAGATATGAGATTTTTTTTTTAAACATGAAATACGTTTGACAAAATTTGGTAGAAGATTCTCATGGAATATGAGAATAAAATTTGGTGTAGAAGTTCTCATACAGGGATTTTTTCACACTAAAAAAATGTGCTCTCTCATATGTAGCTTTCATCAAGCAAACATCTCAATGTGAGAAGAACCTCATGTACGGTGTCCTATTAGTTCCAACTAAGGTTACAAAGAGTAGATCAACAGTGGTCGTGTCACAATAAGAAGTAAGATCTTATTTGCAAAATCCTAGAATCTAAAAACTTCTGAGATCACTTTCATAAGCATGAATCTATTTAAAGCCATAGATTCTCTACCACAGTTTATGTAAAATAGAATTGAGAAACAAACATAACATACAATGAAGACACAATTAACAGTTATATTAAGAGTTCAATTGCAATCCAACGAATTGCCTCTATCAACAGGTACTAGTGCTGGAGCATATCCACAAACAAGACACCTAAAGAATGCTTCTTTGATTTTTGGTATAATTGAGCTGCACCGAATTATCATTCCTTTGACTGAAACCATCTTCTCAATATCTAGATTTCAAAGACAACAAAACCCCCCTATTAGATTTTTCAAATAGCATTGAACAATGAAAATGTAACTTTAAAAAGCATTGCCTACCTGATGGATTCAGATCTTGCATGTTAACTGTATCTCTAAGATTGAATATTCTTGCCTGACTGCAATGGCAGTTATATGTAAGTCTGAGGCATATTTATGTGCATAAAAAAACAAAATCTGAAACAACAAAGTCATTAAATGAAAACATACTAACTGACAAAACATGTTTTTTCCAAAAATACAATTCAATCACCTGTATGTGCTTCTCCCACAAAGGCTTGAGGTGAACAGCTACATCCATCAATACAATGTCAAAAATGGCAAGAACTTCAAGAGGATATCTGACCATCTTGCCATAAAGGTATTCATCATATTTGAAGATGTTCATTGCATCAATATTCAGCGAATCACCTTTGACTTCCATTGTGTAAATGAGAAATCAATTAAATGAAGTGAATACAAAAGCAAATGTGCTCAACCAATAATTTGAAATGAGACTAGATGGTAACCATAAGAAGCCAGCAGGGACAAATTTGAACCTGTTCCAAGAGCCTAATGTATTTCCCCTCAAGGTCTAAAGGATCATCCCTAAAATTCCTCAGAAAGTGTTGAACTGCTTGATTGACATCTTGAACACTTATGTTTGTGCCCCAAACAAGCATAGGGGGGGTTGCCATCAAGGTCACCCTCGAAAGACTGGGGCATCTAATTATAACAACCAAAAGAGGTAATTAACGTGTGTTTCAACAGAACATATTATACAAATTGAAAAGAAACGATTGACTCAATTGATAGGTAGTTCTCTATCCAAAAGGTTTCTTGGTACAAGGCAATATCTTCAAAATAAGTTTCTTTAATGTAGAAGGCACCAAAATTTGGTACATTGGCATCTTCTATGTCGATTCCCTGAGGAGGCAGATGCTTGGATAGTCAATGTGGACCACCCATTGAGGTTTGTAGAATAGAAGGGTTGTTTGGTATGACCCATTTGACAAGACCCTGGGAATCTCCATGGTTGAACTGACCTAGAATCTGGGTGTGCAGGCTAACATACCATTAATATAGTTTTTAATGCTTCTCACTAGCAATAAAGCATGTTTTATTAGCCCATTATTTAGTTGGTTCACCTTTATTACTTCAAACAATCTAATCCAATGTTTATAACAGTAGAATTCTGTTTATTAGAATATGAGACATTTTCTATTTGGGTATGTCTAGGTTACATACTCCATATTCTTAATATATGGTTCAATTTCTTTTTGTACTAGTCTTGTTTTAATTGCTTTAAAAAAATCTAAATGACTATTGTTTGGAATTATCAAGTATAGATTAACCCAAACTCTACCAAAGGCCATAAAGCATTAGGAATGGAAACTTTACACATCTAGAATTCATGACGTGAATGACAACTTTACACATCTAGAATTCATGATGTGAATGACAATCTCCATCCATATAATGCTATTTTAAAATTGAGGACTTTGTCTTGTTATGTGTTGTGATATATAATTAATATTTGTCGAAATTGCAGGAAGAAGCTTGCACAGAGACTTTTGTTTGATAAAAGTGCAAATGATGATCATGAAAGAAGCATATTAACAAAGCTAAAGCAACAATGTGGTGGTCAGTTTACTTCTAAAATGGAGGGAATGGTATGCTCCATCATAGATAAATTAAAAACTCATTTTGATTCTTATCAATGAAGTTAATCTAATTGTAAATTGTGTAAAAATCTATGTGCTTGTATGTAGGTCACAAATTTAACATTAGCAAAGGAGAACCAAGGGCATTTTGATGATTATCTTAATGAAAATTCTCAAGCACATCCTGGCATAGACTTGACTATGACAGTTTTGACAACTGGGTTTTGGCCGAGTTACAAATCATTTGATCTTAACCTGCCAGCCAAAATGGTTGCCCATTTTGTATATAGTATACCTTTTAAATTTCCAATTTCTGAAGCAGTTTAACATTTTGACCTTTGATACTTAATACAGGTAAGATGCGTAGAGGTGTTCAAGCAGTTCTATCAAACAAAGACAAAGCATAGAAAGCTCACATGGATATAATCTCTGGGTACTTGTAATATTAATGGGAAGTTTTAGCCTAAGCCTATGGAACTTGTTGTTACTACTTACTAAGTAATTGCCTTTTTGGTTGATTACTAGCTGACAGTTAGATTCCTTGATTCATATAAAATGGCATTATAGGTCATTTTCTAATGATCATTATTGGGAACTTCTTCTTCCAGTTTCTAGTTAAGAATTAGTTGGGTAGGATAAGTTAAAGCAATGGTTAATGTCATTAATTGTTAATGACCATACATTGATAATTTGATTCATTTTCTACTTATGCTATCTGTTTAAAAGAAAACTAAAATTGATGTGTTATAGAAACCATAAATATGCAAAGTGAATACATCACATTTATCAGTGTTAGTTTCCTTGATATATCTAGAATTCACTTCTTTTTCCTTTTGTAACTTACTCTATGGTTATGATATGTAGGCATCAGCATTCTTGCTATTCAATGCATCTGAAAGGCTAAGTTACTCAGAAGTGAAGACTCAATTGAATTTGATCAATGAAGATATTGTCAAATTGCTACATTCTCTTTCATGTGTGAAACATAAAATTCTCAATAAAGAGCCAAATACAAAAACTGTGGCACAAATAGATGTCTTCGAAGTCAATTCAAAATTCACTAATAAGATGAGGAAAATCAAGGTATGAACTCTGATATAACAAATTGTATACTATTTTTCCTGTCTTTTTTTAACAAAAAATAATGCATGTGGAGATCACATGGGAATTGGTTTCTACCTGATTGTAGATTCCACTCCCACTAGTGGATGAGAAAAAAAGGTGATTGAGGATGTGGATAAAGATAGACGTTATGCAATTCTAATCAATAAATTATGATTTAGCTAAAGATCAATGCTAATATGTTTTCTCATGAATCTTTTTCCAGGGTGTTGCTACTCTAACTCCTAAACTGATTTAACTTCATTTTAAAGTACTGGCATTTACTCTTGGACTGAATTAACTTCATTTGAAAGTACTGGCTCTGAATTTGCATTGATTAGATGTCATTTTAGAGTAGTAAAGTTGTAATATGGATAATATGGTAACAAAAGGTGATCAATGCCAATGGTAGTCACCTGGTGTTAAAGAAATTAGGAACATCTTAGAGGAGACTTGGAATATTGTATTGGCTATGTCATTTGTGGTTCTTCTGATAAGGTGTTAAATTGTTGATAGAAGCAACAAAAGTACTTTGTCCCAAAAAAATAGGTGTTGAAGCTCCGCTTCTTTTCCTCCAAATGATCAGAGCTTTCAATATGAATAATATAGTATTCAAAGTTGATTGAATGGTATTTACCTTGCATTTAAAAAATTGGCAATATTCGAATAGGAAAATCTGGAGCATCATGAAGGAGGCTTGGTCACATCCTAAATATCATTTTGAAATTTACCATACAACATTGTTTAAGAGCATCACTTTGTTTGTTCATTAGTCACCCATTGTTCCTTTCTTTTTTCACTCTTTATAGGAAATGAATTTGTGAATAGAGGGATGTTTTTTGCTAAGTGAATACTAACAATGACAATGCTCGAACACATAATGTTGTTTAGAATTTGCAAGTGTCTAGTTGTTGTATCAAGATTGAGGAAATTGTGATGAATTTGGGTTTGGAGCCTCAAGAGGAGGGCATTAATCAAGCTCCTCTCGAGCTCCATCTATAGCAGATGTGGAAACTTGACTAAGTGTCAAAAAACTCAACTTGTTCAGACCTAAAAAATGATTATGTTGGTAAGGACAATGAGGACAGTGCCATGAAGCAACAATGGTTATGAAGGTGTGAAAAGGTCACACTGGTACTGAAGAAAAATTTCAATCAAAGAATAAAAAGTTAAAACTTAGCATCTACTGGATGTGTAATCCAAGGCTTTTATTCTATTGAGGAATGTTGTGTCACTGTTCACCCTGTTGCAAGTAGGTGCATAGGAGGATGAAATGAAAAGTAAGTTCCACCCTTGAAAAATGATTATGCTGGTAAGGACAGTGAGGACAGTGCCATGGACATTTATATGTAGCCTGAAAATGGTGTTATTGAAGGTTGTTTTTGCAAGCATTTAACTTGAGGAACACAAACAAGGTTTAGAGCTTAATGTGCTTGTTTTATTAGCTCCAATGAAAATGGCTCTAATGATATTTT
This sequence comes from Cupressus sempervirens, assembly GCA_028749045.1. NCBI lineage: Eukaryota > Viridiplantae > Streptophyta > Pinopsida > Cupressales > Cupressaceae > Cupressus > Cupressus sempervirens. Next base: position 440,825,285 of record CM053792.1, read on the forward strand.
TGGTATTCATGTTCCCTCTTCATGAGAATGAGCTCACTTTGATGCTTGTTTATGATAACACATTACAAATGATTAAAGGAAATGACTATGTAATGAATCAAAACATGTACAGCTAAATGATATGGGAAAATATGAGTTTATTGTTTACTACTAAGACTAAAAAGAGAGATTACAGACCTATTATCAGTCACAAATCAAATTGTAACAATTCAATCCATAGGTTTTAATGCCATATAATCAACATGTATCACATCCAGATGTTAGCTAGCTATTGTAGGCTTTTGTAGACCACTTTGGCACTAGTAAATGACCACTTTAAGGTATGATATGAAGTATGATCTGCAATAGAAAGACTAATATTATCCTACATGGGTTCGATATGAAATTTCTCGCCATCATATTTAGTGCCATGAATCTAATATGCACTTTCAGCCACTATATCCCTTCGAATATGCTAAGTTTGAATGACACCAAATTTTTCTTTGCTTCAAGTGACTTGGAGGGGTGACTTGGTGAGCTAACTCGGCGAGCTGACATGGCAAGCGAACTTGGTGAGCGAACTTAAAGAGTCAACTTGGTGAGGTGACTTGGTGAGCATACTTGAATAGTTGACTCAGTGAGTTGACTTTGGGAATGGACCTAGCAAGCCGACATTATCAGTGGCCTTAAAGAGGTGACTTGGTGGGGCAGATTGGCAAGCCTACATAGAGAGCCCCACTTGGTGAGACAAGATGGTGAGTCGACTTGGTGAGATGACTTGGAGAGCTAACTTGGAGAGCTAACTTGGTGAGCAGACTTAAGGAGTCAAATCGTTGAGGTGACTTGATGAGAAAACTCAGAGTCAACTTGGCAAGTGTATACTTGAACAATTGACTTGTTGACATGACTTGGTGGGGTGACTTGGTGAGCCCACCTGGCAAGCATACTTGAACAGTCAACTTGGTGAGCTAAACAAGTGAGATGACATGGTGAGTGGGCCTAGAGAAGCAAATTAGTAGGGAAACTTGGCAAGCACACATAATGAGCCAACTTACCGAGGCAAGGTGGCAAAACTATTGGGTGAGCCAACTTGGTGAGCTAACTTAAAGAGTCGACTCGTTGAGGTGACTGGGTGGGGGTGACTTGGTGGGATGACTTAGGGGGCAGACTTGGTGAGTGAACATAAAGAGTTGACTTGGTGAGCGTACTTGAATTTTTGGCTTGGAAAGCTAACTAGGGGATTCAGCTTTGCGAGCTGACATAGTGAGTCAACTTAAAGTGGCGAGTTGGTCAAGCAAGTGGGGGTGACTTGGTGAGCTGACCTAGAGAGTTGGCTTAGGGGGCGAACTTGGTGAGAAAACTTAGAGAGTCGACTTGGTGAGCGTACTTCAATTTTCCACTTGGTGAGCTGACTTGGGGAGCCGGCCTAACGATCTAACATGGTGAGTGAGCTTAAAGTGGCAACTTGGTGGGGCAAGTTGGCAAGCCAACTTAGCAAGGCCACTTAGAGACATGACAGGGTGAGCTGACTTGGTGAGCGAACCTAAAGATTGACCTTGATGAGGCACTTTGATGGGATGACTTGATGACCAAACTCAAAGAGTCAACTTGGCAAGCATACTTGAACAGTGGACTTAGTGGGGCAAGTTGGCAAGCCAACTTAGCAAGTCCAATCAATCAAGAGGAAATAGTTGAGAGCTTAGAGTGACATAATTTTTAGATGATCATATGAAATGAAATGGGCATGTGAGTAGAAAAAAACTAGAAAGACATTATGTACAAATGAAGGCATGAAATGGATGGTTTTGGAGCACTCAACATAGACACTCAACATTCAGTACATATCATCATTTGAGATCAAATGGGTGTATGGGATTATATGCATAGTGAATAATAAAGGAGATAATTGAACCCTCCCTGAGGCTCACGGTTGTTGAGGTCCACTTCAGGAATGGCCCTTCCTGTGAAATTGCCATCTAAAACCTTTCTAATGAGATAATGTGTTATGAGCTCTTCATCAGTGGGATGGAATGTGAATCCAAGAGGCAGTTGTGCATCACCCATATGCCTCCTGGATTTACGTTCCATCCCACTAATGAAGAGCTCATAACACATTATCTCATTAGAAATATTTTAGATGGCAATTTCACAGGAAGGGCCATTGTTGAAGTGGACCTCAATAACTGCGACCTGCAAAAAAAAATTGACTAAGCATTGGTCAAAATTTTGACCAATGCCATGTAGTTTTCTACCAACCATTGGTCAAAATTTTGACCAATGCCATGTAGTTTTCTACCAAGCATTGGTTAAAATTTTGAACAATGCCGTGTAGTTTTCTACCAAGCATTGGTCAAAATTTTGACCAATGAACTGGTGATTTCTACCAAGCATTGGTTGAAAGTTCGACCAATGAATGGCAGAAAATATGCTAACTATTCCAACATTTTTCGACCACCGTATTTGTCAAAATTTTGACCAACCTACTAGTTGGTCAAAATTTTGACCAAAAAATGTTCGACCAATACTCTATAGTTTTCTACCAAGCATTGGTCGAAATTTTGACCAATGCCCTGTAGATTTCTACCAAGCATTGTTCAAAAGTTCGACGAATGAATGGCAGAAAATGTGGTAACAATTTCCACATTTTTTGACCAACATATTGGTCAAAATTTCAACCAACCAGTAGGTTGGTCAAATTTTTGACAAAAATTTTTTTGACCAATGTGTTGGTCAAATTTGGTCGAAGTTTGGTCGAAAATTGGGTCAAAATTTTGACCAATAAAGGTCAAAAAATGAGCCCAAATGTACTTGTGATGGATGACTTATTTTTAAATTGTCCTTGTCCTATCAGCATGGCAGATGAATATCATATTTTGACCACCTCAACATCAAGTTTTTAGGGAAGATGTCAAATGAAACATAAGACTGCATCATCTCCTTACATAGTATATATACCATTAACACCTTGCCCAGTGTAGTTTGACATTTCTCTATGGCCACTATACCTGACCTGCACATTATGATAAAATATTTTAGCAAGAATATTGTCACAAGAAAAATAGACTTCAATAGAAATTTCTAGAATAACTTGGGGTGAATAATTTTTTTGCCCATCCACCACAAAAATTTCACTTGTCTTAAGCTTCGTCACTAGCTGTGAGTCTGTCATTTCTTGATGAGTATGTAGATAATGTGAGTCTTTTGATTGATAAATTATAACCCACACGTTTCTTCCTCCTTCACAATTATGGTATGGGTGATATTCTCTTCCACCAAATTGGCACAATTTGGTCACAAATATTAAAGTGTTCATGATTGGAAAAAAAAATTGACCACCATCATGCTATAAAGAATATCAATTACCCATTCTAAGCCTTCTCAATTTTGGCATAAGAAACAAGAGCATGCAATTATCAGACTTTGTGAAGAGTCCACATTCCTCAATGACAATTCTACATTTTATAGGTAATACACCACTCGATATTCCATACCTTAGCATTAATGGGTTGTTGACATATTTTTCACACTGTTTGGATAGAATCCGCCATTCAGGGACAAGCATGGAGGATGCTAGTAAATAGTTGGTGTCTTTTATATGCCTCTACAATGGAACCTTCAAACCATACTTCAAGTAAATTATATTATCACTTTCTAATGTGATTACAAGACTCAAAGGTCATACATCCACAAAGGCAATGTCAATGTCATCCTTACTCAAGACACATGCTTCAAGGGCAACACCAAATGCTACTACTTCATCAGGGTTTACTGATTTACAAAACTCCTTTCCATTTAAGAAATATCAAAACATTTCTTTCACCTTTGGTATTCACAAGAAACCACTCTCTAATACAATGTCATCAATAAGGCTCTAACTCAACTCCTCATACTATATCTTACATTTACAACCTAGCTCTGATTTCATGTTGAATTTTTGGAATAGTTGCAAATTAATGTACTAAGCATTGCCATGCTATTTGGTCTATGTTTTCCAAATAGAAACATCCTTATATTTGTATGAGGAATAAACCAAGAGAATAGGCATGTCCCGAAGGGACATGTCTATTCAACAATATGATAAATATAATGACATTAATTAATCGTTATTTATTTATTTATTTATTTATATATATCATTATGATTGTGATTATATATACGACACCAACACCATGGCCACACAGTCTAAGAGTGGTCAAGGTACAGAAAGAAAACAAGAAAAAGAAAAGATGGTGTTAAGAATGAAAGATTCCAATAGGTTTGAGAAATGTAATCTGACAATAGGGATATGCACTCCAAAATGGCTATCCAGTACTTATACAAATTCCTTCATGGAAGAATCAAATGAAGACATGTGAGCTTCATGAAGTAGGATTCAAGAGATTACTAAGGACCCAAAATACAAATATGATAACTCGGCAAGAGCCCTCTGAATGGATTCTCTCATCTAGTTAGACAGTGATTGATACACATGACCTACGAGGATTCCTGATGAATGGATTAGTGGAGTAGAGGATTATTTCCAAGTTTTCATAGACTCATGATAGATTGCATCTTGAAACATCAAAGGAAGTGAATACATTGTGCACACATTGAGCTTGAAGATTCAAGATTCTAAAGTTTTAACTATCAAGGAACTTGAAAGCTATTTGAGGTGTTCCAGATTTAGCTTTTATTTGATACATGTAAGAAGAATTCTTGCTGGTGAAAAAATGTATTTGTCATTTCTTCCTTTTTGGGGGGGCTATTTGTTGTGGTTTCACAATGCACACCCCATTTCTCCTAGAAATGGGGACCCCCTAATATTTTATTTTTCTCCTAAACCCCTAGTTTGGGGCCTAGGTCATTTTGGAACTCCTTTTAGAGTTTGTGTCTAGCCTTTGTCTCTAACTAAGAAGCCCCTTGGTGTAAAAATTGAGAAAATTTGGAGAAAAAGAATTTTTTTTAATGTAAAGAGTGCACTAGTGCACTTACCGCACATGCGCACTTATATAGACTCATGTGCGCAAACCAAACTTGAGCCTATATAAGCCCAAGAACCCCTTCCCTCTCCTTATTATTCTTCATGCATCTTCAAAAACCACACCTCTAAAGGGGCATGCAACCCTACCTGCACAACACATATCATAAGTGTTAGAACACAAAGGTGTACACATATGCACCTATTCAAGGTGTGCATGTGCACACCTTTGTTCACAAAAACCTTAAAACATTAAAAAGTTAAGACAACCTAAAACTAAGGTGTTAAGACTAGAGAAGGTGTGCACATGCACTCCTTGAAAAGGTGCACACATGCACACCTATTCAAGGTGTGCATGTGCACACCTATTTAAGGTGCACATGTGCACACCTCCCCAAGGTGCGCATATGCGCACCTTTCTTTAAATCCACAAAGAGCATAAGGATGTGCACTTGCACATCCCAATAAGGTGCACATGTGCACACCCTTTCATAAAATGCTAAAGAACTCTAAGTCCCTCCTTTGCACTCCTAATGTAGATGTGCAGTAGTGGACATGCACCTATGTGCACCCCATCAAGGTGTGCAAATGCGCATGTGTGCAACTGTGCATAAATTGACCAACTAGGGGTCATTAAGTTCACCTAGCATACATGTGAAGGTGTACAAGGTTCACTATTTTACATTCTAGGGCTATTGGGGGATTGAACTAGTTTTCCTCTATTTTGGTGATTTGGGTTAAGTTTTTTTATAATTAGGGTTTATTTTGGGTGAATTTTTAACTCTTTGGACTAATGTTTTTCTTGTGTACAAATATAATGGCATCATCATCATCTTTAAAGGCAAAATCATAGACACCAAGCTCAGACATATTGACTGGAATGCATTCCTCACCATATGCAACAAGCCTAAAGAAAGATCTACAACAGTATTAGCTATGATCAGGTCAGAGTTGGTAAATTCAGCATCACATCCAACTTTTGTACAATCTTCTAAGTTAAGTATGACATTGGTAGAACATTACGTGCCTAAAGAAAAGGTTATCAAGTCTGCCATAGGGGAGATAGTTTTGGACCTTAGATTGAGGAATATTGAGAAGGTGTTTCATCTCCTAAGGGCCAATCTATATGTAAAAATGACCTATGACCAGGAAGAAAGATGGTTTAGGGAGAACAAATAGGAAGCCAAAGAAATTATTCAATCTTCCTTTCTAATAGACAGAACACCAGTGGTCCACTGAGTCAAAAAGGTAGACATGACTTAGGTTTATATGAAGGATGGTATTAGATATGCCATAGTGCTCTTGAGCAAAGTCATGGGCATACTAGTGGTTAGACATCTTAATATTTGGATGGTGTACTTCATAGAAACCATCAGGATGGCCAAGATGCCAATGAATTGGGCTACTATCCTAAGTGATAATCTAAATGAGCAGCTAGTACACATAAAATTCAACCAATATTTTATATGACATTGTACATGGTGTACTTACTAGCAGCTAGGAAAATGGACTACCCAAGACTTTACAAAAGGGGTAGCATGAAAAATGCAAATGCATGGCCCTATGTGGTATACCCTCAGTTGGTAGAGAAGAAGCTCTCATATCATAGAAAAGAATAGAGGATAGTGAATGATATTTTTATATTTGCAATCATCTAATTTATAGAGGGTGATTATGCTAAATGGATATCAGTAGAGGCAACAACTAGAATCATAGAGAACAGTGCCTACTACATCCAATTTAAAATATTCACATACCTAATGGTAGTAGGCACATAGGTGAACCCAATAAAGTTCCTGAGATATCCTTCTAATAGGCCCATTTTGTTGGAGATCATCGAGCAACTCACATCTGCGTATGACAAAGTAAGGGAATAGCACAAGAGGACATGGGTGTAGCTGATCACCATAGGTGCCTTTGAGGTCAAGAAAAAGAAAGATATAATGTCCTTTGATTTAGAATGGGATCAATATCCCTTGGAAGAGTACAATTCCCTTCTCCCATACTTTGATAGGACTGATGCCTTTCTTATATACAAATATAATGATGTCATCATCATCCTCAATGGTAGAAAAGATTGCTCTCAAGCCTTTTGCCTTCAAATACAAAGGAATGCCAAATAAATATCACTTTCAAGATGGACATGCATAAATCATAGACACTGAGCTCAAACATATTGACTGGAATGCATTCATCACCTTATGCAACAAGCCTAAAGAAAGATCTACAATGGTACTAGCTATGATTAGGCTAGGGCTGGTAAATGCAACATCACATCCAACTTTTGTACAATCTTCTAAGCTAAGTATGACATTGGCAGAACATTATGTGCCTGAAGAAAAGGTTTTCAAGTCTATCATAGGGGAGATAGTTATGGACCTCAGACCGAGGAATATTGAGAAGGTGTTTCATCTCCTAAGGGCTGATCAATATGTAAAGATGACCTATTTCTGAAAAAAAGATTGTATAGGGAGAACAAAAAGGAAGCCAAAGAAGTAATTTAATCTTCCTTTTAGACAAAACACCAATGGGCCGCATAGTTAGAAAGGCAGACATGACTCAGGATTATATGAAGGATGTTATTAGATATGCCATAATGCTCTTGAGCAGAGTCATGGGCATACCAACGGATAGACATATTAATATCTAGATGGTGCACTTCATAAAGACCATTAGGATATCCAAGATGCCAATGGATTGGCTACTATCCTCAGTAATAATCTACATGAGCAGCTGGTAGACATAAAAGTTGATCCAAGATTTTATATGACATCATACATGATGTACTTACTAAAAGCTAGGACAATGGACTACCCAGGACTTTACAAAAGGGGTAGCATGCAAGATGCAAATGTATGGCCCTATGTGGTATACGATTAGCTAGTAAAGAAGAAGCTCTCATATTAGAGCAAAGAATACAAGATAGTAAATGATAGTTTTATATTCACAATCATCTAATTCATAGAGGATGATTATGCCAAATGAATGTTAGTAGAGGCAACAACTAGAATCATAGAGATTGGCACCTACTACATCTAGTTCAAAAAATTCACATACCTAAGGGTAGTAGGCACACAAGTGAACCCAATAAATCTCTCGAGATATCCTTCTAACATGCTCATTTTGTTGGAGATCACAAAGAAACTCACATCTACATATGACAGAGTGAGGAAACAACACAAGAAGACATGGGTGTAACCGATCATAATACGTGCCTTCGAGGTCAAGGAAAAAAAGGATATAATGACCCTCAGTTCAGAATAGGAGCAATATCCCTTAGAAGAGTAAAACTCCCCTTGCCCATACTTTGATAATATTGGAAGGGTGCAACATCTAGTAAGGAAGCAACTCATGCATGAAAATGCACTAGTGGATGCCATAGATGACTATGATGTCTGAATTAGAGACTATAGTAGGATGACTCTATATTTAGTGGAAAAGGAGCTTAAGATGAAGATCTCGTTGAAGGTTGTCAAGAAAGGTGCAAAAGATGTCTTAGACCCACTATACAACAAGGATAAGATATATGACAAGCCCATAATGAATGCAAAAATTAGTAGGGATGAGAATGCAGACATTAACAACAGAGCCCTACATATTGTCTAGTTGACAAGGGAATGGATCAAGAAACTATTCAAAATTGATCCAATTCCCTAGGCTATTCCTCTTCAAGCCACAACACGCCTAGCTAGGGGTAAAGGTGCAAAAGTCATAGTAACAACCTTCCCTGCTCAATCCCTAGTGAGGTGGGAAATAATATATCAACATGAGAGGTAGGTTGAGTACTTTAGGGTGGATAAGGGAAATAACAAAAGGAAGAGAGTGACAAAAGGTAGTAAATAAATGGATTAGGCCCAACCAGCTCAACAACTATAGAAAGGTCCTAAACAAGCAGAGCCTCAACATGAGTAGGCAACCCAATTTCAAGAGATTGAGCAAGTTCCTCCATCAGGATAGGAGTAGGAGCCATAGAAAGAGGAAGAACAAAGGGTGCCACCAATAGATCAGGAGGAAGAAGCCTCCCCCTCATCATCTAAGAAGGCTAGGATTGAGTTTATTGTGGTAGGGTCATGTAAGAGAAAACTAAAGAAAAAGGACACTCCTCCTCCACAAGTGCCTAAAACCATTCTTGAAGCTGAAGAAGAAGAGGAGAAGAAACTTGATAATATTCCCTTGAGTCATAGGACTCGATCAGCCAAGGCCTTGGAAGAGGAAAGAAGAAGGAGTTCCACTTTAATGCCACCATCCAATCCAAAAGGACTTATTCAAGTTACAACTTCCAAGGATGAGCAGCAATAGTGGATCATAGATATGGAGGTTCATCAAACTAATGTCTTTGATCTATCAGACTTTGATTTCATGCCATAAGGCACTGAGTGGTAGGGGAAAGGATACAAGATACTCCAACAAGTAAATCCCTAGGAGAGGACTGGAACCAATTACCACATCTGCCTCAAGGACCTTTGGGCCTACCCCACCTACCATCTCAAGATCTATCATTTATGGACAAAAGATATGCAACACCACTTCCTTCATCTACTAAAGCAAAAGAACAAGCACTAGAGGAAGATGAAGAGCCCTAGAAAATGAGAGTCAGTGAAGTATCGGAGGAGGGGAAAATACATGAGGAACCTCAATAGACTCCTCATGATACCGAGGCCAGGACCTTAGCCTAAGTAGAAATAAAGACTCAAACTAGTAATCTCGCTCAACGAGAAAGGACTCTAGATAGGACTGATAAGGGAAAGGGACCTATAGTACAAACTCCCTCTTCAATCAAATATATGTCTCCAATGGGTACTACACTTGCTTAGTTGAAGAGGGAGGTCATGGTTCAAGAAAAGAGGTAGTTAAATGTAATTGTTGAGGAGGGAATAGATGAGCTAGTAAGAACCATAAAAAAACCTAAGCCACCTATAGGTGATGAATGACCATTAGGCTTCATCATGAAGAACCAAGATTGGCACTTTCTTTCACACATAGCCATCCCTCCTCCACATGTTGATATAGAAGATTTGACTCCTAAAGACTATCAAATTAAGGAAGTCTTGTTAGAGAAGCCCACAATAGATACTACCAAAGCTTTGATCACTACGGGCATAAAAGAAGTGTTCAAGAAGATGGACAGAAATGAGTCGAAGTTGTTAATGCTAAGAAAACAAAATGAGATTATAAGAGGCTATCTATATAGAATAGTGGTCCCAATAGACTCGAATCATCTAGAAATCACTCTTGCTACGACATTAGAGAGGAAGGAAAAGGGGAAGATTCAGATGGATCCATTTTTGGGAGCATGTCAATAATGGCGTGACAATTTTGAATAGAAGGGCATACAAATAATACAGGATAATTTGAACATGTTACATTACATTAAGTCAAGTGTGGATAAATTGATGTCCATAGTGAACCAGGATTTTGATCTAATGGATGAGGTACATACCTAGGAAAAAGACCTACAAATTTTGAAAATAATAAAGAGTCAACGGTATCATGCACTCATGGAAGTATATACAACATAAGAGTTTGATAAGCTTGAAGATTGGATTGAGAAGATAGATGCCAAAAATAAGGTCATGGAAGGACTTCGTAAAAATATCCAAAGGTTAAGAGACCAAACTCCATAGCAGATTTTGGAAGCAAAGAAGTACTACGATGTTGTTGCCCTTGAGATTTTTGAAGATGATTCAAAAATAAAGCTCAAGTTAGTGCAATCAGCTGTCCAACAATCCAAAGAACTTTTGAGGATGTTTTGTCTAATGAAGATATTATGTAGTGCCTCTCCCATTTGAATTCTGTAAGTTGTCCTGATGAATGCAACCTTGCTGATCTTTTGTTGTGATAGGATCATGATTGTGACCCTGAGTGGTCTACACCGTCAAGGTGTTTGGATATATGTTTCTGTATCAGTTGCTTTGTGTATGCTTTTGACTGATCTATGAGATTATCATGTGATTTTTGGTTCACTGAAGTTTGTGCCAGTGATTACCAGGATCGATGTGGTATCATGAGGTTGTTCCATGATTACCCTGAGATGTGTGCAGAGATTGCATTGTGTACCATTACCATGCTACACTGGACTAGGTTCCTGTAGCAGTGGTTAGCCATGTTTATGACTATTTTTTCTTTATGTGTTTTAAGTGCTTTTTAATGTAGAGTAATAAATCTTTATTAAATGCATTAATGATTAAAAATGGATTGTTCATGTGGGATTATTTGATTATGTGCTGCGGACATTTACCTTGTTATATTTCTGATTAGAGAGATATTTGTTACTCATGTTATGTTTACATTTGAGATGACCTGAGGGTTAGATATTATACCCGGTTTTCAATATCATAGATGTTATACTACTATGATGTTCAGTTAATCATATTGCATGATGATGCCATTTTGAGATGACAGTGTGTTTTTATGATGATATCTGGTTATCTAGTTTTTGGACATACCTCTGATTATGTTATGTGATGGATTTAATGCTATGGTTATTTACTTCATTCCTGCGTTGTTATGCTTTATGCGAACGTGAGTGATGTAAATAGATTATTTTAATATAATTAACTAAATGGTTAAATTAGGTGATTTAATGCATTTATTGCTTCGGCTATGTTATTATATGCAATTACACTTGATCGTGTTGTTTAGTGTGCAGGATTTATATCCCTGGCAGTGGCACATGGAGTTAGTGATTCCGCCTTTCATATTTTACCAATGTCGTCCTTATATGGTCAACGTATCTTTAATTAAATGTTTAATTTAAACCTTTCAGTGATTATTAAATCTGAACCCATTGCATTATGTGATTAGATCAGTAAGCGTGTCTGTGCATTTAGAGGTTCGCATTATTGCAAAAGTTGTTAAGGTGATTTCTGTGTTTTTGGGTTTTCGGGCTTTTTATTTGATTTATTTATATTTCTGGCAGCTTTGCCATAGATGAATTCCTATTTATAGGAATAGCCTATTTTCGTTTGGGTCGATTCGGGGGTTAACTAGGTTGGCTGGTTATTTTCCCTAATCAATTATTCACTCGAAGAGTGAATAAATATCCAAAGAGGAATTTAATTCCTCACTTCTCACTTTCAAATTGGAAAGTTGGAGAGTAAAACCCAAAATCCTCTTCATGAGGATTTACTATTTTGTTCATTGTGGGAGCTATGAGCGTGGGATTGTCGCGAGGTTGGGCTCGTTGGATCTAGCTCAGAGAAACCTTGGATTGTCGTGATTTTCAGCTACTTCTGCGAGATATTTATTTTATGGTTCAGGTTCCCGTTTTGCCCTTTTGGCTGTGAGGTAGGGCTTTCCCGTTTTATTATTTCTGCTCCGTTTCTGCTTCTATTTTTTGTAGCCGTTTGTTTGGAGGCTGAGAACTAGTGTTCTCCTCCATTTTTGTATGCTAGTTCTACCCAGTTGGTCGGGTATGAACATTTCCCTATTTTTGGGATGAGGGTTTGGGATTTTACTCCGTTATGCTGGCTGCTTTTGCATACAGTGTCCAATTCCATTTATTTTTTGGATTTTTGGGGTTTTTGAACCCAAAGGTCAAATGGGTTTTAATTTTGAAATTTTTCTAAAATTTGGAGTTTTTACCTCGTTTTGCGTGCCACCCTATTTTTTCGAGTTTTCTTGGCACAATGTGGGTCGTGGACCTTGATGATCCGTTTGGATATTAGTCATACCACTTTTGCACTTTTATGTTGCATTGGGATGCGTGTTGCATCCGTACTCCCGACGTTGTGTTTGGTTGAGTGATTTTATACTTGTTATGGTTTTTGTTGGACCTTTGCTTTTGTTTCGTGAACGCTAGGATTCGTGTAGAATCCATACTCTCAGATGGAGGCCAGTTGAGTGAGTTCACGATGTTTGGTCTTGTTACATCATTGGGATTAATGTAGAATCCATACTCTCGAATTGAGGCCGGTTGAGTGATTTCATGATGTATGATTTTTTTTGACTTTGGGATTCGTGTAGAATCTGTCCTTCCCGTGTTGCTTTCAGTTGGGTGTTTTCTTTGCATTGTGTTCTCATTCTTGTCCTTGTGTTATGATCTTCGTGATGGTGGTGCACCACACACGAGTACGTGCGCGTACATTTGTTGGGTGACTTGCGAGGCACGATCTTCCATGGATTTGTCAAAAGTTATGATCATTGGGGTTGGGATGGCAGTATGCATGACCATGGGCACTTGTCATAGGATGAGCATGGGTAAGGTAGGGTAGCATATGGAGGGGGCTTCTATCTCGCAGCCCGGCGATCATGATGCCATGGGTATGGCTGAGAGGAGCTTGTTTAAGTGATAACTAAAGAAAATGTGTGACTGGTAATAAAACTTAAGATAATAAAATATTTGGGGTGCAAGAGCCTTTCTGTTGAGGGATGTTGAATCTGCGCAAGTCCTAGCTTGGGCTTTTTGATGCCAAGCGACTCTCCATGATGTTAGTCCCTACATAGTAGCCTATTGAGTGTCTGACTAGGACTTGTACTCCTTGCATTGTCTTAGGTTCTTGGTTGCAGCCATCATACTGTCTAACCTAAGTGTTAGCCATGGATGTTGTGTTTTATGTGTGTTTGTGGTTGGATAATTATCTCCATCAGTACGGCGAGTGTAGACCTATAGGTGCCACATGGTTGGGAGGCATAGCTACCTTCACCACTGCTAAGGATCCGTGTACAGAGACGATCTTTTGTCCTAGTGACGACTATTGTTGGATGTCTTCACTTCGTACTTCCGGTTCCAGAGTATGCTTTCTTGTGATTTATGCTTTCATTGGGATGCTTGTATATCATGTTTAGATAATGTTATTTTATTTGGCGCATTCCCTTATTATGATGTTTAGCATATGATTAGATGATGTGATTTTCTTTAGTAGTATATCTGTTGCTTACTGTTGTTTAACATGTGATAGGTGATGTTATCTACTGTAGGATTATCTTATGCATTATCACTAGCATGTTAGATTTTCTTATGTTGTTATTATGCATGTTTTAGTAGTGACATCCCTATTACGACAATACTGACGATTTGGTCGATGGCTTGGGATGTTACGCACGGGGGATGGCTAGGATCCATGATGGTCTTATGATGCTATTGACGGTTGGGAGGAATTGCGTACTTAGTTTGGTTTTTCAGTTCACTACGATGTTTATTTCAGTGTGTTCTTTGTTGTTGTAGTTTAGATGGATAGATGTTCTCCTTTCTGTGTTGTTCTTGCACTCAAGCGTTCATTCCTTGAGCCTTTGTGGATCCGGTACTCCCTAGTGTGGAGGTTCTTTGCTCTAATTTTGGTCCTTTTTTCTTCTGGGAGTGTTCTCGTGTTTCTATGGGCAACATTTGTTCAGCATGGTGCGACAATTTAAAAAGTATCGCACGCCCATGCAAACTATGTCATACGACATTGTAAAGTATCGCATGCCTTCTTGAGAAATTTCGTATGAGACTAGAAGAGTGTCGCACACCTTCTTGAGAAATGTCATACGATGCTGAAAAGTGTCGCATGCCTTCTTGAAAAATGTCGTACGACATTGGAAGAGTGTCGCACGCCTTAAGGAGAAGTATTGCCCTCCCTTAGTAAAAAGTGTCGCCATCAGTGGGCACTTTTCTTCGTGATCCAATCTTTTTGACAGTGGTTTTGGATACCCTTTTGGGCGTTCTTTGACCCTATGCTGTTGCATTTTGAATTCTGTCAGTTTCTCTTGAAACCGAGTTTTCGTGTTTCTGTTTTAGTCTCTTGGGGTTTAAAATATATCGTTTAAGTATATCTTATACTTAAGATATATTTTAATAAATGCGACAAATCGTTTGAGATAGGTTTCAGACCTCTTAAAGATAAGTTATGGATTCTAGGAAATTTTAGGACTTCAAAAATCCAGACTTAGCCAATTTTCAGGGCTTCAGGATTTCAGGCTTAGCCAAATTTTGGGATTCTGCATTTTACCCCAACTTGGTGTTTTATTGATGAGTGGTCATTTCTTGTGCCCTCATCTTGTTGTGGTGGTTGTTGGCTTTTGTTTGGGTGTGTCAGTTTGGTAGTGGCGTTTGGAGATTCGTTGGTTGCCGGGATTGTGTTGAAGTCTTCCGTTGCGATCTTTGTGATCCCTGTATGATGTTGTCATGTGCATTCATACTTGTAAAAAAAAAATATCTTGGCTTGATTTGAATCCTTGTTTCTAAGGATCTCTGGGTGGGGCATTACATCTGGTATCAGAGCCCATGTTCAAACATTGGGATCTCTGTGTTTATGTTGCCCATGTAGTTGTTGCTGCGTTGGTTGAGTGCAAGTGTCTTGGTGAGAACTCGTGATCTTTGTTGCGTTGGTATCTACTCGTGATGGACTTGCTTGTCAAGTAGATGCAACTAGAGCACTGTGTGGAGAAGGAAGTGAGTCTTCCTAGCCTTGTAGGTGGGATCGATGTGCCTTGTTTGGTTGGTTGTGTGTGTGAGCCTTTTTGGATGGAGCCACTAATTGGTTTCCATGTGTTGGCTTGTGTGCCTCTTCTTGTTTCTCCTTGTGGGGTTAGGTGCATTGTTTCCCTGTTTTCTCCTGATTGTAAGTTGATGAATGAATCTTATTTGTGATTCTTTATTTTGTTGTTATAATGATGAAATGGTTCCTTTCATTGAAAATGAGTGTTTATTGTGAATCATTGCAAAGTTGTAGTTTTGCATTATATATTTGGGTTAATGACTTAAGTCCCCAATCTGATTGTTTCTTAAGCTTATGTAAAATTGTATTAATTTGATGGATATCTAAATGTTGCATTGTATGGAAATTTTTGTTTTTTGCATATGCATGAGATTACTGATGGTATAGTGTTTGATGTGTGTGAGTGTGTTCTCTAACATTGCTAGGATGATGTATTCCTTAGCATTGTGTGGTGATTTATCCCTCTTGTGTGACTGTACTCAGTCATCACCTATAATGTGATTTGTTTGATGCCTTATTTTATTTGGCTGGAGGTACTTCCCTCATGTTGTTGGGCTAGCATTGGGTTTCAGTATTTTCCTCTCTTGGAGTAGTCATCAAATTTTATCCATCGCTCTCTTTGTGACAGTTGTCACATTTGACTTATTGTTGAAATGAGCTCTTTTTGGTACTTACTATTGGAATTGATAATTTCCCCCATTTGGGATTTTGATTTTGTTCATGATGACTATTCTGGATGTGTTTTACTGCTGCCCAGTTGTGTGTTGTGACTCTATCATGTTCATCTCGAACCTCTGGTAATATGTACAAGGGATAATATCATGGAGAACATGCTAGTGTGTCTTTGTTAGATTTAAAGTTGTTATTGTAATTGGATAGTTTAAATGATGATTAAACTTAATGTTATTTTTTAAAGAAATTGAAAGATATGTACTTGTTTTATGGTAAGTGACTCTTGGACCCTTGCTTGAAAATCTTTCAGTTCATTATGCATTAGTGCTTATGTTATGCTTAATTAATGAAATTATGAAAGAAGAGTAATGATGGTTTCAATGTGTGTATTACCTTTCATTCCATGTCATATGTTGTTTGGGCATGTGTGCTCTTGTGTGGTGTTGGACGTTTTGTCCATTTCTTGTCTTGGTTACCAAGACTGTTGTTTTTGCCTTTGTGGTTCTGATTTGAGTGGTGGCTCAAATCGTAGGTCTTAGGTCTCTCAAAGCTCCATCTTTTTGTAGTCCTCGTCAATATCTTTTTGACGCTTTTGTGTGGAGCCAATCCGAGTCCGGATGTAAAGCTATGGCTTTTGGAGTTGTTGATTGATGTTTCGAGTACCTTTTCGAGTAGAGGCCAATTCAATCATGACATATCATATTTATGGCCATTGGAGAAGTTTAACTCTTCATGTTATTCATAATGGAAGAGTTATCTTGTCTTCATAATCTACTAGGTACTTGTTGGGGTTCATGCTTGTTTTTTGTGTTTCCTATTGCACTGAACCGCCCTTGTGAGGTGTAGTGTGGTTTTTGAGCATTCCTTGTTTGAGGATGATGTTGCCTTATCATTTGGAGTAACTCAGTTCTTTGATGAGTCTACATTCTCCTTTCTGGATGTTGACCTTGGCACATCTATGTATTCTTTCTCTCTTGAGAGAGTAGGCTAGTGTGGCTATGCCACTAGCTCAGTTAGTGTTCTCTTGTGAGTATGTTGATGGTTGGGGAAATTGTGAGTTCCCTAACGCATCTTGGGCTGATTTAGTGTAGAGGTTGAGAGAGACTCCCTCTCAGTCCTAATACTCTATAGTATCCTTCTCCCTAAGCTTATATCTTCATGTGGATTGTCTCAGTCAAGTTTTCTCCTTAACCGTTGACTTGAGGCTAGAGATTGAGTTTAGCGGTAGATTGGGAGTAGTTTTCCTAGCATGGTGCTAGAGGGACATGGTATCATTGGACACATGTTACCATCTCGTGAGTTGGTATGCAGGCATTACATGACTGTGTCCATTAACGCAAGTCTTTGAACCTTGTGAGAAGATGATATCTTGTTTGGTTGGGTTGTGTTACCCTAGTTCTCAGTGATAGTTGAGCTTTTGTACCTTGGAGAGGTGTTGTGCTCCTACACTTGGTGGTGAGTAGTCTTTTGGAGTGTGTCCTTTTGTTGGTAAACTTTCATTCTCTTTGTTCTGAGGGTGAGTTTACGTGGATTCCAGAATGATCATGTGTGACATGATAGTATTCTTGGGAAGTTTGGGATGGTTATTCCCCATGATTCCAACTTTTGTTGGAAGTGCTTAGTGTTTTGACCTGGTTTTGTGGTCATGTGGTTGGTGCATGTCATGGTTGGGCACCTATTGACAAGGTAGAGTGTCTTGTTCCTTACCTTGTATTGTTGATTTTATGGCTAGATGGTTTTTCCTAACGCATAGAAGGTTCCTTGTTGGAGGATCTTCTATCTGTGTGACACCCATTCTCTTGTGGTTAACCTATTTGGAGGTTAATGTGATGGTTTGAGAATGTTGGAGTGTTTTGGGTTTGACTTGTAGAGAGTTGTTGAGTCATTCCTATTGCTCGCTTTTGATTTTGGTTCTTGTGTGTTTTGGTTTCTATTCTTGGATTGCAAGCTTCCAGGAGTAAGCCTAGTCTTTGGGGGGGATGATGTAGTGCCTCTCCCATTTGACTTTTGTAAGTCGTCCTGATGGATGCAACCTTGCTGATCTTTTGTTGTGATAGGATCATGATTGTGACCCTAAGTGGTCTACACCGTCGAGGTGTTTGGATATATGTTTCTATATCAGTTGCTTTGTGTATACTTTTGACTGATCTATGAGATTATGATGTGATTTTTGGTTCACTGAGGTTTGTGCCAGTGGTTACCAAGATCGATGTGGTATCATGAGGTTGTTTCGTGATTACCCTGAGATGTGTGCAGAGATTGCAATGTGTACCATTACCATGCTACACTAGACTAGGTTCCTATAGCAGTGGTTAGTCATGTTTATGACTGTGTTTGCTTATGTTTTTTAAGTGCCCTTTAATGTCGAGTAATCAATCTTTATTAAATGCATTAATGATTAAAAATGGATTGTTCATGTAGGATTATTTGGTTATGTGTTGCGGACATTTACCTTGTTATATTTCTGATTAGAGAGATATTTGTTACTCATGTTATGTTTACATTTGAGATGACCTGAGGGTCAGATATTATACCTGGTTTTCAATATCATAGATGTTATACTACTATGTTTTTCAGTTAATCATATTGCATGATGATGCCATTTTGAGATGACAGTGTGTTTTTATAATGATATTTGGTTATCTAGTTTTTGGACATACCTCTGATTATGTTATGTGATGGATTTAATGCTATGGTTATTTACTTCATTCCTGCGTTGTTATGCTTTATGCGAATGTGAGTGATGTAAATAGATTATTTTAATATAATTAAATAAATGGTTAAATTAGGTGATTTAATGCATTTATTGCTTCGGCTATGTTATTATATGCAATTGCACTTGATCGTGTTGTTTAGTGTGCAGGATTTATATCCCTAGCAGTGGCACATGGAGTTAGTGATTTCTCATTTCATATTTTACCAATGTCGTCCTTATATGGTTGACATATCTTTAATTAAATATTTAATTTAAACCTTTTGGTGATTATTAAATCCGAACTCATTGCATTATGTGATTAGACCAGTAAGCATGTCTGTGCATTTAGAGGTTCGCATTGTCGCGAAAGTTGTTAAGGTGATTTCTGTGTTTTTGGGTTTTCGGGATTTTTAATTGATTTATTTATATTTCTGGCAACTTTTCCATAGATGAATTCCTATTTATAGGAATAGCCTGTTTTCGTTTGGGTCGATTCAGGGGTTAACTAGGTTGGCTGGTTATTTTCCCTAATCGATTATTCACTCGAAAAGTGAATAAGTATCCAAAGAGGAATTTAATTCCTCACTTCTCACTTTCAAATTGGAAAGTTGGAGAGTAAAACCCAAAATCCTCTTCATAAGGATTTACTGTTTTGTTCATTGTGGGAGCTACGGGCATGGGATCATCACGAGGTTGGGCTCGTTGGATCCAGCTCGGAAAAACCTTGGATTGTCACGATTTTCAACTACTTCTACGAGATATTTATTTTATGGTTTAGATTCCCATTTTGCCCTTTTGGTTGTGAGGTAGGGCTTTCCCGTTTTATTATTTCTGCTCTGTTTCTGCTTCTATTTTTTGTAGCAATTTGTTTAGAGGCTGAGAACTAGTGTTCCCCTCCATTTATGTATGCTAGTTCTACCCGGTTGGGCAGGTATGAACATTTCCCTATTTTTTGGGATGAGGGTTTGAGATTTTCTGCCTTTATGCTGGCCGTTTTTGCATACGGTGTCCGATTCCATTTTTTTTGGATTTTTGGGGTTTTTGAACCCAAAGGTCAAATGAGTTTTAATTTTGAAATTTTTCTAAAATTTGGAGTTTTTGCCTCATTTTGCATGCCACCCTGTTTTCTCGGGTTTTCTTGGCACAATGTGGATCGTGGACCTTGATGATCCGTTTGGATATCATTCATACCACTTTTGCACTTTTATGTTGCATTGGGATGCGTGTTTCATCCGTACTCCCGACGTTGTGTTCGATTGAGTGATTTTATACTTGTTATGGTTTTTGTTGGACCTTTGCTTTTGTTTCGTGAACACTAGGATTCGTGTAGAATCCATACTCTCAGATGGAGGTCGTTTGAGTGAGTTCACGATGTTTGGTCTTGTTACATCATTGGGATTAATGTAGAATCCATACTCTCAGATTGAGGCCGGTTGAGTGATTTCATGATGTATGATTTTTTTGGCTTTGGGATTCGTATAGAATCTGTCCTTCCCATGTTGCTTTCAGTTGGGTGTTTTCTTTTCATTGTGTTCTCATTCCTGTCCTTGTGTTATGATCTTCATGATGGTGGTGCACCACACATGAGTACATGCGCGTACATTTGTTGGGTGACTTGCGAGGCCTGATCTTCCGTGGATTCGCCGAAAGTTATGATCATTGGGGTTGGGATGGGAGTATGCATGCCCACGGGCACTTTTCGTAGGATGAGCATGGGTAGGGTAGGGTAGCATATGGAGGGGGCTTCTATCTCACAGCTCGGCGATCATGACGCCATGGGTATGGCTGAGAGGAGCTTGTTTAAGTGATAACTAAAGAAAATGTGTGACTAGTAATAAAACTTAAGATAATAAAATATTTGGGGTGCAAGAGCCTTTCTGTTGAGGGATGTTGAATCTGCACAAGTCCTAGCTTGGGCTTTTTGATGCCAAGTGACTCTCCATGATGTTAGTCCCTACATAGTAGCCTATTGAGTGTCTGACCAGGACCTGTACTCCTTGCATTGTCTTAGGTTCTTGGTTGCAGCCATCACACTGTCTGGCGTGAGTGTTAGCCATGGATGTTGTGTTTTATGTGTGTTTGTGGTTGGATCATTATCTCCATCAGCATGGCGGGTGTGGACCTATCGGTGCCACATGGTTGGGAGGCGTAGCTACCTTCACCACTGCTAGGGATCAGTGTACAGAGACAATCTTTTGTCCTAGTGCGACCGTTGTTGGATGTCTTCACTTGGTACTTCAAGTTCTAGAGTATGCTTTCTTGTTATTTATGCTTTCATTGGGATGCTTGTATATCATGTTTAGATAGGGCTTCCGTTCATAGTGTTCCTCTTGCTCCCAATTATGAGACACCTCACCTTGCGATGAGTAACCGATCTCGCGATCACAAGAGTACCTTAAGCATTCTTGCCTAGTGATCTCCCTATGGTCGAAATCCCATAAGCGATCACACTAGGCGAAGATAAACACTATGTCTACCAAGGTTTTGTGTCCTTGATAGCCTTGAGTTTATAGTGAGTTGGAAGAGCCAGGTAATCGGCTTGTCCCCACTTGGGTCGTTCCTCTCAGGTTGTCCGAGAGCAGGCCCTCTAAAGGATTCTAACTACACAAAGGTGATGAACTTTTGGAAGTCAAAATTTCTGGTTCACCACAAGGGTGAAGAGCATACTCTCCTATTCCAATCATTTTCTCCCAAACACGCCAGGAAGATTCAGTTACCCCTTGCTTTTGAAACCAAATGGCAAGTCAAGATTTCTGATTCACCATAAGGGTGAAGAGCATACTCTCCTATTACCAAAAGACTCCAATCACAAGTTTTATGTGCCTATAAAAAATGAACAATTAGTTAATGCCACACATGAAAACAAAAAAGCAAGAAATTTTGGGTTTTTATGCTTTGGGCAGCCCTGTAAACAATTGTTAGTAGCCCTTGTGCATTTGAAGCTTTGACATGCGTTCTTTTTATGCAATGTTTCAATTTTTTCACAAGGATGGCAACCTGCAATCACAACTTATTAGCACCACAAGTTAGTGTGAAATAACATAAAATACTACAATAAAAAGTGGTTAGTTGCCTCAAATATTCAAGTTATCTTCCAATCAAGTGTATGCAAAGAAACTGCAAACTAATCGCAAATGCTCTCATTTTTACTCTTTGATTTTGACCTAGTCAACAAGATTGGACTTGTTTTCTATGATTTTGTATCCAAAAATAAAATTGAAAAGAAGAGACCCCTATTAAAAATCAAAGAGCTTTCCAAAAATGTAAGAAATTTTAAAAAATCTCTTCATTTGCACTCTAGAGATGTATTTTGTCAAAATAGGCCAAATTTATCAAATCGAGTTTTTGATCCCTAATACGACCTCAAAAGTCAAAACACAAAGAAATAACCCCCATTAGAATTCAAAAACCTTTCTGAAAATGTAATTTTTTCTAAACAATGCACTAATTTGCGATCAAAAATGACTTTTTATTAAAAAAAAGAAAAAATTTTAACTCTCGCAAATCATGTCAAAATGCTTTGAAAATTTAACGGAGACATTTTGCGCACATACCCAACCTGTAAACAAAATTTCAGAACCAAAATCTAAGCAGTTTAAAAGATATGATTAAATCTTTAAACCAACTAGATTTTTGGCCTTCAAACCAATCTACTTATGGGTTGGCCTTAAAACCAAAGTGATAATTCTACAAAAGCACTTGATTAGATCCAATATGCTTCTGTAAAAAACTAGAGATAAGAAATAAAAGCAAATGGAGCTAAAAATTTGATTCAAGCCCCACGGTGGGCGCCAAAAATGTACACTTGAATTTGTGTCACACTCTAAACCATTCTATCCAAACGATTCCATGAGTTGGAATGCTTGGATGCCGGCTTAGAGCTCCCTATCCACGGAGTGCAAGGAGTTAGTATTTCAGCATGAAGGCTCTCAGCCAAGCCTTAGAAATGTACTTCTTGCTAGTAAACCATGCAACGGGAGGTTCTTTGAGACAAGAGCAAGAGTGCAAATATCTTCAAGGAATCCCTCAAGAATGCAATGCAAGTATGGAAACTAAGCTAAGATGATAATGCAAAATGCAACTATACTAAGCATGGATGAGAGTGTTACAATCCAAATATTAAGCTATGTGAGATAGATTATTGCAAAATAGAAGCTAAACTAACATGCAACATGAATCTAAGCTAAAATGCTATGGTATGAGAGAATGTAGACAAGAAATAGAAGTTCTTCACAAAGCTCCAAAGAAACCTGTTAGAAAACCTGCAGCATAACAATATTCAAAAGATCGATCGATTGAGGGGAAAGCTCTCTCCCTTTTAAAGATGTATGGATGGTGGAGATCAAGATGAAGATGGTGGATGATCAACGGTAGAATTCAAAAAGAGGAGTGATCCATGTGCACACACAAGTCAACCAATAGAATATAAGTTGACTTGTCATATAAGACAAAAGTCACAAAACCTTTTCTTTTAATTGCAAAATAGAAAAAGGACTTTATGTGTGCACTTTAAGTGGGTTAGAAGAATGGGGTCTTTTATTTAATTAAAAGGGGACATGTTCTTTTAATCAAATAATGAACTTAGGATAGCATAGTCAAACTATAGGTTATAATCAAATAAATTGATTATTAGCAATTTGGCTTAGGTAAATGATTAAATTAATTTAGCCAAAATGCTGAGAAGGGGGCTAATAGTCTAGATGACCATTTTTAGGTGATTACATTTTTGCCCCTCTTTGACTAATGTGTGATCGATCTGAGAACACATTATGTCAAAAAAAATCGAAGCCAAGTAGGCGATGATAGATATAGTTGTTTGATTTCAAAGAATGAAATGCAGAAATAGATAGCAAGTCCTAAATGTACAGCCTGATAGTGGTAGTACTGAACACTAGGAAAAGATGATGTCAGAATTCAAGAAGAATACTAACACCTAGCAAAGTAGATAGATCAAGAGCAAGTGAAAAGATCAAACAAGTGCTCCAAAGAAGTAGATAGTTGTAGCAAGTATTGATAGAATATTTCTTTCCAAGCAAGATAGTGACACATGGAGTATTCTTCAAACAATCAAGAAAGGGACAAAGTAACCTTGCATGATACAAGCATATGTGACGTCTCAAAAGAATTCCCTAGAATTATCGTCATGTGTATGTTCAAAAGATTTTCACAGGTCTAGCACATTCGAGAACACATCAAGCAATATCTACCTAAAGGACATGGTTCATTACTCAACAACTTGGCCCATGTTTGATGCTCCTTCACCTCACACCAAGTGGTTGCCCACAAGAGATATTGGCTTTGTCATGGAAGTGCCATAAGCACAACCAAGGGAACACATATGGTGAGTGTAAATCTTGGGGTGATCCGGGTAGTCCACTAGGATCGATCCTTGCACCAAGAAGTTGAGCGGCTAAAAAAGGTAGTTACTAACTTAGGGTGTTTAGATAGGGCTTTCGTTCATAGTGTTCCTCTTGCTCCCAATTACGGGACACCTCACCTTGCGATGAGTAACCAATCTCGCGATCACAAGAGTACCTTAAGCATTCTTTCTTAGTGATCTCCCTATGGTCGAAATCCCATAAGCGATCACACTAGGCGAAGACAATCACTATGTCTACCAAGGTTTTGTGTCCTTGATAGCCTTGAGTTTATAGTGGGTTGGAAGAGCCGGGTAATTTGCTTGTCCCCACTTGGGTCGTTCCTCTCAGGTTGTCCGAGAGCAGGCCCTCTAAAGGATTCTAACTACACAAAGAGTGGATCAACTTTTGGAAGTCAAGATTCCTGATTCACCACAAGGGTGAAGAGCATACTCTCCTATTCCAATCATTTTTTTCAAAACACGCCAAGAAGATTTAGTTGCCTCTTACTCTTGAAACCAAATGGTAAGTCAAGATTTCTGATTCACCACAAGGGTGAAGAGCATACTCTCCTATCACCAAAAGATTCCAATTGTAAATTTTAATGTGCCTAAAAATAAACAACTAGTATGTGTCACACATCTAAAAGTAAAGAATAAGAAAAATTGGGTTTTTATGCATTGGGCAGCCCTGCAAACAATCGTTAGTAGCCCTTGTGCATTTGAAGCTTTGACATGCATTCTTTTTAAGCAATGTTTTAGTTTTTTTCATAAGGATGGCAACCTGTAATCACAACTTGTTAGAACCACAAGTTAGTGTGAAATAACATAAAAATCTGCAATAAAAAGTGGTTATTTGCCTCAAAAATCCAATTTATCTTCCAACCAAGTGCATACAAAGAAAGTGCAAGTTAATCACAAATGCTCTCATTTTTACTCTTTGATTTTGACCTAGTCAACAAGATTGGACTTGTTTGCTATGATTTCAGATCCAAAAATAGAAATGAAAAGAAGAGACCCCTACTAAAAATCAAAGAGCTTTCCAAAAATGCAAGAAATTCAAAAAAATCTCTTCATTTGCTCTCTAGATATCGATTTTGTCAAAACAAGCCAGATTTATCAAATCAAGTTTTTGATCCTTAATATGACCTCAAAAATCAAAACACAAAGAAACTACCCCCCTTAAAATTGAAAAACCTTTCTGAAAATGTAAGTAATTTTTTTTTAAAAATTCGCTGATTTGCAATCAAAAATGGCTTTTTATGAAAACCAAAGAAAAACTCATAACTCCCGAAAATCACGTCAAAATGCTCTGCAAATTGGACTGAGACATTTTGAGCACATACCCAACTTGCAAAAAAAAATTCAGAACCAAACTCCAAGCGGTTTAAAAGATATGATCAAATCTTTAAACCAACTAAGTTTTTGGCCTTCAAACCAATTTACTTATGGGTTGGCCTTAAAACCAAAGTGATAATTCTACAAAAGCATTTGATTAGATCCAATATGCTGCTGTAAAAAATCAGAGATGAAAAATAAAAGCAAATGGAGCTAGAAACTTGATTCAAGCCCCACGGTGGGCGCCAAAAATGTACACTTGATTTGTGTCACACTCTAAACCATTCTATCCAAACGATTCCATGAGTTGGAATGTTCAGATGTCGGCTTAGAGCTCCCTATCCACGGAGTGCAAGAGAGTATATTTCAAGAATAAGAAAGCTCTCAAATGAGCCTTAGAGATACTCTTCTTGCTAGTAAACCATGCAATGGGAGGTTCCAAAGACAAGATGCAAGAATGCAAATGTCCCAAGGAGTTCCTCAAGGATGCAATGCAAATGAAGATTAAGCTAGAATGAGATGCAAAGTGGAGCTATGCTAAAACATGTATGAGTGTTACAATACCATTATTAAGCTATGTGAGATTAAGCTACATGTAAAGATGAAAACTAAGCTAAGCTAGAATGCCATTGATGAGAGAATGTAGACAAGAAAGAGAAGTTCTCCACAAAGCTCCAAAGAAACCTGTTAGAAAACCTGCAGCATAACAACATTCAAATGATGGATGGATTGAGGGGGAAAGCTCTCTCCCTTTTAAAGATGGATGGACGGTAGAGATCAAGATGAAGATGGTGGATGATCAACAGTTGAATTCGAAAATAGGAGTGATCCATGTGCACACACAAGTCAACCAATAGAATATAAGTTGACTTGTCACATAGGACAAAAAGTCTCACAAGCCTTTTCTTTTAATTGTAAAATAGAAAAAGGACTTTATGTGTGCACTTTAAGTGGGTTAGAAGAATGGGGTCTTTTATTTAATTAAAAGGGGACATGTTCTTTTAATCAAATAATGAACTTAGGATAGCATAGTCAAACTATAGGTTATAATCAAATAAATTGATTATTAGCGATTTGGCCTAGGTAAGTGATTAAATTAAATTAGCCAAAATGCTGAGAAGGGGGCTAATAGTCTAGATGACCATTTTTAGATGATTACAAGTAACTATCAACAGATGATTAAAGATGAGTATAAAGTCTTGGATTTTTTGAAAGCTTCCCAAGTAGCAGAGATTATAAAGAAATTCAAGATAAAACATCCAGACATCGCTCTAGTCTAAAGGGGTACAAAACCTAGTAGCTAGAAATTCATTTTTAACACTTGGGAAAATTTTGGATTTTTGAAACTTGTTAAGGTGCGCAAAGTGCACAGGTGTGCTATTCACATAAGTGCACCAATAACTTTGAAGAAGTAACAATGCACCGACAATTAACTAACAGTTTCTATTTTAGAGCTTTCCATGCACCAGAAATGCATTCTAACAGCGGTTCAACTCCTAGAAATGCCTAAAGAATGTTAAGCTTCCATTTTAGAGCTTCCAATGACTCTCAAATCCTCTTGCAGCTTCCTTCTTCTTGTCTACTAATCATTTCTTTGTTTCAAGTCATGTAAAGTCTCATGCACCCACTAATTGATATAAACAAGGGTGGAGACCTACTTAGCACCATTTAGAGAGTTAGTTTGTATATAATTAGATTTGTTTTCTTAGTTTTAAGCATATGTTTGCATTCTAAGAACTCTCACTCTCAACACAAAAAGAGGAGATGACTTCTTATAAATAGATGGATGTAATATGTACTCTAGGTCGTTATTTTGATGCAATAATATATGCTATTGGTGCTCTCATTTTGAGTGTAGTTATTCTTGTCGTAGTGTGTTATTTTTGCGAATGCATGTTCATGAATAATAATGGAGCCAATGGTTTTATTGTGTTGATTTGAGTTTGCGATCTTTTAGTTTTGGTGTTTGTCTTGTGTTAAAAAATTTCACTAACGTACCAAGTTTGAGAAGAGATCACCTTATTGTTCCTGGATAGCTTCTTGTCTCACATGAGCGCACTTTTCATGGCCTTGTGATTTGATGAGAAGTGAAACATTTTTTAGTTATTACTAAGTTCCCATCGATGATTGCATCAGTAGAATTGAGGAAGCGCTCCTATTATTTCCATTAGTTTCCTACCCGATCTTTTTGATGATTTAACTCACAGACATGTTGTTATTGTGGTTTATGTCTGTTAGGAAATTCCCTTTTAAGTTATTTGCTTTCATCTCTCATTATCTTAACTTCATTATTTGCTTTGTTAACACTTGGTTAAATTAGGAATTCATATAGTTGCATTGATAGATTGCATTCATTATAAAACAAAAAATCCCAAAATATATCTCTTTTGTGGTTACTTTTCAAAACATCAAATCAAACGTCTTATTTGAATTGGTTCGAACTAGCAAAGGCCTCCCTATGAACAAATACATTTATCTTCAATTGAGTGGGTTCCAGTAGGTTGCAAGATCACCTGGTACCTTGGAGTTGTTCCTAGATTAGCTTTTCAAGGGAGGAGTTTGAAAGGATTCATGTTGTTAAGCATTGTGCAAAATGACAACTCAACAGTAACCACAATAAAGTATTGTCATTGAATGTATCTCGTTGTATAGATAATACAATAACATAAGAAGATTATATTTTATATCAAAATAATTATGGAATAGAATGCAATTACATGAGACACTACATATGATCATTTTACCACTTTTAAAAAAAAATTACAACTCAAAAATATTATAGTTGCTCAATACAATTTGTTGATGTCACAACACTTTTAGGTGCCACAAACACACTTCATTGATTACAATTTTCTAGAAATAACATCAAGATTTTTAGTTTGCAAATCATACATAAAATCACAATTTACTTATGACATGGGAAATTATGACATAAATGTAAAATAACAATTTGAAAAAGGGGAAAACATGCAAATAAAATCAACTATGTGTTTAAGTGTCAAATTCATAATGGTGGTTAAGTCCACCAAACATGGAACTATCAAGTATCGAATTTGAGTTAATTATATAGGTTGTTGGTTGGAAGGTTAATTATTGTGTACTATTGATGATGAAGACTATAAAAGTGAACTATAGATTTTTAATTTGATGGTTGTATGATTATATGTATTTAGAGATATTTATTATAAATATAATTAAATTTTTAGAAAGGTCCTAGTTGATAGAAAGAGACAATTTAAAAAAAAAATTAAAAAAATTATAAGATTCTTCTTTTACATACACACATACATTAGATTTTAATATTTGAAATGTAATTTGAAAGAATTATAAGCAGAAACAACCTAGTAGCCGTCCAGGCTAACTTAACGCACCTAAAGTGTATAATCTATATGTCAAAATTTACCAATTTTTCTAGTTAACCTACATAGGTGAGCGAAGAGCTTAAATATGACATTTCGGCTTTCCCACATTTACAGAGCTCTTTGTATAACTTGTAGAGTGTCAGGTGGTCCAAAAGTGTCATTTTAAAACGTTCGCCCAAAACTTGCCACTAAGACCCCCCAATAGCCACTCACCCAAAAAATAGTACTTTTTGCACAAATGGACCAATCAACAACCAAGAAAACTAAAAATGAACAAAAGCGAATGACTATTGGTGTTCATGGTGATTTATTTTGGCATTTTTGTATACCTAAGATTGTTTTAGGCGGTAATTTGGGGGGGGAAGATAATGGTTAACGTGACGACATTGCATACATGGGTGGAACTGACTCATTTCCTCATTACACAAATTTAGTTGACAATCAAGAGAGACCAAAAAAATTAAATCATAAATATTTGATATTTATTTATTGAACATTATTGAACGAGCTACAAACATATAATTTTAAAAAAAATTAATAACATACCTCAGTGTTAGTTTGCCAACTTGTTTTGTAAGGACCAACCCCCTTGTTTTGGTTGTTTAATATTTCAAAAACATATCTCAATGTCACATGACATTTAAAAGATAAATATGTATTGGTGAAAAACAACCTTTATTAGAACCTTAAGATAAAGACAAAAAGATACATATAGAAGTTATTCGTCTATGATTTTTCAGAAAGAACACAAATATATGGAAGCCTGCCCTTTAGAATTATTTAATTTAAGTTTAGAAAAATAACCCCATCGAACAAGAAAATCTAATTACTATACTTTTAAAAAAAAATAGCTATCAAATGTTTCGGGTCATTCTAATTCAACTACTTATGATGGTGACCCGCTTCTGTTTAAAAATATCCATCAGATGCTTCTTCCGTGGGACCTCCTACTTAGTTTCTTCGCTATTGAAGTAGACTAAGGTGTGTGTTCGGACACTTCACCTTACTTTTCTTACCCAATCTCTTGCGTGCGTATCTTCCAAACTTAAACACCCACTTCACCATTAACTTATGATTCTCTAACTTTTTTAGTTTGTACGATTCCACCCATTGCAGCGCCAAGAAATCATGCATGTTGGTGTCGTGTGTAGGCATATCGCACGATATTGATTACATATAATTAGGTAGTAGTTATCGGAGTATACTACAACTATTTTATTTTAAGGTTTCAAACTTATTATTATATTCAAGTCAAATATGTAGAAATTATAGTTGTCATTTGTTCACTAAAACTATATGAAAGAAGATTATGTTGGTAGGTATATTGTATGAGAGTATTCTTTAAGTTTCGATCATAAAATATGTAAATCAGGAAGATCAAATGTTAAAATTTTCAAACAAAATTCACCTGTTTTCGATTTTTTTAAATTTGGTCAACGGTCCATTCTGTAGGGAGGATAGCCGCTTCCATATATTTCTACATCACAAAGTTTAGTATGATTATTGTATAATGATAGTTATTTTTTTTCTAAATATTTAGATGATGGCTATTATTTGTATGTTTGGAATGATAGATATTCAATTTGAAAAACAACTTATAGTATGAAGCTTGCTATAATGTTTGGGTATGCAAACATTTTAGTGTCTACTTTTTTATAAGATTTGCTTGAAAGAGGATATCGTTGAAAGGTATATTATAGAATATTAAATAGTGCATTTGAATCTTTTGAATGGTGGGGATAGTTGGAGAAGCATTTTATTTTAGTGTGTGTGTTACTACAATGCAAATATACAAACTTTTTAGTGACTATTTCACAAAAAGATTCGTTTGGAAGAGGGTAAAGTTAGTAGTTATATCAAAGAGTATTGGTTGTCATCAATCCTAGAATCATTTTATTTAAGAGTGTGAGGCTTACTATGATATGGAAGTGAAGTATATAGACATTCTAGTAGAGACCTTCGTAGGTATATCACAAGGCACTGGTGGCTATAATCTATTATAGATAGCTAGGTAGTGGATATCATTTGTATTTTTGCATGGCAAGGCAGTTTGAGAAACATTTTATTATATAATGTAAAGCTTAGTGCAATAATTTGAGTCAAGTATGTAAACACTTACTGGCTGCTTTGTTACACAATTTATATGGAAAAGGTTGATGGGTATATCACTAGATATTAGCTGAATTCTATTGCAAATAACTAGGTAGTGGTGGTTGTTCATACCGTTTGCACATAGGGGCGATTTGAAAAGCATTTTGCTATTAGTGTGAAGAGTCAATTATGTAAAACACTTAAGCAGATATTTTAAGACAATATTTGCTCAAAGAAGATACTTGATTGGTAGATATATTATACAATATTCACTATCATCACTACCATCTACTACAATAACTTGATAATGACTAATATGCATCTTTCACATACTAGGAACATCTAAGAAATATTTTATTAGAATTCAAAGCTTCCTAAAATATTGTAATCAAATATACACTATTTTACAAAATTTGTTGAAAACAAAATAAAAAAATAATTATCATCAATATTTTTAAGAATAATCATTGAGCCTTTCCCAACCACCATGAAGAGCACCAAACACTTTTTGCAACCCAAAGCAAGAATATATTAACTGGTGCGACTGCACAACTGATTCTACAACACTTTTGTTACCTGCTTATTAAACAGTTCCAGATGTTGTCAGCGCCAGAAAATAATGAAATTACAAAATCTACGTGTTTCTACAGTACGTAAGTAGCAAATCGGCGACGATTGAAAGTTCAGCAGAAACATATATCTACACCTAGATTTCTTATAATTAATGCATGTGGGATATATCTTCTTGCATGAAAATTTACAGATCCATGCTAAAATTATTTACAGGCTATCACAAACAGTGGGAGCGAAAGAGAGGGTGTTTTCACCAAGGTCATAAAGGATATGGAAGTTCTGCTGTTGAACATTCCCAAATATAGAGAGGCCAGAGCTGGGCAACATTGCAAGGCAGACAACGCCACTTGTATCCTGAATCAAGTAATTCTCCTTTGGTAAAACATAATCAGCTCCTTTGAAATGGAAAGTAACACTCGGAAATTTAGCAGCAGCAGCAGCCGAAGTATAACAGAGGTCCAATCCAATGGAAGACCCATCTGCCTGCGGAAGCTTAACAGCTGACTCCAATCCTTTCTTCAGAATATCATAACCACTCTGCTCCAAATAAGTGATGGTTGTTCCAGAGTCTATGATCATCCCACCAGTCCCATCGGCTTGGAAAGAAAAGGTATCAGAAGGGATATCCAGTAGCTTTGATCCAATGCTTATTCCTTCTAATGAAAGATAATAGAAGGTTTTTTGTGAACTACTTTGGAGAAGAGGAGTTGTGCCTGCAGACTTGGTACTAAGCCCCGCGCTTGTTCCTAGGATCAAAGGGCTTGTTTTGGAAGGAGGGTCATTAATGGACATTAGACAATAAGAAAACTTATTCCCTACGGAGCTCCCAATCTGTGAAATGAATGATAAGGGGCCCCTGCCAAAACCTATAAGGCCACCCCCTTGAGAAAACCCACTTCCTTCATTGTCTAGCCCACATCCAAATGCAATATGGGGGAGCTTTTCTGAAGAAAGAGTGAATGACTCATATGAAAGGATGCCTTGAGTGGAAGAATAGTCACCATAAGTGTATAGATATTCACACTGGGACTTTGAGCATATGGATGATGGAAGAGCTTGGCAGAGAGAGCTTGAACAGGGGATTGTACTGAATGTGGAGGATTTTGTTGGATCAAAGATTGGTGTGGGTTGTTTGTAGCATTCCACACAAGGCTTGCATTGGGTCCATGTTAAATCACTCCCCGTGTCAAGAATGGCAGAATATGAAAGGGCAGGGCTGCCAATTGAAACCTTCAGCAAGAATTCTCCATTTCCAGCGCTTACTGGACCTTGGGCATCTTTTATATCTTCCACAAACTTCTCAGAACGAGAGAGCTGAAATTTCTGTAGCCTCTCATGGCTTCTTTCTATGGCTCTTTTGAGACGCTCTGAGGCTGTAATGTTGGGAGACAATGAATCTCTATGAACAAGCTCTACTCTTACTGTCTTTTGTTCTTGAGGAAGCTTGTCGCCAACAATTTCATTCACTGAGAGCTTGGGGATATGGAATCTGCATTGAATTCCATCTATGACACAAAAGAGAAAGATAAATTTACAAAGAGATCTCATATCTAGATTCTAGATCCCTATTGCTCTTTCTTCTTTTCTGTTTTTTGAGTTCTCTCTAAGTAAGCATATGAAGCGCACCCAAGGCAGAAACTATGATTTGGTCCGGCAGGCATGATGGGTTTATATAATTACATGAACATCCCGTGTTAGATTCTCATCCACGTAACTAGATACTGATTCTGAATTATATCTCCGATTTGTACAAACCATCAAAGTGAGGATTTGTGGATTCATTCACACGTCTCTCTTTGCTTTGCTTGGCCCATGGTTCCCTGTGTCAATTATTGGCTGTTGAGACGGCTTAATTATATTAAACCCTGGTGTGGCCTCTAGTCAATTGTGTCACTGTTGCTTAAGGAATCAGAAACCAAAACAATTATTTTCGTTTTTCAGTGCTGTGTGACACGTTAATTAGAACAGGGGAATTCATATTTAACTGCTCTGCAGCAAATCTAAAGATGAAGGGTTTATTTACAAGTTGTGTGTTAAATCGGAGTATGGTGTGGAGTCGGATGAAAAGTGGGAGTGAAGGCAAAGTGAGTTATGAAGTTGGACATTGGAATCAAATCAGGTATAGTTAGGTAGGGCAACCTACAGCAGGGGATTCCAATTGCACTGGAGATCTGTGAAGGAGAAGCAGGTGATGGAGGAAAATGAGTTTTGTTTTTAACAGGAGAGTTTGAAAGCCAAACGGAACGGTAGATGATTGGGAACTGTTGAACTGTTTCATTCTCCACTTCGCATTTCTCACTTCAGTTATTTATGGGATGAGTCAGAGATTCCTTGTGGGTTCTTTGCATGTTTATTAGGACCCACTGGCCAAGAAAACTTTACACCTCCATTACGCCATTGATGTATACTTCTATGGTATTCCTGCAACCCATTTTTGTAAGATTCATTTCGCACTTGATTGGATTGAAGAGAACGGTGGGGACATACTGGCATTTCATAATGCAGTGCTCGACAATTATATTTGTTTTGAATGGTGACTACTGGCATTTTGTTTCAAGTGATAAGTCTAGACAAAATTGCAAACTTTTTATCAACATTCGTTTTCAAAGATAAAATTTCAGAGAAGAGTATAAATTTTAAGAGACTTTGGTACCCTATTCTTAACAAAGATTCATTTTACATTTATTTGGAAGAATATAAATTTTAAAAGACTTTGGTATCCTATTCTTAACAAAGATTCATTTCACATTTATTTGGATTTAAAGGAATGGTGGAGACATATTGACATTTCTATCATGAAACGTTAAAAGATTCATGTCAGTTTAGAAGATGTTTGGAAAAGTGAAGATCTCAGCATTTTTGTTTGAAAGGGGAAGTATGGGAAACACCATGAACAAACATCGGAAGTGGATTATAAACTTTAAAAGAACAAAAGGAACACAATCTTTTCAGAAAATACATCAAATAAAAACTTTACAAGATGTATGTACCCTGTTTTTAAGAAATATATGTTTTATATATATTTAGATTCAAAGAATTGGTGGCAACACAATGGCATTTTGTCATGGAGTGCTCGACATCTATATCAACTTTGAAGACATCTTGAAAAGTGGCATGTTAGGTGCGAAGTTTTTGCAAAAGGGCAAACTTCTATGATTTGATCTCAAGAAACGATTACAAGTTTAATAAAACTTTGGCGCCCTGTTTCTAAGAAGGATCATGTACTGCTCTTGCATCTGGTAGACTACTTTGACTCATGAATTTTATTAAAAATCTGATCTTTCATTTCATCTTGTTCATAGCTCAGAAATATTAGATCGAGTCGTCCAACAATTCTTTAATGAATAAGTTTCTTCTTATTTGAATTAAAGGAAGCTGTAGAAACATATGACATTTTGTTGTAGAATATTCTAACATTCACAACAGATTTTTAAGATATCCTGAAAGTTGAAAGTGACTATTTATTTAAACATTTATTTGAAAAAAATAAAAATACACAAAAACTCAAAACTTCTTAATCAAAATTAACTACCATAAATTTAACTCCAAAACAGATTTCAAACTTTTATAATACTTTGACGCCCATTTCTAAGAATATAAACTATAAAAATCTTGCCTTTTCATTCAATAAATGGGGAGGATTGTCAGATCCAGTCATCCCCTAACGGTAGGAGAAATTTCCTATTATTGCAGGTCGGGAATGAGGTACGGATGTTAATGTGATTTACGGTGAAAGCTTTGAGGTCGAGATCAAGTCTAGGCTTTTTCAAACTTGTACGTGTGTTATGTGGGCTTTGTCGACCTGTTTGTTAATATCATAAAGAGACTTTAGGAACTTGTATAGCTCATCATTTCTGATCGTACATGTTGGAACTCTCCACTAGTGTAAACAAGGAGTTGGTTTGTTAATTTACACTTATTTATGTCATTTAATTAAAAGTAATTGATCATATGCAAATTATTGTAGATGATTAGGTATATTACTGAAACATTCAGAAAATAAGGTGTTTGATACTTAAGATTGAAAATAATTGGTTTTATTTAGTATTTAGTTTTTGAGTTAACATTGTTTTAGTTATGGAAATACTATATTGTGTATAGATTTATTTGTCAAAGATTTTGTATGTTTATTGGAAGGTAGTCATTTATTTGTAATTTTGATTTGTTAAATGTTTAATTGTTGATATTTAAAATTATTGTTACATATTATTTCGGATTATTGAAATATTATATCTTTTGTAAATTTATTTTTGAGTTTTTTGAATGGCTATCCTATACTATTGTCTTGTTACTTTGATTGTGTTATCTAGGGTTACCTCTTTCAATCGAATTTCTTCAATACAAAGTTGATATGATGTGTAGAAGTGATCTTATAAGTCACAACCTCGATTTGACAAATTTTTGTACTATTTTTTTTTTTTCATTTTGATATTTTGATATCTAAATTCACATAAGGATGTGCATTACATATAAATATCTAAGAGAAAACTGTAGGAATCTACTAGAATTTTGATGAGTCAAGTTCTCGATCAAATCCTTAGCTAGAAATCCAATGACAATGAAACAAGGCTAGAAATGACAAGCTTATAATATGCTCTAAGGTTAAGTTGCAAAAGGACAATTCATAATTGAATATTCTTAAAACTCTTGAACCTAAATGTTATTTCCATGTACTCCAAATCACTTGATGGTCCACTTCCAAATGCATTGAGTACTTCAATAAACCACCTTGGTGGGTAAATTGTTGTAATTCATACACCAGTGAACCAATAATAGCTAGTGGAAAAGAAAGAAATATTTAATTTTTTATTTATTTGAAAATTTAAAAATGAACAATTAAATGTTTAGGGTTAATCAAATCTACAATAAATAAATAAACACAAGTTTCATTTATCCCAACAACAAAGCTTTGTTTCATGTGTTGCACACAAGCTTATTCCTATAGAAAAATATTCCTTAAGGACTACTAACAAATTTATCCATGAAGTATTACATCTTAATTCAAATGTTCTTTGAGTATTATTACCTAGAAAACATTTTCGCAAATGAAATTGTGTAAGAACTACTCAACCAGTTTTAGTGGTTCACATAGAAGCACCCCATATCCCCTAAGGATACTGATATCACCAAAATTTTCAGCAAGAGCTTGGAACACATTTTTGTTAGTATGAAAATAGATTTTATCAAACTAGTTGATTTTTAGGTTACTTAGTAGAATCATATTCATGTTATACTTAAGTATATGTAAAGGTTATCTAGACTTTTGCCTCACCTTATGTACCCTCACAAGGTGTTACAACACTTGTCCATGGAATTGTATACTTGTTCCATACTTTGAGAGGTAGTTGCATTTTGACTTTTACCTTCTCACCTCTTCTTTCCTTCCTTTATAAACAAGGCTTATTTGCAAAACTGATGTTGGATGTTAATGATATTTCTCATTTGGCACATTGCTTATTTGTGGAGAGCTTTGAGTTTGCGAACATATATTAGTTTCTTCAAAAATTTAAAAATACATAATATAAGTTTAACATGAATTAGGACTTTAAAATACTTGTAGTCTTATAGACATGTTACACCATTTACAAAAGACTAAACAAGTGTTTATGATCATATTTATTTTAATACTACACATTGATTTTCTATTACATTAAAATTCTTTAAGTATTAATAAACCCTAAAATTTAATACAGTCACTTTCTTTAAAAGGAAAGCAATGTACAAGATTAATTGATGGAGGTGTGTTACCTAATATAACATATCCAAAGTCATCAAAATACTATCTAGGTGTTTTAACTCTCTCCATGTGGTTGTATGAGGTATCCAACCTTGCACTTGAAATACAGTTCTACCTAAACAAGAAGAAGAGTCTCTCAAGGAAAGATTGGAAACATTCGAAAAAAAAATATGACAATTAACTATAATAGGGTGATTCTAGGAGCATGGATCTCAAAAGTAGCAACACTTAGAAAAATGATGTGTTTTTACTTTGCCAAAAATATGAAATTGGTGTTTGGAATTTAATATATAGATCAAATAAAATTTGACTTTGGCTTTGTAATGCCGATCCAAAATGGATATCTATTAGTGACATTTATTCATTTCCTAGAGTAATTTTGTTATATTATGTTTTCAAAAAAACATCTGTTAGAGTAATAAAGTGTTTTCTTATTAATTAAATCATATTGACTTAATAATTAAGTCACTTATTATCTCTAGTTTACTTAACCTAAAATTTGGGCATATAATAATTAATTTTTTTATTAATTACTATCATGCAACCTAGGTTTTACATTTAAGGGTTTTGATCTCCTTTATAAGAATTGATCTCTTTGTAAAAATTTGATTCACTTTTGATAATAGCAATTTCTCTTTTTGCTCATCATGAATGTCTCATTTATGAATCTGGGAATTCCAGTCTTCATAGCTTTTACTTCTCTCTTTCTATGATAGGTGTTTGCATGAAGGTGATTCTTAGGAGCTATGAGGTTGATCTTTCATCAACTTCAACAACATCCATTTGAAACAAATAGTTATTTTGGAAAATAAAATATGTATTTTTTTGGCTAGCCTAAAAATATTACTTTTGTAAATGGGCTTAACTTTTGTGTTTTTAATCAAAAATCCTATTCCACAAGTATTTTAAAGTTGACTCAAAGACCTTAAAAAAGGATAAGATAATTTTCTTAGATTATAAATCATGCATAATGTAATCATTATTATTAATGTGTCATGCCCAAAATAACAGGGCAAAAATACACAATTTTTTTAAATTTTAGTTATCTAGTCCACTAAGCTAATATATGTTTGACTATGACTTACATGACACATTAAGTTTTGATATGAACCTATATATTTGTTTCAAAAGTTAAAATAAAGGTATGTTGAAAGGCAGATACATGTTTCCCTAACAATACCTTAACACTTCATTTCAGTTTATAACCAACATGTAGAATTAAATCATTATATTTAAACATTCGTTATTTAATCAATTTCAATATTTTTTCATATTACATTAGACCCTAATATAACATCCCCACTAACTATCTTTACTAACTAACTCATTTCACCTTCTAATCAAAACAATCGATTATTTAAAATAAAGCAACCAAGTACTATTTAATTAAAAGATCCAAGCATTAATACTTTTAAATCATATACTAATTAAAACATACTAACTCATCTTTTATAATCAGTCTTAAATTTCACTATATCAATATTAATTAATTTAATGTTATCAATCACATTCTAAACATTACTAATATTAATTAAATCTTACATGACAGAAAAAAAAATTAAATTAAATTAAATTAACCTAAAACAATATTAATTTTATTTACCTTTAAAATATTATGCACGTTAATCAACAATATACTATAATAAAATAAGTTAACACCTAAACTAACTAATATACATATACTAATTCTATCTAATTTTCACATGATATCATTATATCTTAATTATATTAACTTAACTAATATAATATTAATCAAGCAATATACTAATTAACAACACAATTAAATTAAATTAGTGACAAATTGAAAAAATCTTAAATCTAACTAATTCCACATTTCTTATTTTAACATTAACTAATAAAAACCACTCATTACTAACTTTACTTTATTTACTTAACTAACTTACTTACTAGCTAAACAATTAACATTATCTAACACTAAAAATCCTAACTTTAATTTTAAAAGCATTACTAACCTAACCACTAACCTTACTATCTTTTTCTACCACTTACTTTCTAACATACTAATCCTAACACATAACTCTAACCCTTACTAACAACTAACCCCATACTAAACTCCAACCTTTAACTACCAGGTATATGCACCGAGTTGTGGTGCCAAAAAGGTGACAACCTCTTTTTTTTCTATTTTTCAATAGTGCGTATGTGTTATGGCTTGGGTAACCCAAGCCCTAGCGTGTATGCACTATAAGCTTTTTAAAAAGCAAAATTTTATAAATGGTTTGCATACTCGCAGCCCATTTATTTTAGTTTTGTTTTTAACCTTCCTCCAAGAGTAGCGCGTACGCAAATTGGAGAAAACAAAGCTTTTCACCACCTGCCTTGCCAATATGTCTCCTTGCTGGTGATATTCAAGATCACAAGCACACCCACACCGTATGTGATTTAAATTTCATTTTGCATTGTTTGATATGTTCTTTATATTGTTTTGTAGGTTTTTTATATTGTTTTGTAGGTTTTTTAAAATTTTTCTTTAGATTTGTTTATTTATTTAGATTTCAATTGATTTTTTATCAGGAAATGTCAATAATCAACCAACAAATCCCCAAGAAGTCAAAACCCTCAAGAAAATCAAAACCAAACCACCCCCCCCCCCCCCCCAAGAAGAACAACAAATTTTGCAGCTTGAACCAATCGCAAGACCTCTGCTTAGCACACAAGAAAATATAATAAATGAAATAGAAAGAGGCAAAACTAAATTAGAAGGACTCATTGGTCAGTTGAAAGAATTTGGACAAAGCCATCCAATGAGGGCTCAATTGGCATCGTCCCTCGAATCCATTAACACCCAAATAGCCTCAATTAGTGGTCAGTTAGATGTTTGGTGGGTTAAGAGGGATGAACAAAAAAGATTTTATGCAAATAAATTATCATATCAAGATGCTAAAAAAAAAGATATACCAAAAGGTAGAATATGTGCATTATTTAGAAAACTCGGTGAACAAAATACTGTTGGAGAGGGTATTAAATGGTTCCCCATCCATTGGTGCATACACAATGCTATTAGAAATAATTTTTGGGATAGATGGTGGATGATTTTTGATGCCCCTCCTTGCAACAATCACAAGGTCCCCATGTATTTTTTAAAGAAATAGTATTGTGAGTTTGTCCTTGGGGATATCCCCAATTATTTTGATATATTAGAATCTCAAGGTAGAGTTGGGGGGTCATCATTTGAGAGGTTGGGGGCACGTCGTGACCCTAATGTAGTTAGGGCACCTATGGTCAAGCCATAGGGTGAGCATGTGACTATTCCTTCAGTTGTGAAGGAACATGTAGAGGCCAGCGCTTTACGGACCATTAATGCTTTGATGCAGATGCTCATCCATTGCACAAGTCCATTAGTTGAGGTGGTGCCTTTAATGCGTCGAGGTCACATGTGCACATAATGCAGATCCTTATGCACATTTGGCACTTATGTTGGAGATGGTGTCGATGATGGGCTCGTTACTGATCAGTTCCTGAGTGACACATTAGGCATTGACACACAGGTAAATTACAGTTATAATTTACTAATTTGATCACATTTCATATGTATAGTGAATGATCAATTAATTAGCATCTATTGACATTGTTCAAAATGTAGGGTAAGAGTGTTGGCAGGCCTAGTAGCGATCCCTTGGCCCCACTTTTTGCCCCGTCCATGAGTCTAGAGGTATGTATGAGTCTAGAGGTATGTATCAATTTAATCATTTAAATTAATACATATATTTATTAAGTAATCATATTAAGGATTGACAAAAAAAATTATGCATGTGCATCAGTTCTCTACAAGACCATCGACATTTACTACGGACTCGGAGCATAGACATCATACAAGCTTCGTAGAGGTACATTTGTTTCATGTTAATTTAATTCATTTGATTATATTTCTTTCATGTTTCATGTTACATGTAACATGTATTGTATGATATGCAGGTCATGACATTGGACACTCCTCCTCATCTCCAACAATCCATCGATTGTGGAGTGGTCGCAGATATGGCTAGTTCACAGCCATTGACTGAGGTATGAAATAATTTTCTTGGTTTTAGTTGTTGTTTATAATAGTTAGTATCAAAATTTCTAATGTTATTTATAATTGATTATATTGATTCAATTGTTGTAGGGTCTTGTCACACCTGATCATCCACGAGTGTTTGAGGTGGACTTGCAGAGCAACTATATGATGGCGATAAGAAAATAATTAATTTTTTGTGTACATATATTTGAATTCAATGTATAATAATTATTGATTCATTTCTACTTTGGTTGTATCAGCTCGAGTTAGAGAAGAGCCTCAACAAGAGGACAAGCGAGTGTGTGAGGAGGACCTCATCATCGCCACTGTCTCCCTCCACACAATGATCGAAGGCCTCTAGAGATTTGTTTCCTTCCCCTTGTGGGAAGGAGAGGATATACTTGATAGACATGTACATGTATAGGCAGTAGCGAATATATATGTTGGATTTTATGTCAGTGGACATATTCGATATACATTTGATGTATATATGACATTTTATATTTGATGTATGACATTTATTTGATGCATGAAATTATTAGACTTATGACATTATTGGTTAATATATGATATGTTTGTTCATGTACGACATTATTAGTTATCATAATATATTATGTGTTTGTTAATGTACATGACATTATTGGTTATCATTTTATATTATATGTTTGTTCATGTATGACATTAAATTAGATATGTTTGTGTATGACATTAAATTATATATGTTCATGTATGACATTAAATTAGATATGTTCATGTATGACATTAAATTCAATACCTAATCAAATTGAAATTTTGATAGAATATTGATTAACAGTAAACTTTATCACTATTTAAGCATAAGTTTATCATTTCCAATATGTCATCGTCATGTGATTTATGATATTGTTCATGTTTAAATTTTTCCTTCTCTATCATTTATTTATCAAGTTTAATTCAATACCTAATCAGTTTGAATTTTTGATACAATATTGATCAGCAATAAACTTTATCAGTGTTAAAATAGCTATTTTATCCCCTTGCTTATGTTTGAACTTGGTGTGGGGCCTTGTGTTATCTCCTAGCTTAGGGGAGTAGGGTAGTAAGGTTCCATGGTTGGGTGGAAAGTATTTTATCCATTGAGTATTTTTCCAAAGTTTTTCAAGAGCCTTGGATGATCTTTCTTCACACATTCCAATTTTGCATCTTTTTTTGTGTGTGACTAGATGTTGTAACATCATATTTTTGTATCATGACTATGATATAATACTTATGTATCCATTTTGTATAGAGATCATGTTGGAGGAGAAAAATGTTAGAATTATATGAAAACATGATTATATAATGATTACATCCTCCTTGTAATATGTATATGTACACATGCTTAGTTGCAATAAAGAAGAATGGGTATATCAAGATGATTGTCCTTGGTATGCTTATGTGATTTTTATGCTATCTAATTGCAATAATGGATTCAATTATTTATAATGAAATCTTGTTCATATATTTATGATGGTTTTTACTTATGGGAACTTATGTATGTGTTTCTAGTAGTGATGTTTGGGAACCTATAAGAACTTGGTTGTTGAGTTAATATAGAATATTCATATATTTAATCAATGAGATACATCAAAATATTTAATGTTAGAAGAATTGAAAATGAAATGTGTGTGCTTCAATTTTGTGTTAAAAATAGAATAAAATTTATTCCACTTTTACCCTTATTAGTTATGTGATCTCTTAGGTTCCCTATCAGGGGGATACAAGAAAGAAATACTCTCTAGATTTCTTAGATTACTCAATGGATTTCTTGTAATATTGTGGTTATTGAAATTGAGACTTGTGATGCCTTTGATTCTTTAGGGGTAGATAGGCCACAAAATTTACAAGCAATTTAAATTTACTACCAGTCTATTATATGTGTGTGTGTGTGTGTGTGTGTGTGTGTGTGTGTGTGGTGCAAGGTACTCAAGGTCTTCAAGAAGCATTTTCAAGGACTCTACATCATACCACCTTTCTAGTTAAAGGTGGATTTTGTGT
Organism: Cupressus sempervirens; assembly: GCA_028749045.1. Lineage (NCBI taxonomy): Eukaryota > Viridiplantae > Streptophyta > Pinopsida > Cupressales > Cupressaceae > Cupressus > Cupressus sempervirens. The sequence continues at coordinate 440,868,497 of CM053792.1, forward strand.
TTAAATAGTCCCTAGAAGAGATCCTAAGCCCTGCGCCTGATGCAGAGCCTCCCACTATTCCCCTAGGAATCACAACTCAACTCTGGGATTCCTTTGTACTCTAGGAATCTACCCAAGGAATCTAACTCTACTAGGGTTCAAGAGGAGGTCTCTGACTTTGTAATACCTTTCCACAACCATATCTAAGAGTTTATAACTCAATTCTTAAGTTTCTCTTCAAAACATCCACGTTGCTACCTATGCACCTAGTGTACCCTGGTGTCTCCAACATACCAAAACCCATCCTAGGCTTCACACCATGAACCCAAAACCTTGGTTCATCTCAACACATCCCATCTAACATGTTCCAACTCCTTGCACCATCTCAGCAACTCATCTCTTACACTTTCACAATTTTACCTATTCTAGGCTTGACTCAACTAGCCCTTGTCAGACAGTAATTCTCATTTTTATTCAAACTTTTCCATTGACCTTCCCAAACCCTTTGGTGTTATAGATAACCTTTATACCCTTATAAAACATACCAAAATTTAAACTATAGTTGTTTTGGAAAGTATCTCTCAAATCTTGCTATCTTAGTTACACAACTATGCCTAATTAGTGGCCATTTACAAAGAAACTCATATCCCATTATTTTCTAGAACCTTAACAACCTCAAAAAATATTTTAATATGACTCAATGAAAGGATTTCAAATTTTTTTTGGTCACTCTAGCATTTCTACATCCCCTTTCACCAAACCCTCACTTCTAGGCCCTTTACCCTAGGACTTTCCCAAAAACTCATCTCCCAATATTTCTAGATCTTGTAAATGGATCAAACATACTTAAAATCATCCCAATAGATGATATCAAACATAAAACTTATCCTTTTTTGGAGAAAACTCTTACTTCTCTACTTTGGGCAGTCACCCATGCCCTTCCTCTTCACTGCCTAGCCAGTCTTTGGTTCTTTCTCTCGTGAGAGTAAATAGAACACTTAGAACTCATTGGATCTAGGTGATTCTCATAGAGTTGAGGTACATGGACTTTCTAATATGTCACCCACCCCAGTACTACTCTCGCTTGAGCACACTTAACTATAAAGTTTCCTCTATGGTTAAACCCTCTCTTCTTACAACACAATTTGCAAAACCTTCACGAAGTGTTGTGCCTTATGAAAAATTCATTAGAATTCCCCTTAAGCTCATTGATTGATAAGTAGGATAAATTTCTACAAGAAGTCAAATTGTGATATTGCTCTCAAAATTCAACTGTGTAGTATATGAGACAAATTCATTGACCCATGTTTCATGAGTAGTGGTTTACATGAACTGATCTCTGATGAGAATGAATAAAACACTTAACACTCATTGAATCTAATTGATGCTTAGAGAGGTGAAGTACGAATACTTCTTAGGAGGTCACCCATCCTAGTACTACTACAACTCAAGTGTGCTTAACTAAAAAGTTTCCCCCATGGTTAAAACCACCCTTCTTGCAGCTCCATTTGTAAAAGCTTCATCAAGTGTTGTGCCTTATGAACCATTCATTAGTAATCCCCTTAAGCTTGTTAATTAATAAGTAATATATATATTCCACAACATGTCAAATTGTGATATTTCTATCAAGATTCAACTATGTTGTTTCTGAGTCAAATTCATTGACCCATGTTGCATGAGTAGCGGTTTGCATGAATCCATCTCTCATGAGAATGAATAGAGCACTCATGACTCATTGGATTCCTACTTATCAATTAACACTCACCAATCCAAACAATACACTACACCATCCCCTTAGCTCCTAGAAGCAGTAATATGTATGGCACACGCTAGCGATCGTCACAACACAAACCAAATGAATTGCAAATCCCAATTCATGCACTATTCCAAGTCTTCTACCATGTTTTATGCTCCCAGACCTTAATTCTAGGTCACCAATAAGTTATAACCAAAATATAGTAGCAATACTTGACATATTTCTCTATCACTAGCCTGCAACTAGTCTTTGCTAAAACATTTGTAACTTACTCAAATCATTACATAAAGTATTGCAATTGTAGACATAAGGTCTATACTCATCTTGCAACACATATCCAAGCTCACATATCCATGAACGTTGTACACTATTTGTATTGTTCTAATCATTGACCTTAAAACTATTCATTTTGATAGGGTTTACTTGAGCACCTAGAGGTAACGGAGTAGACAGTTCGATCCCACGACAAGTTTGTACTAGCCAACACTACAAGATTTGACAGTTGGAAACTTTGTACTGGCCAACACTACAAGTTTTAGCATTAGCATCACCCAAGATGGCGTCGCAAAATCAAAATAGAGTATGATCTATAAAAAGTGAGAGAGGTTATTGTAGTGTCCAGAACATGGTCCTATAGGAAATAGAATCACATCCATACCTCACATGAGCTCCGAGATATGCCCTGTTAAAGATTGCAGCCCTATGGCATTTAGTGACCCTTAGGGACGTTTCGGCTCGGTGTGCCCGAGAACATTCGAGCACTAAACAGGATGAGACAAGGTTGGGGATAGGGTTTGCCTAGCCACTCGAAGCTAATGAAGTAGACAGTTTGATCCCATGATGAAAGTTGAAAGAGATTTGGCAATTGACAACTTTGTACTGGCCAACACTACATGTTTCAGCATCACCCAAGATGGTGTCTCAAAATCAAAATAGAGTTTGATCTCTAAAAAGTGAGAGAGGTTATTGTAGGTCTCCACAACACGATCCTATAGGAACTATAATTGCATTCAGACCTCACATGAGCTCCGAGATATGCCCCGTCAAAGATTGCACCCCTATGGCATTTAGTGACCCTTAGGGACATTCTGGTTCGGCATGCCCAAGAACGTTCGAGTGCTAAAATGGGATGAGACAAGGTTGGGGATAGGGTTTACCTAACCACTCAGAGCTAATGGAATAGATAGTTTGATCCCATGACCAAAGGTGAGAGAGATTTGGTAGTCGGCAACTTTGTACTGGCCAACACTACAAGTTTCAACATCACCCAAGATGGAGTCGCAAAATCAAAATGGAGTATGATCTCTAAAAAGAAAGAGAGGTTATTGTAGGTCTCCACAACACAGTCCTATGGGAACTAGAATCACATTCATTACTCGCACGAGCTTTGAGATATGCCCCATCAAATATCACAACCCTATGGCATTTAGTGACCCTTAGGGACGTTCCAGTTCAGCATGCCCAAGAACATTTGAGTGCTGAATAGGATGAGACAAGGTTGAGGATTTGGTTTACCTAGCCACCTAGAGCTAACGAAGCAGAAAGTTCAATCCCACAATGAAAGGTGAGAGAGATTTGGCAGTTGGCAACTTTGTACTGGCCAACACTTCAAGTTTCAGCATCACCCGAGATAGCGTCACAAAATAAAAATAGAGTATGATCTCTAAAAAGAGAGAGAGGTTATTCACAACATGGTCCTATAGAAACTAGAATCACATCCATACCTCACACAAACTCCAAGATATGCCCTGTCAAAGATCGCAACCCTATGGCATTTAGTGACCCATAGGAACGTTCCAGTTTAGCGTGCCTGAGAATGTTCAAGCGCTGAACAGGATGAGAAAAGGTTAGGGATAGGGTTTAATCGGCCACCCAGAGCTAATGGAGCAGAGAGTTCGATCCCACAACCCTTTTTCAAATAAGTTGCAAATTTGAGCAACTTTTACAACTTTCAACAATGTAACTTTGCACAAAAAGTGCAATTTTTACATTTTTGACTTGATTCCAATTCTACGACTTGGAAAAGATTTCACAATAGTAAAATGATTTATTTCCAAATGCTCAACCCTTCACCAATTCCCAAACTCGTGCAAATTTGTCAGCATTTTTGCAATTTTACTTTGACAAATTTTGCAATTTTTTGCAATTTTTGACATCTTAACTCCTAGATGCCTAAAACTTAACCTAATGACCCTAAGGACCTTTATAACCTTCTAAGAAATCCAACCACTCCTAGGAATCCCCAATCACAAGGAAAACCTATCACAAAAACAACTAATCACTAGTTGTTCTTAAGGGCATCACAAGGCTTATTTAACACAAAACCCCACAACTACAAATAGAAACCAGGGGTGACTTTGAAGCATGGAAAGGTTCTATTTTAGTCCAAAATAACATGAATCCACCATTATATTCAAACTATGCAACTTTCATTGGCTAGTTGCTTCACAAACTCAAGACTAGGCTTGTAGCCTTGAACATGGAAAATCACAAACATCTCCTCACAACCCAAAGAAAAGAATCACTTATTTGGATACGCTTTTTGGTTTTATACAACATACTAAAGCCTTGGGATCTCAAGAGAAGTATGCAACAATTGATTTTTTTAAGGCTCACTTAGGAATGTAGGCAATTAGGCATCCATTAACAAAGGAAGTACCCTGCTTTTTGAGAAAAATGTCAATCAAAAAATTTGAACATGAGGGGGATCATGTCAAATTATTGCATACCAATTTTCAAACCTTGAAACCTTCTCTGTAGCGAGTTATGGAAGATGTTGCTACAAATCTCTAGCATGCACATGGATCTTGCATGCCTAGGGCATCAATTTTTTCTCTCCAACCTCATTATTTTGACCTAAAAACAAAAGGAACATAAAACACATTGTCCTAACTCAGATTCCACCAAGGGTCATTAATTTCCCATGGTGGAATCTCAAGATATGAGGGAAAATAGATGAAACCCTAAGTAATGGCACAAAATGGGGACAACAGTTAGTAAAATGGGAATATCTTGAGTTGTAGAAAAAATTAGAACCTCATTCCAAGTGCAATAGAAATAATATTCACAAAGCTATCCAACCATACTAGATATCCATACTTATATGTGATCAACTTGACCAATGACCTAGTGTTTTTCATGAGTTCAAGTATAATATTCTATCTTTTGTTATGATTGAGTTCAATATTTTAGTGTTCTTGTTGATTAGTGTTGAAAATTATTAGTGTTAGTGTTGATAATTGGTTTTGACAGCTGGAGGACATCTATTAAGGTTTTCACAAGAGGAGAAACCCATTGTATGGACGGGTGAACAACAAACATTGAATAAAACTCAAAATTTCTTCTTTTTTCTCTGTTGTTTCAATATTGTATGGCCTGTACGGATTGGTAGGGGTAAAATTTTGGTATTTTTGGATAGAGGATTGAGTTAGTGTTCCATTTCATTTATTTTGAAGTCTTTATCTTATTTACAACAAAAGTTACATTAGTTTTTGTAGAGGTTGGTCAGATTTACCCTAAATCTTAGGGTTTCTTCAAGATGGCCTCCTAACTTACAATTCCACCATGGGATTTCAATGCCACTTTGGGGAATTCAATTTAGGAGAGGTTACTTCAAGATTGCAAAGATTTAGAACTATAGGTGTAGGTTACCTATTATTACTAGCAAGCCCTAGACTGAACATTGATATATGTCTAGTCTAGATTTGAAGAAGAAAGAAGGTTCGGGCTTCCAAACTAATTGATTTGAACCAGGTGAAGGGCATAGAAGGAAAAATTTGAGGTATAGAAGAGATCCAAGGGGTTGAACCATGTTTTTGAACTTGTTTGTTTATGCTTTCCTTGTAACCCAACCTAAACTGGGTACAACATGATGCTGGAGCAGAGTTTGTGATTGATCTTTTGGAATCTCTTAAGAGTGGTTGAAGGGTTTTTAGTGATGTAAAAATTGGATGGTCCTTTGTATTGTTTGGGAGTTTGACCATTGAAATTATGAATTGTCCTAATAAGAAGTGGTAGTAACAGTTTTTGCAATTTGATTGTTGAGTGTGAGAAATTTCAAAATTGGGGTTTTCTTATTGGTTTGATTCTATAAAAAACCATTTCCATCAAAAAAATTGAGTGTTGGAACCATTTAAGAAGTATTTTTCATTTTAAGCCTATTGGTGATAGGGAGTCCCTAAGTGTTGTGGTTGGTCCAAGTTGTTTGAGCACCCTAGGTTTGAGGGTTGGGCTTGCGAAGTGAAGTCCACTTAGAGATAGAGTCTACCTATGTTAGAGGTCTAGTGGATCATTCATTAACCTTGGAAGAAGGCCTAGTTGATGTTTGATGCAGAGTAAGCACAAGGAAGCACCAAACAATCAACCTTCCACCCCCCAAACCTCCAAACTCTACAAGGGTAAAGCAAAGGCTATGACTCACTTCCAAATGGATACTACTCTGATATTACAACTTTCTAACAAGTTTACAAATCCAACTCTCCAAAGAAGACAAGAATCCAACTTCGTACTACTTAGATCAACAATGGCCTACTACCCCTCTTAGTGTACCCCACCCAACTCCCCCCCACACCCAAAAGAAGAAAATGAAGAAACCTCAATTTGAGTGCCTTATTGGGAAAATGCAAAAAGAGAATAAAAATGCACTTGGCCAACCTCATTAAGGTGGCATGATTGTTAAGTGAAAGGGTACCAATGAATACAATATTTTATATACATCATTATTATAAGTGGTTGTGTCGTCAATAAGAAAGAACTGGTCTAGCACACAAGAAACAAAAGTAAAACTATCCCACATGCACACAAGAGAAGAAAACCATGAGAAATCTCTATTTTGCACGTCTTTTTTAATATCATTTTATTGCTTAACTGAATGGTCACCTCAAAATAATAGTATGGAATAATTTTAGAAAATATGACATGGACATATTTAATGTGTACAATCTAAGAAACCTCTTTAAATGTATTTTTCATTGAATATTTCTAGGGATCTAGACATGCTTAAACAAAACTACTAAGTTCCACTCATAATATTTGGTTTCATCAAGTGTTGACATTATTGCAAACAACATCCCAAAAATATCAAAATATCAAAACTCTTTTGGTTCTCTCAACTTATACATTGGCTAATCAACATTATCCTTAGAGAGAACTATATCTGTAACTGCCCCATTATCATCAGATTGAGACTTGTTTTCCTTCTTACTTTTTGATGATCATGATCCTCTGCAATCCCAGGCATAAGAAGATTAACACACAATGGTACTTGAACAAAAAGCACTAATAAACATTGAGGATGTGAATTGATAATACTGTTTCACAGGTGATTTTGGTGTCTCACCCTTTATCACTAGTGCTTTGACTTTATTAGCCCTCTTCTTTGGTGACCTGCAAATGAAGAATTAGCACAGTAAAAAATCTAAGATAAGATTAATCCACTAAAATTTGAGAATGACAAAAATAATATCTAGCTTGTCATTAAGAATCATCCATTTGTACAAATCCTTGCTTTCTGAGTTTTATGATAACCCTTGCTTGATGAGTATTAAAAACTTCTCCCATTGTATATTTGCTTTCGCCAGTTTGAAGTTTTTGGTTAGATGCACACAATCATGACTTTACATCACAAAACATTCACATTATAACAATTTTCATGTTCTTTCATTAAATTTTGATCTAAACAACAAATTTTAAACTTTCACTTATTCATATGACTAATCTAAAAATGGGTCCTATTAAAGAATCTAATATAAATTCAAATAATGTATCTAGATCCTAAACAAATCAAAACATAAAATCTGTGATTTAAACTTATCTCATCACTTACACATAATAACAATAGCCACCTTCTCATGTGGACAGTCTTGGGGGAGAGGTTGGAACATTGTATTTGGATCCTAGAATTGATCACTCTTTCTCTCTCTCCCTCTTTCCCTATTCAATCTAGTGAGCCAATTGAATTTTCTCTACATTTTAGTGTCTCAAGTATTGCCTCATGGTCTGACTCATGAACTTTCCAAAGAATCTTATTATGTGGTTTTCCACCATATTTTATCAAGTGGACATTTGATGCAACAAAAAGGTTTGAATAATGAAGAATCTTCCTCTCTATTTGCCAATCCTCGAATAACCACAAGTTAGGGTTCTTCATATAATATTATCTAAGCCATGTGCCAGTTACAACCATCGCACCAACATGGTACTCTAAACCTTCACCATCTATAAATGAGTGATCCAATTTTTGTTTGGCTTGGACACCAAAATACAAATAATAATATGTCCCTTCTTCATTGTCTTCAGGTGCAATAACAGCAAAAACATGGCCTACAGTGACAAATGTACAAAATGTGATCATTAATTCAAAAAATACTTAGGTAAAAGTTATAAAGTTATATATTGAAATTACAAAGATATATAAATATATATATTACCAAGTTGCACTAGATCTGACAAGCGGTCAAAGTCAATAGACGAATCCATCTCTACCATTTCTAGTGCTTGTGGGGGACGATAGGTGTCAATTGGGTCCAAAACTCGTATATCCCATTTGTCCACCCATTCAGTTGACTCATAGTCATCCCAATTTTCCTCTACACATGATGGACAATAGCATGCCATTTTTCATGTGTTGATACTCCATGAACCTACATCAGAGCTTCTAAAAGAGTGTAACTCACTAGATCCTATTAGTGTGCAACAATCTTTATATGGTGCAATGTTAGTATTATCTATCAACCAAAAAAATGTACGAACTGTAGACTCACATTCCTTACCTAGACCCATTGTAGAGTTACACCATTGGACAATGGATTTTGCATCTATCAATATTGCTCTATCTTTTTACTTTAGTTTTTCATGAGCCAGGGCTCTTTTGATGTATGCGCCTGCACCATCGTGCTCTCCCTTTCCATGACCAGCCTCTGTGAAATTCCACATATATTGAATTCTACACAACCTGTGCATCCTGCTTAACCAATAGAACATCTGTGCATTCTTGAATTGAGATGCACAATTGTTTGACCAAATAATGTGTTGATGATATGTTATGCCCTTATTAGCCAAATCTCCATAAAATAGGTGAAAACAACCATGTATGAACTCCATAGAATGTGATTGATCATCATTGATGTAAAAATGGTACTCCCTCAAAATCTTCCTATCATCCTCTATACTTGTAGGTGAATGCATGAATGTTATGTGAACAAATATGGAAACCTGTTGAGTAGTATAATACTTTGCTTGCACCTCATTTTGTGGTTGTAGTGTGTAGTTCTCTATGAAATCTACAACCAAAACAATGGTACCCAGTGGAAATGTATCCTTGCACAACTTGAATTGCAAGTTCAGCCATCGAGCTTTATGGGTATGCCTTGCAAATAATCTTTTCAATAAAAATCTTCATGAACTCATACACTGGAATCTTTTCAATGACTATATCACATCTTTTACCATGTTTCCCATCTTTTAGAGCATATGTCATTGTCTTAAATTTTTTGTAATCTACTATTTCATTTCCAATTGCGTGTACTATCCATATGTTGACAAGTTGATAAAAGTTGCAAAGAACCACAAAATAAGCACGTACCATCCAAGCATGATGTCTTGTAAAATTGTTGGCCCATCCCCTATTTCACATAAAATGTTGGATATGAATTCTCTTGAAGATTTTGGTGGCTCATTCATGTCACAATCCTACAAAACAAACATAGAATGCAAAAACACACATACATGCCTAAAAATATCAAAATGGTTAGAAAATTCAATATGTGTCCTACAACAACAAGGTGTACGTGTGTGATTTATCTTCACATAATAAGGTTTACCCATCTCAAAAAATCTTTAACTTATTCAAATTTGAGGATACATACCAATAAATTTTGCAAAAAATTGTGTCTGAGTTGAGTCTAAAAAATGTTTCGCATGTGGGTTGCGATTTTGGCTACCAATCCTCCTTCTTACAACATCTCTTTGATTAGGGGAAACAAATGTATTATTTTTCCAAAAATCTTCCATCAATGATTTCAAAGCTTCACTAATTTCTTTATCCTTTCGTGGTAGTCTACTGCTAAATGTCCATAACTCATTTTTTGTTAGATCTTCCAATCTCTCATGCCTTAGCATGGCTCTCCTTAAAGTACCTCTACCAATTTTTAATGTTTTTCTTGTATTTCTCATGAGTTGAGATTTTTTCATTTGGCTACTTACTATTGTTTATGTAAGTACCTATCTTGTGATATTACTATCTTTGGTGCGTGATTTAGAACCCACTTTGTCATAAGCATTCATTAGATTCTTTACAATGCTTTTTTCATTTGAATTGTCCATCATTCTTAGCCTATGAATCTTCATGATAGGCCTAAATTTCAAATTCCTCATCATTTCAACAAATAATTGGCATTGACTTGTAATATTTAATTCTTCAAAAAATAATTTCAACATACGATTAACTTTTCTTTGACAAGTATGTTTGCTAATCTTGTCAGACATTGATTTCAAAATGTTAGTATTGATATCAATCAAAGATTTTGGTCTTCTAAAACGAATTCTAGAAGGTGTTATAATCTCTTCAATTCTCTCAACATTTTGAACATCAACATAAGGTTGGGTATATTGCGTACCTTGAACCGAAGATGATGTGCCTTGGCAATAAGATGCAAAAGATAGAATATCACCTACTTGATGTGTTGATGTTGTGCCTTCAACATGACATGATGGAGTGTGTACATCGTCAGATCTACAAATTAGTGTCTCTTCAACATGAGAGGATGATATGACTCCAATATTGGAGGATGGTGTAGCAGATGATATGACTCCAACATTGGAAGATGGTGTAGCTTCACAATTCAATTGTCTTCTTGAGTGTAACAGTCTCATTCGTTCTCTTTGTCTTTCCAATTCTTCCTCTTTGTTTCTTTGTATCGGTGGTTCTTGATCCTCTTTGAAAGTCAATTATTCATTATTGCTTTCCAATTTTTTTTATTCACGTAGTAATTTCATTTTATCTCTTTTAATTTCCAAATCTCTCTCCCTATCTTCATTTGTCTGAGTTTTTTGTTTCTTCCTTGGCATGATGATGATTTCTACATTTCAAATTATTCAAACATCTAAATTACTTACAACATGTGTAAATTACAAATTATTCAAATACATATAAAATTTATAATTATTTGAATGAATACACAATATATATCAAACAACTTGTCAAATTTCTAACCATTTCGAAATAACATTTCATTCAAACATACAATTTTCAATGAATTCACTATATATTAATCAACATGTCAAATTATAATCAAATTTGTATCTATATATCAACAAACAATATTTAAAATGGATTGCACTAACCTTTTTTATACAAGGAATATTCAAAAAGTCTTCAAATTGCATATCCAATGATTGAATTTGGTGTTTGCTAGCTTCAAAAAGTGTTGAAATAGTATTTGCTATGTTGAAACCCATGATTTCTGTTAGAATAACAGAGTGCACAATAGACCAAAAGAAGAGAATGAATGAAATGGGCCCCAAAGTTGTTTTTTGACTATTTTTAGGTGATTTCACATAGTGCATATGCACTATAGCATGTATGCACTATAAAGCGCGTACGCACTATAGTGCGTATGCACTATGTCAAAACACATCACTCTCCATCCTCCCTACTCTCTCTCCTCTCTCCCATCCCCTACTCTCTCTCTCTCCCCTCTCCCATCCCCTACTCTCTCTCTCTCTCTCTCTCTCTCTCTCTCTCTCTCTCTCTCTCTCTCTCCCTCTCTGTTGCCTACTCTCTCTCCCTCTCTCACCCTCTCTCCTCTCCCATCCCCTACTCTTTAGATCTCTAACACACACTCCCATCCTCCCTCTCCCACTACCTACTATCTCTCTCTCTCCCCCATCCCCCTACTCTCTCCCATCCCCTACTCTCTGTCTCACTCTCTCCCATCCCCTACTCTCACTCTCTCTCCCATCCCATTCTCTCTCTCTGCCACCTCCTACTCTCTCTCACACTCTCTCCCATCCCCTACTATCTCTTACACACACTCCCATCCCCCCTCTCTCTCTCCCTCTCCCACCACCTACTCTCTCTCTCCCATTTTCTTCTCTCTCTCTCTCTCTCTCTCTCTCTCTCTCTCTCTCTCTCTCTCTCTCTCTCCCCCCCCCATCCCCTAAACTCTCTCTTTTACAAATACACACTCCCATCCCCATCTCTCTCTCCTCTCCCATCCCCTACTCTCTAGATCTCTCACACACACTCCCATCACCCCTCTCTCTCCCCCTCTTCCACTCCCTCTCTCATCGCCTACTATCTCTCTCTTAAGTTCTCTCTCTCCCATCCCCTACTCTTACTCTCTCTCTCCCATCCCCAACTCTCTCTCACACTCTCTCCTATCCCTTACTCTCTCTCACACTCTCTCCCATCCTTTCACTCTGTCTCTCCCATCCCGTACTCTCTCTCTCTACCACCCCCTACTCTCTCTCACTCTCTCCCATCCTTTCACTCTGTCTCTCCCATCCTGTACTCTCTCTCTCTCTGCCACCCCCTACTCACTCTCTCCCATCCCGTACTCTCTCTCTGCCACCCCTACTCTGTCTCACACTCTTTCCCATCCCCTACTCTCTCTCTTTCACAAACACAGACACACTCCCATCCCCCTCTCTCTCTTCTTTCCCATCCCCTACTCTCTAGACCTGTCACACACACTCCCATCCCCCTCTCTCTATCTCCCTCTCCCTACTCTCTCTCACACTCTCTCCCATTCCCTACTCTATCTCACACTCTCTCCCATCCTTTACTCTCACTCTCTCCCTCTCCCACTGCCTACTCTCTATCCTCCATCCCCTACTCTCTCTCTCTCTTCTCTCTCCCATCCCCTACTCTCTCTCTTTCATAGACACACACACTCTTATCCCCCCACTCTCTTCTCTCCCATTCCCTACTCTCTAGGTCTATCACACACACTCCCATCCCCCCTATCTCTCTCCCTCTCCCTCTCCCACTCCCTCTCCTACCACCTATTATCTCTCTCTCAAGTTCTCTCTCTCCCTCTCTACTCTCTCTCTCTCTCCCATACCTTACTCTCACTCTCTCTCTCACTCTCCCATCCCCTAATCTCACTCTCTCTCTCCCATCCCATATGAGCTCTCTCTGCCAACACCTACTCTCTCTCACACTCTCTCCCATCCCCTACTCTATCTCTCTTACACACATTCCCATTCCCCCTCTCTCTCTCCCTCTCCCACTCCCTCTCCCACTACCTACTCTCTCTCTCCCCTCTCCCATCCCCTACTCTCTCTCTTTCACATACACACACACTCCCATCCCCCCTCTCTGTCTTGTCTACCATCCCCCATCTCTCTCCCTCTCCCACTCCCTCTTGCACTGCCTACTATCTCTCTCTCAAGTACTCTCTCTCGCTCTCTACTTTCTCTCTCCCATCCCCTACTCTCACTCTCTCTTCCATCCCCTACTCTCTCTCACTCTCTCCCATCCCCTACTCTCTCTCTCTCCCTCTCTCTCTCTCTCTCTCTCTCTCAAACTCTCACGCTCTCTCCCATCCCCTACTCTATCTCTCTTATACACATTCCCATTCCCCCCCTCTCTCTCTCTCGCACTCCCTCTCTCACTACCTACTCTCTCCCATCCCCTACTCTATCTCTCTTACACACTTCTATTCCCCCTCTCTCTCCCTCCCACTCCCTCTCCCACTGCCTACTATCTCTCTCTCACACACTCTCACACTCTCTCCCATCCCCTACTTTCTCTCTTACAAACACTCCCATCCCCCCTCTCTCTCCCTCTCCCATCCCTCTACCATTTCCTACTCTCTTTCTCTCCCATCCCCTACTCTCTCTCTATCTCTCTCCCCTCTCTCATTCTCTACTCTCTCTCTTTCACACACACACACCCATCCTCCCTCTCTCCTCTCCCATCCCCTACTTTGTCTCTCACTTGTTGTCCCTCTCCCACTCCCTCTCCCACCACCTACTCTCTCTCTCTCTCTCTCACTCTCACTCTCACTCTCACTCTCACTCTCTCTCACTCTCACTCTCTCTCTCACTCTCTCTCTCTCCCTCTCTACTCTCTCTGCTACCCCATACTCTTACATCTTCACACTCTCTCATATCCCCTACTCTCTCTCTCTTTCTCTCCTACACACATTTCCATCCCCCCTCTCTCTACCTCTCCCACTCCTTCTCCCATCCCCTACTCTCTCTTGAGCTACTCTGTCTCCCCCCTCTCCCATTCCCTACTCTCCCTTTCACACACATGCACTCCCATCCTCCTCTCTCTTTCTCTCCCTCTCCCACTCTGTCTCCCACCGCCTACTCTCTCCCTCCCCCATACCCTACTCTCAATCTCTCTCTCCCACCCTGTACTCTCTCTCACACTTCCTCTCTCTCCCATACCCTACTTTCAATCTCTCTCCCCCATCCCATACTCTCTCTTTGCCACCCCTACTCTCTCTCACACTTCCTCTCTCTCCCATCTCATACTCTTTCTACCACCCCTACTCTCTCACACTTCCTCTCTCTCCCATCTCATACTCTTTGTGCCACCCCTACTCTCTCACACTTCCTCTCTCCCATCTTGTACTCTCTCTGCCACCCCTACTCTTTCTCATCTCTCTCCCATCCCCTACTTTCTCTCTATCTCTTTCTCTCTCTCTCTCTCTCACAGCCATTCCCCCCCCCCCCACTCTCTCTCACTCTTGCTTTGCAACTCTACACCATTTAGGTCTTAATAGTGTGTGCACCCTATAGCATGCACGTGTGATTAAGAATTCAAATGCTTTCAACAGCGCGTATGTGCTATAGGGTGCACGCACTATTGAAAGCTTTGTATTAAAACCAATCCTAAGGCTTGGTTTTTCCTTGGAGATCCAACCCAAAGGTTTGGAGTTTATAAACAGGTATGAGATTTGTTTTCCAGCAAACATACAAAAAATGATTTATTTTTCTTGTGTGCTCTCCTTCAAGATTCCTCATGGTTGGGTATTGATAAGATCAGGTTACATGACATTGTAGGTCTTTGTGTTAGCAATCTAACCATATAATTTATTTTAAATTTTAACTATTTCAAGCCTTTCATCTATAATGTCTTTTGAATGTATGTTTATTTTTGTCAAAAACCACCATGTACTAATTGGGCTATAGATTTTAGCTTGTTCATCAAATTTTGCAACAACTTAGTTTTTTAGAAACTAGACTCCATTCTACACACTTTGGAAAAAAAAAAACTTTGATTTTAGATCAGTTTTCAATTATTTCTAGGGGGAGCACATAGATATTTCATGTTTTTAGGATGTGTCTAGTTAAAAAAACACATTATAAAATTATCTAAAAAATCTGGGATAAACTACATAGTGTTAAGTAACTTTTTATTAGAGCGATTAAAGAATTTGAAAAAAAAAGTTAAAATTTTAGGGGGCCATACTTTGTACTATGTTATGTTTTTTAAGAATAAATAGTACCACTTTTTGTGGCCCCCTTTTTTGAGGACCTAAAACTAGACCATTTTGAAAAAAAAATTAGTAGTTTAGAAACTAGATTCAAAGGACTACGACTTTTGTTTTTGTCATATCTTAAAATTTTGAGCATAACTATCTTCAAATTCTTGTTGAAGTTCAAAAATTGTAGATTTCAGGAAAAAGGTGTCCACTTATACCCACCTTTTGGCACCACAACTTGGTGGACTTATCCTACCCTAACACCTATCCACATGTCCTAGCCCCCACTTACCTTGGCATCACATGTCCTCCCACATGGACGCATGGTCCTAGACCCCCCCCCCCATCCACGTTGTCCAAGGAAAGTGTGAGGCTTAGCGCTTCGAAAGGATGGGGATTGGTCAAGGGTGGCCCATCAATCAAGCAAAGATGCCCCCCCTCCCATAATTGAATATTCTTGAAACTCTTGAACTTAAATGGTATCTCCATGTACTCCAAATCACTTGATGGTCCACTTCCAAATGCATTGAGTACTTCAATAAACCACCTTGGTGGGTAAATTGTTGTAATTCACACACTAGTGAACCAATAATAGCTAGTGGAAAAGAAAAGAAAGATTTAATTTTTTATTTATTTTAAAATTTAAAAATGAACAATTAAATGTTTAGGGTTAACCAAACCTACAATAAATAAACAAACATAAGTTTCATTCATCCTAACAACAGAGATTTGTTTCACATGTTGTACACAAGCTTATTCCTATGGAAAACTATTCCTTGAGGACTACTAACAAATTTATTAATGAAGTATTACATCTTGATTCAAATGTTCTTTGAGCATTATTACCTAGAAAACATTTTCGCAAATGAAATTGTATAAGAACTACTCTAACCATTTTTAGTGGTTCACATAGAAGCACCCGATACCCCCTAAGGATAATGATATCACCAAAAATTTCAGCAAGAGCTTGGAACACATTTTTGTTAGTATGAAAATAGGTTTTATCAAACTAGTTGGTTTTTAGGTTACTTAGTAGAATCGTATTCATGCTATACTTAAGTTTATGTAAAGGTTATCTAGACTTTTGTCTCGCCTTATGTACCCTCACAAGGTGTTATAACACTTGTCCATGGAATTGTATACGTGTTCCATACTTTGAGAGGTAGTTGCATTTTTAATTTTACCTTCTCACCTCTTCTTTCCTTCCTTTATAAGCAAGGCTTATTTGCAAAATTAAAGTTTGATATTAATGATATTTCTCATTTGGCACATTGCTTATTTTTGGAGAGCTTTGAGTTTGTGAACATATATTACTTTCTTTAAAAATTTAAAAATACGTTATATAAGTAACATGAATTAGGACTTTGAAATGCTAGTAGTCTTATAGACATGTTACACCAGTTACAAAAGACTAAGTGTTTCTAATCGTATTTATTTTAATACTACACGTTGATTTTCTATTACATTAAAATTCTTAAGTATTAATGAACCCTAAAATTTAATATAGCTACTTTCCTTAAAAGGAAATCAATATACAAGTTTAATTGATGGAGGTGTATTGCCTAATATAACATATCCAAAGTCCACAAAATACTATCTAAGTGTCCTAGTTCTCCCCATGTAGTTGTATGAGGTATCCAACCTTGCATATGAAATACAATTCTACCTAAACAAGAAGAAGAGCCTGTCAAGGAAAGCTTGGAAACATTCGGGAAAAAATATAGATGACAATTGACTATAATAGGGCGACTCTATGAGCATGGATCTCAAGTGGCAACACTTAGAAAAATGATGTCTTTTTACTTTGCCAAAAATATGAAATTAATGTTTGGAATTTTATATATAGATCAAATAAAACTTGACTTTGGCTTTGTAATGCCAATCCAAAATGGATATCTATTAGTGACATGTATTCATTTCCTAGAGTAATTTTGTTATATTATGTTTTCCAAAAAACATCTGTTAGAGTAATAAAATATTTTCTTATAAATTAAATCATATTGATTTAATAATTAAGTCACTTATTTTATCTAGTTTACTTAACATAAACTTTGTGCATATAATAAAAAATTCTTTTATTAATTACTATCATGCAACCTAGGTTCTACATTTAAGGGTTTTGATCTCCTTTAAAAGGATTGATCTCTTTGTAATAATTTGATTTCACTTTTGATACTAGCAATTTCTCTTTTTGCTCATCATGAATGTCTCATCTATGGATCTAGGAATTCCAGCCTCCTTAGGTTTTGCTTCTCTCTTTCTATAGCAAGTGTTTGCATGCAGGTGATTCTTGGAAGCTATGGGGTTGATCTTTCATCAACATCAACAACATCCATTTGAAACAAATATTTATTTTGGAAAATAAACTATGTATTATTTTAGCTAGCCTAAAAATATTAGTTTTATAAATGGGCTTAACTTTTGTATTTTTAATCAAAAATCTAATTCTACAAGTATGTTAAAGTTGACTCAAAGACCTTAAATAAGGATAAGGTAATTTTTTTAGATTATAAATCATGCATAATGTAATCATTATTATTAATGAGAAAGAGCACAATGTAGTCAGAGCACTAGATCTTTATGCCCCTGTTATGTTTATGAGAGGTTTGGTTTGGCTTTCAAATCTGGGACTTTTTTTTTTCAAAGGGTTTTGGTTCTTCATAATGTTTTCATTTGGATCTTGGGGGTCATTGATTTTCAGTGCACTTTCAACAAAAATGGACCTCGTCGTTGAGCTTGCAGGACCCAAAAACCCTATTTCCATATAAGGATGTCCAATTTGGACATAGTTGGAATTTGAGGAAAAAAAATTGGTCCCCAAAATGGGCACATTTCTTGAGGCAACAATCTGTGCATACTGACTCAAAAAATTGAGGCAATTTGTGCATGTTGGCATGGAAATTGAGGAATGTTTTCACATAAATCAAGATTTTTTGGCACTTAAATTGAGGCAACATGTACATGTTGGCACAAAAATTGAGGCACCTCTGTACAAAAATTGAGATTTTTGAAACATAATTTGAGTCGATCTGTTTATGTTGGCATGAAAGTTGAGGCATTTTGGTACAGAAACCAAGGAATTTCACCTATGCTTGTTGTTTTGACTCTGTTTGGACCTATCTTCACACTGTTTCTCTTATCTCAGGCATAAAGACTCCATTTTTTGCAAACAAGATATTGTTAGAAAGCTAATTCCAAACCGGATGTATTGGTGTAGTTTTTACTAGTAACATTTTCCATAATGGTACCCATTTTCTGCTATAAAAGTTAGGGGTTCTATTTTGCACTTTGGGAGACATATCTTGTCCATTTGATATCTGATTTGGGAATTCTTTATATCATTGGAAATGTATTTTTGAGCTCTTTTCAATGATACTAGTTGTTTTTCCAAATTATCTTCCAGACATATTCAATTCATTTTTTTGCATTTTGGTGGATATCTTGGTTATTTTAGGTCTGGGGATCGATTTTGTTGCTTTAAATGATTTTTCATGGGTTGTACTATCTATTGTATTAGTCTTATGTCTCTTCTAGTCTATTTAGACATCATTTGTATGCATTCTTGCAAACACACTGAGATAAATTGTCATATTCCATTTGTATTTTTATTTCAATTGTTTTGCCTTTTGATTTGAGTAGTGTCATCTGAGGGCACTCATATAGATTATTGTATTTTTGGTATTCATCATATCTTTTGCCTTATTGTACATCCACTACTTTCATTAAAGTGCCATGGGGGTTGATGTTTTACCTTTTTTCCCATCTTCCTTTGTCGAATGAGTTTCTCTTCCATGACATTAACCTCATGACATATATAAGATTGATCACCTCAATACACACATATGTATTCTTTTGTGCATATTGATCGTGGTTCCTTGCTATGTAGTTATTTTGGGCCACTTTTCTAGTTGCTTGTCACCTCACCCTTGTCTACATTAGGGGGGTTCTTCTGTTGTTTCTCATACTTCCTTGGTTTGATGGAGTGACTATGTATTCATTTTTTGTTCCTATGTACTAGGCAGATGCAGTGGCTAGGTACCTATGCATTTGGGTGAGATGGATCACCTACCATATAGACACTCTTCTTTTCATTCCTACTTTAGTTGCATCCTTCCATGTTTGATTGATCAGCTCTTTAAGCTTTGGTATTTGATGTCATATGTATCTTGGAGTTCAGTTGTTTTCCTTTGTGTGCCTCTTGATTTGGGTAGTGTCTTCTGAGAGAACTCATGCAGATTACAGTCTTCTCTACCTGGTCAGGTTCTATTTTAGTGGAGGTTCTTCATATAAATAGTTACTTTTGAAAGAGTTTTGCAACCTCTACATGCTTCAGTCATTTTCTTCATGATCATCTTTTGTTTCTATCTTTTGGGACATTCCCTAGTTTGGAGGCTTCTTCAATCTGTCACTAGTTATTTTCAACATTATTTCCATCTATATTTTGGAGTAGGGTTTTTACCATGTGTTTTTCTCTATTCTCCTCTTTCACAAATTTAATTGTGCTTGGGTACCTCATGATCATGCCTTGTTGCTAGGACCCAAATTTACTTTTAGTAGTAGTTTGTAGGTTTTTAGCAACTCCCTAAATTTATCTGGAGAAGGGGGGTTTATAGTAATAAAGTATTGTCTTATTAATTAAATCATATTGATTTAATTATTAAGTCACTTACTATCTCTACTTTACTTAAGCTAAACTTTCGACATATAATAATTAATTATTTTATTAATTATTATTATGCAACCTAGGTTTTACCTATAAGGGTTTTGATTTTCTTTATAAGGATTGATCTCTTTGTAATAATTTGATTCACTTTTGATAATAACAATTTCTCTTTTTTCTCATCAAGAATGTCTCATCTTCGAAATTCTAGCCTCCATAACTTTTGCTTCTCTTTCAGTGATAGGTGTTTGCATGCAAGTGATTTGGGAGTTGTGGGTTGATCTTTCATCAACTTAAACGACATCCATTTGAAAAAAATATTTATTTTGGAAAATAAAATATATATTCTTTTGGCTAGCCTAAAAATATTACTTTTGTAAATGGGCTTAACTTTTGTGTTTTTAATCATAATTCTAATTTCATAAGTATTTTAAAGGTGACTCAAATACCTTAAAAAAAGGATCAGGTAATTTTCTTAGATTATACACAAAAAATTAAATATAAAATTTTTAATTTTACTATTCATTCTCAAAACTTTAAATGCTCACAATGTTTGCTTTAAAAAATTCTTCATTTTTTGATCAGGCTATATAACTCTCCTATATGCAAGTATATTAAATATAATTACAAAATTTTGAGAATATCTAAAACTTAAGATGGAAGGAGCCAAAATTTGAATCCCAACTCCTCTTCATTCTATCAACTATGTGAATCTAACCATAGATTGCATATGTGATCTTTTCAGCCAAGTTTAGGTTAGGTGCATAAGATGAATTATAGATTATATTTTCTTGTTTATGACCATTGTGTAAAATTTCCAACTTAGGTGCAATCAGATTTTTCAACTCATTGATCATTTCCTTCTTTGTTATCAATGTTTTGATTTTATCCATCAAAGAAATAACTTTCCCTCCATGACTTGAATTTCAAGTTGTCAAGGGATCATAAGATGTAGACAACTCACTCAATTTATTCTCATTGTCCTTAATTGGTTGGTCCAACTAATCAAAACTCTTAGGATATGTAATACATGCTCAATAAATATTTATTCCTTTGATCAAATCATATTTCAATCTCTATATACCAACTCTTAAAGATATTTTTTGTTTTGCAATCAAAGAACACATCTCATTGCATCTCCTCTCATAAAACTCATTCTAAACTTTGGTCAAGACTGATTTTTCTAGTGAATCAAGTGAGCATAATTGTAGTAAACTTTAAAACTGACCTAAGGGTGCATCATTATAATGTTTCATAGTGGTGGGTATAATGTTACCTAACACGTCAAATGAAAGTGCTAAAATTTCACTTTCCTTTACACATGTCTTCAATATTTGCTTTCTTGCCTTGGCTTGATCCAATGATGCAATCTCGTCACCTAAATTGGACCAACTATATCCACTTTTATTGGTTCTTGAATAATCTCCATGTCATACATGTCAGTGTTATCTTCCTTTATGAATTTTTTCACTATCTTAGAAATGCCTCTTGCCTCTACTTTTACTATAGCTTGTTTCTCCTTTGTTTCTTTCTCTACTTCAGTAGAAACTATATGCTCTTCAATTGATTAATTTTGAACCTTCTCGTTATCATATTGCTTATCTTAATCTATCTTATTCCCATAGGATTTTCTCTAATTATGTTTTCTTCAAATTGTGCATTAGTCATTCTCATTTCCAAGATGTGATACAATTCATTGTGAACCTCTCCTTTAATCTCATAAATGCCCTATTATATTTGTTCAAATATTGAGTAGTTGCTTCTTCAAGTGCTATCTTTTCATTTTCATCATATCTATTGCAATATATCTTCAATGATACCAAAATACCATACTATATCAAATCCTTTACAACATTATTAACTATCATACAAGGCTTACCAATATAAACCTTTTATTCATTTTTTTGCACGTTTTTCCTCAAATTGTTTAGCCTTTGTGACTTTAGTTTCCTTAGCTCATTTTGATCTCAACTACTTCACTACGTCATCTAAATTTGTTTCTTTTTCATCATCATCAACGCCTTTATACTTTCTTGAACTCTTTGTCTTTACCTTATTGTTAGATGATCCATGGCATGATTTTTTCTTTGGACTTTCTTTTTTAGATGTAGAAGTTATCTTTTATGTACAATAATATTCTTTGTAGTTGTAGGATTTTTCTCTACAAGTGGACTAGCTAAATTTTGAACCGGTCTTCTTGTTCTCCTTGTCTTAGATGAGGATGTGACAAGGGTAGTGTTTGGTGTAGCTACATAAACATCAATAGCATCTTCTTATGTTTCCTTCTTCTTCTCCTCTTCTTCCATATTCCATCTAGCTTCCCTCAACTTCTCCTTTGAGATATCAAATCACTTTGTAAGCAATTCCAGTACTTTTTTTTTCTTTCCCTAGTAGGCATATTAATCTCCAAGTGTACCCTTAGTATTTTTTAATTGTATGTACTAAACCTTTCTTCATTTTAATCAAAAGGTTTGTCTAATATATGTTAACATATGCTTCAAGAAGAATAAGATCAATTTAATATACCATGGAATGACCCAAGAATTTCACGATTCAACTACCTCCATTAAATGATCATTGGTCTCAACCATAAAACACATAATTTTTATATTTATCAATGATGTCCTTCAAAATTATATCTCTCAAGTGGATCCATTTTTGAAAACTTTTGAAATAATCCATAGACCAATTTTCCCAATCTGGTTTTCAAGCATATAATAGAAGTCTCTAATTTGAACTATCATCAGTTAATAATGTTCCGTGTAATGTTTCCAACACTAAGAAAATGTTGGAATTTACAAGTGAGAAGATTTACTTCTTCAAGGGAGGGGGGCTTGAATTAGAAGTAACAAACTTTAACCTCTAAAACTTTTAACTAAGATCAATCACATGCATCTAACATCTCTAATAAACATGAAAGTAAAAACATGCATGAAAATAGATAACACAAGATTTTGGTCACCCAGAAACCCCCCAAAATGAGAAGGTAAAACTACGGTGGGGATGACACCCACAATTTATCACTGCAGCAATATGTAATTGGTTAAGGTTACAAAGTTTGACCACTATCAATGGTTTTCCCTATGAAAGGCCTACCCTATTAAAAGCTTTACACCCTATTAAAAGTGACCTGTCTAAAGGATTTACAAACACTCACTTGGAATATTACCCTGTTAAAGGATTTACAACACTGTTAAGGATCTACAATATGGTTATTAAGCCAACCTATCATCATAGGATTTTCATTCTCCTAATACAATGGTTAGAAAGTATAGTACAAAGTCTTCAGCTAATAACTTACAAACTTCAATTGTTGATTCTAGATCCTTGTTTTGCTCAATCTAATCTGATCCTTCCTAATCTGATATGACTCTGTTCATAGTGTTGGTACTCTGTTCTGATCAACTTGATTCTGTAGTGCTACTCTTCCTCTAAGTCCTTACACCCTTTTGAACTTCAAAACTTTTCTAGCATTCTTTCATGCATTCCCATATGACCTCTTACATACATCCTCTCACACACACAAATTATGGGGTATCGACCTCCTTTTAAAGGCTTTGAGACTTAGGGTTGGGTATGAATCTATGATCGATATTCATCCATCTTTTCCACTCAAATATTTACACTTTTCCTATTAGTTGCATGCTTTCTCCATTTTTCTAATTGGCTAGATGTTGATTACATAGGGAATGTAATAGATTCGATCTTATCTTTTAGATCCTTTGAGATTCATCTTAAGTCGGATCAAAAATGGTTTACATCTTAGTTTGTGAAGGTACAAACTCATATGTTGATTTTGTGTTACTCAACACTCACTTATTACCAATGCTCGACACATATAGCATTTATGTCTTGCTTGGCTCCTATAGTAACTCTGTCTCACTTGGCATCTATATTTTGCTTGGCACCTATAGTGACTCGGCATCACTTGTCACTTGACACTTGAAACTTGCTTGGCACTTAAAGTTTACTCGACACCTGGTGAATTTCTAGCTTGGTACATATTGTAGCTCGGCATCTATATTATAATCAACATCAACCTTAGAATTTTGTTAAGTGTGTTGACATTCAATTGTCAAAACTAATTTGAGACCAACAATCTTCCCCTTTGACATGAGTGTCAAAAACACTTAACTAAACATTATGAATCTAGTCTCTATGAGTATAATACACATATTGTTCGAGATGGGTACAAAACTTTAAAAACTTATTCAAAATTTTGTAGAAGACTATATACCTCAAAAAATTGTAATTCCCCCTAAGTTGATGTGCTATTTATGTATCCAAAATTCCTTATGTTGGATTTGTCTCATGTTGATTATTCTAATACTCTTTATCTCTGTCTTTTCATTTCTTTCCATGTCTACTCTGTTCCTATCTACTCTATTTTTGCTCTGTTTCTACTCTGTCTACTCTGTTTTTGCTCCCCCTTTCACACATCTCCCCTTTCAGTTTTTGTATCCTTTTGGCTTTACCCCTTATTTCTCCTCAAAAATAAAAGTTTTATTATCTCCCCCTTTATTATCTACTTCAAAATGTATTTCTCCCCCTTTTTGACACTTATGTCAAAGGGTCCTATGAATGAATTGAATATTTACCCAAAAAAGATTTATTTACCTCTATAATAATCTTCAGAGAAACATCCCAATTGTCTAATGAAATTTCCAATGTTTTAAGTTGTTGTCTCTGCTGCAAGGTGTACTAGACCTTCCAATGTAGAAAGATTGGGATCTTTCTTCAAAACATTCTTTGCATAGGCTATTTCTTTATGAAAAACTTCCATGTGTGGGGTTATTGCAGACTAAATTTGTATTAATTTGGCCTTGGTATTAGCCTCATCTACTATGAGTACAACTAATTCCTTTTGAGTATGAAGCATTGTAGAAAAATGCTTCTCACTTTGTGTTGGATCCTTTGGTAGCTGCATGCTAGATACTTTGAGGTTCCTTTGCAAGCTTAGTATTCTCTAGTTGGTCTCTTGTGTGAAGTATGCAGAATCACATAGTTTGGAGTACAACGAGAATATGTTCTCAAGTGTTGGTTCCACCTTTTCAACCTTTTTAGCTAGTTCTACTTGTGACAATGCTATCTCACCAGATATTTCATCATTTACCTTCATTTAGAACTTCTTCTCAACCATTCAAGCAATTTTGCATTGGTCTTCATTATGTACTTGGTCCACTATGTTGGATAGTTGCTCCATGATGGGCTTTGTTTCATCAAGTAATTTCAACCTAAAAGCATCTTAAAAGATGTCCTTGATTTCAACTAATGCTTGCCTTTGCCTATACTCATTCCTGAGTATCTCTTGCTTCTTTTTCTTCTCTAGTGCCTCTTGCACTTCATTCATCTGTTCTATGTTCATTGTTTTATAATCATAGATTGGTATGACTATCTCCTCATCAAGTGTAAGGTCTCCATAGTGAAGTACCCTTGCTACATTAGTAGAACTTGAGCTTGGTGCTGATATTTGTAATGGTACTACATCAGTTCTTAGCTTCTTAGTAGGAGGCCTGGTAGTAGGCAAATTGACCAATGTTTTTACTGTCTCTTGTTCTTTCTCCTTAGAGGTTTTCTCCTCTTCTTTGTCTTCTTCAGTTCTGCCTTGATCAATGATTGTAATCAAAGGAGGTGCACCTTGACTTTGTGTAATAGGAGTAGAGGTATCCTTCTATCCTATTTGCTCCTTTGCTTGCTCCTTGGCAGTTGAAGTTACTATAACTATACTGTCAACCTTAGCAAATGCATCTTGTGCTTGTTGCTCTTGTGGTTGTCCACTTGTAGCTATTGGAGTTTGTGAAGGTGGTTCTTGTAGATTCACCTTCTCCTTGGTTATCTTAGCTACAACCTTTTGTATTTCCTTTACACTCACCAAGACTGGATTAGTACACAATTGTGCTTGTAATACGGTCTGGTGAAGGATCTTTTTGAGATCATCTACAATCAATTGGTTAATGTTCTATCCAAAGGTGTCAAGAACATCTTTCACAATAATTATTTCCACAGATGTAGGTGTTGCATGTGGAGGACTAGATGGTGGCAGTTGTGTGTCTTACACACTCCATTCCTATTGTTGCTCTTCAACTGTTGCCATATCACCTTTCTGTGTTTCCTTCTCCATTGCAACTTCTTCCTTTTCTTTCTCTCCTTCTTCCTCCTTTTCATTTTCCTCCTCTTCCTCATCATTATTTCTTCCCTCAAAGGGATCTTCTTGTCCTTCCTTGATTGTAGTCAGCCCATAAATCAATTTCCACATTTGTGTGGAATTCTTTACAACATCCTCTATTCTATTTTGAAGTATGTTGAAGGCTCTATATTTGGGTGCAAATTTGCTCCCATGTTTCTTGCTTGCCTTGCTTATTTGACCTTTAGTAAGGTCAGGCATTACACGAGCCAAATTTGACTCCCTTATTTCTTTCTCCATTTTTAGGCAATAATGCCCTTTATTTTCTACAATTGTATATAGCTCCTTAGGCATGGTGTTATCCAATTCAAGTGGAGTATTCTTGAACTTGACCATCATAGTGTAGATTGATTCTTCCACTATGTTTTGATCCTCTCTACTTAACTTATTCAAATCAATAGTTTTCAATCCAGTCAAATCTACATTATCCCTAATATTGTTACAAACATTTTCTAGGTCAGATTTAGTGGTATGACTTATCACTCTAAATTGTTCATTGTCATCTGACTATGTCCTCTCCTCGTCTGACTCTGGAGGTGCCACATATTTTCTCCTCCTTTTTTGTGTTGGCCCTTCTTGCTCTATGGGTTTCTTCTTTTCATGTTCTTTTGCCACCTTATTTTTTGCCCTTGTATCTGCCCTTGTGGTAGATTTGGTTGGGCTTGGCTTAGCCTTCTTTTTCTATTTAGGTTGTGCTACTAGCTATTTATGTGCTTTCCTCTTCTTGGGTTATGCTTTGGGTGCTTCTTTTTCTCGACACCTTCTTCTTCTTCAACATCCTCACCCATGACTTGGGCTAAAGCTAGTGGCCCTTGCCCCTGTTCCTCTTCATCATCATCTACCTCTTCATCATCTTCTTCCTCTACCTTTTTTGTACCTTGTCCAAATTTGGCCTTGGGTTTCTTCACTAGTTAGTCCTTTTTCTTTAATGTAGAAGTAGTCTTTATCTCCAATTCCACTTTGGATCTCACCACATCATATGTGCCAAAATGTGGGGCACTCTTATCTACTTCCTTTGCTAACAATGTTGTTATGGCTGCAGATGCCTCATCAATGTTTATTTCATACCCCAGAGGTCTAAGCCATCTTACCCTTGGTATGGCTACTTGAATATAGGTAAAGGCAATGTCAACAAGAAAGAAAATGTCATGTGTGTGCTGCTCCACAAGTGAGACTAGAATCCCAAGTCTCTGTTTCATTGATTTCTTAAAGTCTTCAAAATAGCTAGTCATTAACGTCTCAAAATTTGCCCCCAGTTGTTCATAATATGCATTCACCTAGGCTACAATGAACCTATTGGTTTTCCAACTAACTTTTCCAAAATATGGAAATTCATTATGTACATAGAAAAATATACAAATCAAAATTGTACCAAATTTACATTGGCCTCCCTTAGTTCTCCTTATAGCTCCTAAGTTTTCATTGATTTGTTGTAGTTGCAGTTCAACTAGATCATAGGTATCATCCTTTTTAACAAGTTTGTAGCCTACATCTACTACAATGCATGGTACACTGTTGAGTCTGCTAGATTGATAAAATTTATGGGATATGACTCTGACAAAAAAATCAACAAGAGGATCCTTAATAGTATCTATGGTCATTCCTCTCTTGTTCTATTTGGCTCCTATATTCTTTTAATAGCTTCCTTGGAGTCACTTCTTAGAGTTTTAGGCTGATATAGGGTTGGATACCTTGTTACCTTGTGAACAATTCTTTTTGATATCTTAATCGGGCCATCTTCTAACCACAAACTACCATCATGTATCCTAGTCAACACAATTTTGATCCATTCAATCTTAAAGACGAAAGGGAACTCCAGGGCATGAGTTAAACCCTTCCTCTCAACATTTTGATATTCTTCCTTTAAGACTCTATTTTCACACAGTCTATCATATGCTTCCCTAATTTCCATGTCTCCAATAACACCTATTTTGCAATTATAACATATCCTAACATCTTGCACCATTACTACTTTAGGAGGAATTATGGATAGGGCTTTGACTGGGTCATTTTTGTAGGCAACTTCAGGGATAGGTCAAAAATTAGGTTGCTTAACTTCATTTGACACTAGTTGAACTTCAAACAGCTCTTTCTCCTAAGGTTTCCTAGAACTGGAGGCCATTTCTTTGAACCAGGGTTTAAACATGAAGAAAATTTGAAACTGCATAGCTTGGCACTAATATAAATACCTTGAAATCGATGAAACTATGTTGAATCTCTATAAAAATCTGCTCAAATGCTCAAAACACTGCTTGAAAATCATTCTGTGCTCTTCTCGTCTTTGCTCTTTTGTTCATGATGGTGAAGAATGATTCAAAGTGTGATCATATACCCTTATTTTGTAGCATTTAATGCTTAGTGCATTTATAGCTATCCAGTCAACTCCTTAAGCAATTTTTCTTTACTTGATTTCCATTATCTTTTCACCACTTGGCATATACTAGAGTTTCCCTTGCTCAGCTTCAATACAAATTTTCCTTCACTTAGCATCCATTACTAACTTGGCTACAACTAACCACTCAGCTTCTACTAACTTTGGCAAACAACTTGGCATGTACTGGAATTTTACTCGGCATCTGATAGTAACTTTTCTCACTTGGTAACACTTGAAAAAATTTGAAGTTTTAACTTTGTATCTTGATTCATGCTGATTTCTCCTTTTCAATACTTGTCTTGGAATTGATAAATCATAAGACATTGAATATCAGTCCCACATACCTTCTTTTACTTAGTTAGATGAAGTGTGACCACTTAACCTTTTGGGTGCAGTGATCCCTTCATTGGATGTGCTACTTCCATCTTTCTTCTTCCATGTCTTGTTCATTTCTCCTTTGATGTGTTCAACATCTACCTTCTCCTTTCCTTTTTTAAACTCTGAGTTGGGTACCTTTGACCTTGTTGGGAAATTTTTGCTAATGTGTCCAGTCTTCAAACAACTAAAGCATGTAGTTTCACTCAACAATCTACTATAGTTTCCACTAAAATGTGTTCTTATGAAATTTTTAAGGATGTGTCCATATTCTTGATAGTAGTGACAACTATGCCTCGTGTTATAGTCCCAATTGTAGTGATGTCCATGATTATTTCCCCTTGTTGATTGATTAGGTGTCCACATAGAATTTGATCTACACTCAAAAGCTCTATGTCCATACTTCTTGTAATTGTAGCAGTGACCTTCAAATCTTGTTGTTCTGATGGTTCTAGTCCTACAATCATGTGCTTGATATCCTTGCTTGTTGCACTTGTGACAATGACCCATGTTATTAGCTTTGTCATCATGATGGGCATTCTTATTCCTACATACATTAGAGGTATCTCCTTTTTTACCACAAAAATTACAAGTAGGTTTAGTGTACTTACCTTTATCAGTTCTTTCTTCTATAGTCTTGGATGACTCTTCTTTTTCAATGACGGTGTATCCTAGTCCTGAAGTATCATTGATGGCTCTTAGTGATTTTAGTAGTTGTTCAAAGTACTTGATAGCCTCATTGGGTTTGTTGAAGCTTTCTACATTTTCATTCTCTCTGTTCATGTCATTTTCCAGTTGTTCATTTTGCATCTTTAGTGTGGAGATCTCAATGTCCTTGACATTTAGCTCATGATATGCATTCATCATCTGGCTTAAGGTGTCTAGCTGCATGTTGGAAACTCTTGCAAGCTCAACTGACTTTTCCTCCAATCATTTGGCAAGGTTTCTCTTGTCGTATTCTATCATAACCTTATCTTCAATGGCTCTTTTCTTCTATTCAATCATTACACAAAGCATCATGGCTTGAGATTCTTGTTCAAGCTTGAGAGTTTTGATCTCTTCTGCTTGGGCTCTATTCTTCTCCATCAGGTTTGCTATTGCTGCATCAAATTCCTTGGTATCTCCATTTGCAAATACTTTTGAGGTGTCATTCTCCTTGTATTGTGTATCATTCTTAGCTATGGCACATTCTCTTCTTCTCTTTAAGGATTTTCTCAATTCTTCCCTAGCTTCTTCTAGAGAATGCAAAATGAGGTGTATCTCAATTTCTTGGTTCTCTATAATCTTCCCAAGTTTTTAGACTTCCATTTCTAGATCTTTTTCTCCAAGTTTTAAGGCTTCTCCTAATGAGAACTTAGCTCTGATACCAATTTTTGGAATTTACAAGTGGGAAGATTTACTTCTAGGGGGGGGTGGGGGTGAATCAGAAGTAATAAACTTTAACTTCTAAAAATTTTAACTGAGATCAATCACATGCATTTAACATCTCTAATAAACATGAAAGTCAATACATGCATTAAAATAGATAACACAAGATTTTGGTCACCCAAAAACCCTCCAAAATGAGAAGGTAAAACTAGGGTGGGGATGACACCAACAAATTATCACTACAACAATATGTAACTGGTTAAGGTTATAAATTTTAACCACTATCAATGGTCCTCCTTGTGAAAGGCTTGCCCTGTTAAAAGGTTTACACCCTATTAAAAGTGACATGTCTAAAGGATTTACAAACACTCACTTGGAATGTTACCCTGTTAAAGGATTTACAACCCTATTAAGGATCTACAATATGGCTATTAAGCCAACCTATCATCATAGTATTTTCATTCTCCCAATACAATGGTTAGAAAGTATAGTAGAATTTCTTGACCTGATAACTTACAATCTTCAATTGTTGATTCTAGATCCTTGTTCTGCTCAATCTGATATGACCCTTCCTGATCTGATATGACTCTATTCATAGTGTTGATACTCTATTCTGATCAACTTGATTCTACAGTGTTGCTCTTCCTCTAAGTCCTTACACCCTTTTGAACTTCAAAACTTCACTAGCATTCTTTCATGCATTCCCATATGACCTCTGACATACATCCTCTCACACACACGAATTATGGGGTATTGACCTCTTTTTAAAGGCTTCAAAACTTAGGGTTAGGTATGAATCTACAATCAATATTCATCCATCTTTTTTACTCAAATATTTACACTTTTCCTATTGGTTGCATGCTTTCTCCATTTTCTAATTGGTTACATGTTGATTACATAGGTAATGTAATAGATTCAATCTTATCTTTTAGATTCTTCGAGATTCATCTTGAGGTGGCTCAAAAATGGTTTACATCTAAGTTTGTGAAGGCACAAACTCATATGTTGATTATATGTTACTCAACACTTACTGATTACTAATGCTTGGCACATATAGCATTTTTTTCTTGCTCGGCTCTTATAGTAACTCTATCTCACTTGGCATCTATACTTTGCTTGGCACCTATAGTGACTCAACATCACTTGTCACTCGGCACTTGAAACTTGCTCGGTGCCTATTGAATTTTTGGCTTGGCACATACTATAGCTCAGCATCTATATTATACTCGACATCAACCTTAGAATTTTTTTAAGTGTGTTGAAATTCAATTGTCAAAACTAATCTAAGAAAAATAGAAAATAGATCATGAAGTAAAAGAAAAGAAATATAATCAGATAACCATATTTAAAAGTATGATTTCTATCCTTCTTTGTCTTAGGAAGGTTCTCCAAATGATGTACTCTCAAATCTTCACAAATTTCATACTCTCCATTCTCCATAACCATTTTCCTTATGCTTTGTATAAGATGGTGTTTGAAATAGATTTCTCTCTATTGGAATGATAGACTTTATAACCCAAAACCATAGTTGTGAACTTGACTTCTAGTTGTAAGATATCCATAATATGAATTTCTCTTTAAATCCTATTAGGAACCAATTGAATCAATGCTCAAATAGTTTTTGATAGATTCATCTTTCCAAAAGCATTAAAACTAATCACAATCTCCAACATTTCCTTTTTGATCTTATAAGGTTCATCTAACTATATGAATTGATCATTTATCCTACTCAATACATACTATATCCACTCATGTTCATCAAATACAGAAAAAATAATGAATCATGCAAATTTATTTTCCTCTAAAACCCTATTCTCATCCTTTAATTTAGGATTCATAGATAAGTCATTATATAGCTTATGTATATGTCTATTCCCTATTTCTACTACATTTAAACATGTGTAGGCCCTAATATTCTCCTCATATAGTACATTTTAAGGAACAAAGGAAAATGAACCATGTGGATCATCCTCAAGAGATTTATATGGATGTTTTCTAAACATTATCCTAAGATGTTTAGTAATATTGACAACATGTGGCTTGTCAATGATTTCAAACTCAATATATCAAATGCACATTGAAAAATACATGTTTTATCGACATAAAGGTTTTCTAGTGAAATCTCTACCAATTGCCTTCACTTTATGTCAAAAATCATCTTTCTAATCTTGATAGTCACTTCCTCTAAGTTGCAAGGTGAACAATAAAGTATGAAAATGTCCTTTTTAAACCTTCACATATCATAGAGTAAAGTGTATTTAATACTCTATAATCTAGTTGCTAAATTATCCTCAAATCATCATTTTTAAAATCTTTATTCAAACCCTAAAATTATAAATAATCCATTGGATATGCCTCAATCATGATCTGCACACCTTGATATAAAAAAAAAATGGAATGATTGTATTCATATGTCGAATCAATTCAGGGGTCTGTTAATGAAATACCCTCACTTAGATCTTAGACCTAATGCAATTTCCTAATGAAATTTCTACATCAAGAGCGGTTGCACATACTCCACTAAAATCAACATCCTCTTTTTGCACTCGTGTCTTACTCACATTTTATATAGCATTATCAACATCAACATTTTTTTTTCCCTAATCATTGTTCTACATATTATTCATTTCAATCAATCATCTCATTTTTGTATTTGAAATTTTTTAATCTATAGTATCTAGCAATATCATCTGGGTTTTTAAATTTTAAACATACCACATTATAGCTCCCATACATGAAATTTTCTTGGTTTATACTCAATATAAATTATTTTTCCATATGTCCAAATTTGTTTCAAGTATAAAAACTTATGTTTTCTTTGTTCACAATACCTTATATGCATTCATTCAATTTGTGCCCATACTGGTAGCATGTGCAACAATAACTTGGAAAAGATGTAGCATTAACTATTTTCCTACATTAAACTATCTTATGACCAAATCTATCACAATGCAAATATCTTTCATTGAAATTTTGCACTTTAGGTTTTCTAGTAGGTGTCCTCCTTGGTTCCTCATTTTGACTATTTAGTAAAAGATTGTTCTGGCCTACTTTAGAGATTTATCAATTTTCATAATCCATACCTTATGTTTCTTATTAAATTTTCTAAATTTAAATTTATGGATCAAGCTTGTCTTTGAACTCATTTTTAGTAGCAAGCTCACTCCTAAAAATTTAATTTAGCCATTCAAGTTCTGTTCATTATGTTAGACTCTTTAAGATTGAGTTGTAACTGTCTAGTCTCATAATTTAATTTGTGACATTCATCATCTATCTTTCAAGCATTTATAAATACACTCTTCATTATTTTTTCTTAATTCAATTTATTTAGTCATCTTCATTACTAGAAAATCCATCTCATCCTTTAGGACCTCTTTGTCTTATGCAATTACTCAAAAAGATCCTTCCTCTTATCCATAGATTTTCCAAATTGATCTTTCAATTCATGAATGAGGATTTTAAAATCTTTAATTTTCTTCTTTGATTATAGGACTTCTTCCTTTGCTTGATCAATATCATCAAGTGTAAATATGAGTTCTTGTTGTACTATATCAACAAAATCACCCATCAAGACTCAAGATGTTAGATTTTCTTTGAGAGACAAATCCCTAGTAACAACTAATGGTAATAAAGAACATTGAGAAGGAGTGGGGGTGGGTGGAAGAATCAATGTTCTATAAGTTTTAATTTTTTATATTTATTCCTTAAGCCATAAACCAAGTGCAATGAAAAGTAAACAGCTGAAGGAAAAAAATATCTGCAACATCATAGCACCGTCATTTCTATCATGGAAACCCTAGTATGGGAAAACACATGTTGGGGATGGAACCAAAAATGAATAGTTTATAGAAGTATTAATCCTATTAAAGGAAGTATAATAAGAGTAATGCATGTGTATACATTTAGACTATCTAAACCTCATTGCTTAAACACAAGGGAATATTGCTTCACACCTTTACAAAATATTTGGGCTACAATCAAAAATCATAAACTAAATCACAACATCTTAATAAATGCTCTAAAAACCCAAACTCTACTTTTCTCTCAATCAAACCTTTGATTGCATCATATTCAGGTGTGTAGTAGTTATCCATCTATCACATATTATCACTATATTAAAATAACTAGAAAGAACAATTTTATATGTACTATATATCAATTAAAATAGGTTTATCACTTGGTTGACCTCAAGAACATATAAAGTAGTGTGTGATGTGTTGGCCAAAACCACAAGAAAAACATAATGCTAACCTTAAAATACCACATAGATCCATTCTCCCTTGTTTAATTGATATTACAAGATTATCTTTGGTTCAGAGAAATTTTGCATCAACCAAAAACATCTAGTTTATAGTTTCACTAGCTTTCCATTTTATTCCTTATTGTTGGTCATTTTAGCAATCTTTGATTTGATCAAGTTAGGACTTGTGATGTTCAAAGTATGATCTAGACCCAATCTTGTTCCTATCCCTAGGTTTGTAACTTGTTTAGATCCTTTTTTCTCTAGTTATGATTCATTCTCTATTTGGTAGTGTGGTCTTTCCATTTTTCATTATAGTTGGTAGGTTTTGATCTTGTGATGGAAATTTATGACTTTGGATCTTTGGTTGTGAATATTATAATGTTCTTGGATCATGTGAGGACCTAAATATGGAACCACAAGATTTTAAATTGTTTATGTAACTTTTCCATTATGATTTGGGACTGAACCTATTTATTTGTAATATGTTTCCTATTCTCGAGGAATGTTTGGGATCTCAAGGCTAACCTTCATGTCATGATGCCTACATATTTTATTGTGTTGTATCTCATGAGGTATCATTTATTCCTTAGCAATATCTAAGTTATTTGTATTAAATCTAAGGTCTCATTCTGAATAATGTAAGAAAGAAGGCATGTATGAGCCTACCATGTAAGAAGGCATATTGTTGAACATTTCATTGGACTGATCTCTTTGGGGTCTCTCTAATTGGGGACTGTATCAAGTGGTGTCTAAATGAAGATTATGTTGACAAACTGTTTACCACTCTCCTTGAGACTCATGACAAGTGCTTAACTACCCCCTATGTACTATAAGTTGAGTGGTTGTATTAGGCATTGACAAATCAATATTCTAGTGCAATGACAATCTCGCTCTAAAAAGTGGTATTAGAGCTTGTTCACATGTTCAAATCCTCATACCCTCAAGTAATGTTGAGGGGGAGATTGTTGAAAAGAAATTCAGCGCTCTCCTCATGATTCATGATAAGGGATTCACTGCCTCTTGTGTATTATAAGTTGAGTGGTTATGTGATGTCCCCATATTAGTATATAATTTAAATAATAAATAAATATTTTATAAAATTAATATTAATAATGATATTAAAATAATAATATTTTTTATAAAGTAATATTACATTCTAATTATATAATAATATCATATCGTGCTCTAATAATATTAATCTAATATATTATAGCAATGTACTATATTAATAAAGTGTTATAATCTAATAATATAGTTGATATATTATTGAATTAATATTAAATTTAATATAAATAAATAAAGGTATGAATAGAAAACCAAAAGGACATGACTATTTGATACTAAAACATAAATGGAGAGCAAGGTATATTATGGTTAGATGCTAATTTATAGTGATTAGTCTTTGAAGATATCAAACATAATAATACGAGGAGCAAATCATTGATTAGTAATCAGATCAACTGAGGCATTTATATTAGGAGAAAGTGATGACATCAATACTAATCATGGAAGAAGTAGTGACTTGAGGTTAGAAAAAATAATTCAAGGGAGAACATGACTAATCAAATGATTTATCATGAACACCGACAATGATAGCAAATTGATAAACAAGGGATTTTTTAATAATCATTAAGATAAGTAGCAGTGATTACACAAACATTAAATAATGTCAAACATTAATTGATAATATTGATTAGACAAGAAAAAGACTAATTGATCATCTCTTGATGTTAACCATCGTTAATGATAGTGATCAGACTAGTCAAAAAGAACAACAACTTATCACTATAAGTGATACCCCCTCTGGTTGCACATTCATATCAAATATTGGGATATTTATTTTAATCAAATAATAATTATCATTTACTAACTTATTTTCAATCAAGATTAATATTAATTAAATAATTACTATTTGTCATTATATATTCATTATTAAATAATTAATGATTATTAGCCAACAATAATATTTGGTACAAAATAATGATAACACTTATAATTGAAAAGAAAAATTAAAAATTATCAAATATAACTAAGGAAGGAAATAGCAATATGTTTGGAAAAGTTGCAATTAAGATACTGGTCATAACCTTTCCAAACTATACCATCACATATATATTATTTGGAATATGGAGGAAATGGGGAACATTATTCATCGTCCTACTCAGCATGAGAAAAACTATTACGTAGTCTCAAGTCAGTAAAGAATCATTGCATCAAGAGTATTTGACTTAAGCCTTGAGTTAGTATTGAAACACACAATTGGATACATTATTTAGTCTCAGAAAACCACAAACTGATAAGCAAAGAAAATCAGGATGAGTATCAATGACAGTCCAGTAAAGAGCAAAAAAAACCATATTCATTTGTTGCTCATAAATAAAGTCAATGACCCCCAAAAAATATTTATTACAGGTTATATCAGGAATTGAGAGATCATTCTTTTGGTGCAACACAACCCTACTCTAACAAGTTGTGTTCCTTGTAGATTTGAGTTGAAACTCTAAGGTTCATAACCCTTAATTTATTTTGGTTGTAGGGTGGAAAATTTGAGATCTAAAATACAATTTTTAAGGGTCACAAGGATGGTTTGTAGAAAGAGAGATGTAAATCCAATAATAATTGACATGTTGAGGGAGACTTTGGCAAGAATTGAAGTAGTGGAAACCACTTAAAGAAAATGAACCTATTAAAGATGTAAGTGATGAAGAAAGTGGGGAATTTTTTGCATGAAATGTTGAATCTATAACTGAACAAGGTGATGAAAGATGTGTAACATCAAATAGAATTAATGAATGACCAAATTTCAACTTACTAGAAAATGATGGTAAGATAAATTTAGATGAAGTCTTGATTGGATCATTAATATAAAAAAGTATTTTGAAAATGAATGTAAAATTACAAATAAGACAGTAAAAATTGGTAGAACCAAGTTGAAAGGACATGCATCATTATGGTGGAAACATTTGAAAAATGATAGAAAAAAGGAGAGGAAAGGAAAATGTCAATTCTTGGCATAAGGTGTTGAATAAGTTAAAAGGTAAATTCTTACATAATGATTATCAAGTTTTTCTATTAAGAAGGTGCAAAATTTCAAGAAAAAAGAATATATTGTAAAGGAGTACACTAAATAATTTCATAGGTTGGATATTAGATCAAGACATAAAAATCATAAGGTTAAAAGAATCGTGATATACCTTAACAACTTGAGGACATCTATTCAAGATGAGATTAGTTTGGTTAAGATGCAATGTATTGAGGATACTTATCAACAATCCATAATGGTCAAAGAAAAATTGAACAAAAGAAAAGAAAAGAGGAAAAGAGGAATAAGTGGAATATTTCAAAGAGGTAGGACATTTTTCAAAGGAGGCGGATCTTATCCAAATCTAAACAAAGGAAAATTAGAATGGAAAGAAGAGAGTTCATACCATGGAAGAGGAGGAGGTTATCATAGAGTTAATAATCATAAAAGTAAAGATAAGAGTTTTTTCAAATGAACTTGTTTAAAACATGGAGAAGAACGACATAAAAATTTTGAGTGCACACAATATAGATCAAGCAAGAAGACTAGTAGAAGTAGTATAAATGTGTTTATGCATAAATAAGGATTTGAATCTATGAATTAACTAGAAGATGGAGAATTGATGTAGGAGCACCCAGTGGTGTAAGGGAAATCTTGTATCACCCAAAAATATTCTTAGAGATAGTTTCTATTTAATGTGTTTTTATTTCTGGATACCCATTTGGGTCAAATAAAGGTTTCAACTCTCACAGTTCCACTATTAGTTTTCTAGGTTAGAGTTTTTAAGCACCTTGGGATATGTGTAAATGCAAAAAAAAGAGGGTATGACTGAAGCTTGTCCATAGGGTTGTGGAGTGCCTTGAGACCTTTCCAGAAATGTAAATGGTTCGTCAATCGGAGTCTCGGTTCAAAAGTTATGCCTCTCGGAAGTTGGACCACCATTTTTGGATTCTTCTAATTTTACACCGACTTCTAGCGTGACTTATGGAAACTTTTACTTTGGAAATGGATGCCAACTGGAATATTCTAGAATGTATTCCTAACCCTAAACAAATTGGGGTCTATTTAAGAACATTTCTGGCATTGTAAAGGCAGTTCTTGATGGGGTTAGTGAGAAGGTACCGTGTGGAGGATTTCTTTCTCCAAAATAAAACTATTGTAAGCCCATTAGGCATTTTTCATTGATACTAATATTTCCCTTTTCCTATGTGTTCATTTTGGTCTTTGGTTGTGTCTCTATCAAGTGGTATCAGAGCAAGTTTTCTAGAGTGTGTAGATAGAGCACCGATTGTGAGGCAGTTTGCACCAGGACTATGTGGTTGTGGGATTGAGAAAAGAAGATACATCCACAAAGGGAATGTGGTGGAAGGGTCAAAATTATTACTCCAAAGGTTAGAGCCCTCTAGAGACAAGTTCAAACATTGTAGGAGGAGATCCACAAAGGACTGACTGTTGCTACAAGCAATGAAAGTGAGGAAGAAAATGAAGAAGAAGAAAATATTGGACAGGAAGGGGAAGAAGAAGGATAAGTCCTAAATTAGGTAGAGGAGAGGATTTTTAGGTCCATTTCTAAGCTTGGGAAAAGACCTAAAATTGATGTGGGTATGTTTTCAGGAACTCTCAACCTAGATGAGTTGATCGATTGGATCAATGAACTAGAGGAGTATTTTGAGTATGAGGATATTAGGGACCTAGAGAGGGTTAAGTTTGCAAAGGCCAAAATGAAAGGCCATGCCAAAATCTGGTGGCAAGAGATTCAGCTAGAAAGGAATAAAAGAGGAAAGGAGAAAATCACAAGGTGGGATCACATGGTGGAAAAACTAAAGAAGCAGTTCATTCTTGTTGATTACGAGCTTGATTTGCTCAAGAAAATAAAAGGGTTAAAGCAAGCAAGAAAATTTGTCCAAGAATATATAGAGGAATTTTATCAACTTCTTATTAGGGTAGGGCATGTAGAAGCTAATAAGGAGAAGGTTGCATGTTACCTCAATGGGTTACGACCTAGCATTCAGGAGTAGTTAAGTCTAGTTACAATGACTAGCATTGAAGAGGTATACCAATTTGTCCTACGAGTTGAAGAGAAGCTAAACAAAAAGTTTGATGAAAGGAAAAGAGGGCGCAATCAAGGAGTAAGGGGCAGTGGTAGGTCATTTGGAGACCGAAATGAGACCAAGAAGAAAAATGAAAATGTGGGTACTAGTAGGAACCAAAGGAATGATGGTTTCAACTGCCCCGTGATCAAAACTTTCAAGATTAGAGAGAAAGAAGCAGAGAATGTGGACAAGGTTCAGGAAGACGAGGCTTCCATGGTACCTATTTTCATTGCAATGAAGAAGGTCATCATGCATTTGAATGCCCTCAACGACAAGGAAGGACAGATAGGAGAGTTGATGGTCAAGCAAGGGTTTCTCATGTGGATGAGGATGCATAGTCATCACATTATAAGGATGCAAAAAGAGGAGAGGTTCTTGTAAATGAAAGGGTCTTACTAAGAGGTAAGACTGAACCTAGACAAAGGAGGAGTTTGTTTCGTACTAGGTTCAAGTCTAAGGATAAGTGTTGTGATGTGATTGTTGATGGTGGTAGCACTAATAACTTGGTGTCTAAAGAGATGGTCTCCAAGATAAAGCTCAAGAGGGAGAAACACAACCAACCCTATCGGATTTCTTGGGTGAAGGATGATCATAAGGTCCTATTCAATTAATAGTGTTTGGTGAAGTTCAAGATTGGGTGTTACCATGATGAAGTTCTCTGTGACATTATTCCAATGGATGTCTGACATTTATTGTTTGGAAGACCATGGCAATTTAATAGACATGGTGTACATGATGGTCATGCAAATACATACTCTATGACAAAGGATGGAGTTTGACACAAACTAAAGCCATTGATAAAGGAAGGTGAAAAGGGATGCAGTAGTGCTAGGATATGTCTTGTTGACGGAAGAAAATTTTTGGATGGTATGAAACATTAGCATATGTGTTATGCTTTTATTCCTAGAAGAGATAAGGAAGGTAGTAGTGAAATTCCACCTGAAGTTTTAGGCCTATTAAGTGAGTATGGAGATGTCATTTCTCATAATGTTCTAGAAGGGTTGCCACCAGTAAGGTAGGTCAGTCATCAGATAGATTTAATCCCTGGAGCTAGTTTTCCTAACAAGGCTACTCATAGGATGACTCCTACTGAAACTAAGGAGCTAAATAGACAAGTTCAAGAACTATTGAGGAAGGGTTTGATTCGAGAGAGCCTAAGTCCATGTGCAGTACCTATAGTACTAGCACCAAAGAAGGATGAAGAGTGGAGAATGTGCACAGACTCTCAAGCTATAAATAGAATAATAATCAAGTATCAGTTTCCTTTACCAAGAATGGATGATCTTATGGACTACTTGAGTGGAGCTCAGTACTTCACAAAGATAGATCTCAAGAGTGGCTATCACCAGATATAGATACAAGAGGGAGATGAGTGGAAAACTGCATTCAAGACCAAGGAGGGTCTATATGAGTGGTTAGTCATGCCCTTTGGACTAACCAACGCACCAAGCACCTTCATGTGGCTTATGAATGAGGTACTAAAGAAATTCTTGGGAAAATTTGTTATTGTTTATTTGGATGATATTTTAATTTTTAGTAAGACTTTGGAAGAAAATTTATTGCACATTTTTAGTGTCCTTGAAAGGTTGAGGGAAGAGAAAATGTTGATTAATTTGAAGAAATGTAGCTTTGTAAAAAAAGAGTTAGTCTACTTGGGATTTGTTGTATCATCTAAAGGTCTCAAAATTGATCCAAAGAAGGTAAAAGCCATCTTGGAATGGCCTACTCCAAGGTCTGCTACTAAGGTGAGATCATTTCATGGTTTGGTTAGTTTTTATAGGAAGTTCATTAAGAATTTCAGTGGTATATGTGCACCCCTGACTAAAACAATAAGGAGGGATAGGAAAGAGTTCAAGTGGACTATAGCAGCTGCCAGGAGCTTTGAATTGTTGAAGAAGAAGGTGACAGAACAACTTGTGTTGGCACTTCTTGATTTCAATAAAGTGTTCCAAGTAGACTGTGATGCTAGTAGCAGTACTATTGGGGCTATATTGAGCCAAGAAGGTAAGCTATTGCATATTTTAGTGAAAAATTGAATGATGCAAAGAAGAAGTATTATGTTTATGATTAGGAGTTGTATCCAATCATTTAGGCCTTAAAGAAATGGAGGCATTATTTATTGCCAAAAGAATTTGTCTTGTATACTGATCACCAAGCATTATAGCACCTAAATAGCAAAGGTAAATTGAACTAAAGACATATGAAGTGGGTAGAATTCATGCAGAGCTATACATTTGTGTTGAAACATAAAAGTGGAAGGCCTAATAGGGTTGCAGATACATTGAGTAGGAGATAGTTGTTGCTTACAGTAATGTAGGTTGAAGTGGTTGGGTTTGATGAACTCAAGAATCTGTACCCAGAGGATCCTAATTTTGCTGAAGTGTGGAAGGCTTGTAAAGAACCTATTACTATAGATAGAACCAAGTGGCTAGATTATTTGATTCGGGATGGTATGTTGTTTAAGGGCAATCAATTATGCATTCCAAGGAGTTCCATGAGGGAAAACTTGATCAAAGAGAAACACAGTGGGGGAATGGCAAGACACTTTGGTGGAGACAAGACCATTGCCATTCTTAGAGAACATTATTTTTGGCCTCAAATGTCACAGGATGTGAAGAAATTTGTGCAAAGTTGTCAAGTATGTCAAGAAGCTAGAGGATTTAGTCACAAAACTAGACTTTACTAGCCATTTTCTATTCCATCAAAGCCTTGGGAGGACATAAGTATGGATTTTGTTCTTGGATTTCCAAGGACACAAAGGGGTAATGACTCAATGTTTGTGGTGGTTGATAGGTTCTCCAAGATGGCACATTTCACCTAATGCCACAAGACTCATGATGCTATACATATTGTAGATTATTTTTTCAAAGAGGTGGTGAGACTACATGGTCTCCCAAAGAGTATTGTTTCTGATAGAGATACTAAATTTGTGGGGTATTTCTAGAAGAATTTGTGGAAGAAGTTGAGGATAGAATTGAGGTTCAGTTCTACACATCATCTACAATCTGACTGACAAACCGAAGTGGTAAACAGAAGTCTGGG
The DNA here is from genome assembly GCA_028749045.1 of Cupressus sempervirens. Classification (NCBI taxonomy): domain Eukaryota; kingdom Viridiplantae; phylum Streptophyta; class Pinopsida; order Cupressales; family Cupressaceae; genus Cupressus; species Cupressus sempervirens. The sequence continues at coordinate 440,911,032 of CM053792.1, forward strand.
CAATTTACTAAGGTGTTTAGTAGGAGATAAACCCAAGGGATGGGATTTGATTCTGCCACAAGAAGAATTTCCTTACAATAATTCTATAAATAGGAGTATTGGTAGATTAGCATTCCAAATTATGTATGGAAGTAGCCCAAGGACTACACCAGAATTAAGGAAAATGGAGCAAGGGGAGAGGACAAGTGCCGAGGCAGAAGAATTTGTTGAACATATCAAGAGCCTACATGAGGAGGTCCATGTACACATCACCAAGATGAATCAATAGTATAAAGCTAGGTCAGATCAGACAAGGAGACATAAGGAGTTTCAAATAGGGGATCTAGTTATGGTACACTTACGAAAGGAACAGTTTCTAGTGGGTACTTACAACAAGCTGAAGATAATCAAATTTGACCCCTAAAAAAATTTGAAGAAACATGACTCGAGAAATGCATATGAGGTGGAGTTGCCAGATGGGATTCACATTTCTCCTATCTTCAACATTGCAGACTTAACAAAATATCATGATGATGGTGCAAATGAGGGGTTGATGCTGGAGCCAAGTCCAATTCCTACTTCTAAGAAGGAGGAGATAGAAGAGATTCTGGATAGTTGTGGGAGCAGTAGTACCAAAAATAGGTAGTATGAAGAGTACCTGGTGAAGTGGAAAGGATGGCCAATAGAGGACTCAACTTGGATATCAGCAACGAAGGTTTCCCATTTGGGTTTTCCTCTACCATAAAGTGACAGGGTCACTTTTCAATCTACCCTAGGTGTCTAATTGTAAGAAATGATAATGTTGAGCAAGGAACGAGAAACAATCCAAGTAAGTTAAGTGTGAAACAATGTTACCATAAGATAAGCAAACTCCAAGAGCATACACCAAGATGGTTCAACAATGGAGACAAGAATTTATAAGGGGAAAGCAAAGAAAACCCCTTGTGAGTATTATGAATGAAGGCAAATGCCTAGAGAAGAGAGAGAGAGAGTGTTGGAGCAAAAGTAGCTCAATACAATAACATCAAGTGCTAAGAGTGTGTTGAAGAAAGAAGGAGGAGCATCTCTTATATAGAGATGAGAGAGGAGTTGCATTTGTAACTCCCATTTCTATGAATGCTACATTCATAATAGGTGTGTGCAAAGTGTCACAATCCTCTTAAGGAGGATAAACTAAATAAAGAAATAAACAAGAGTTGTCCTTACATGTGGAATAAAGGACAAACAATGACATGTCCTCCACATGTGTACAAGTGGACAAACTACATTTAGGGACCCTTGTAATATCCCAATTAATATATATATCCAAAGAAAGATTAACCTTTCTAACACTAATGCAGGAGCATCCAATAGTGTAATGGAAATCCTGTATCACCCAAAAATATTCTTAGAGATAGTTTCTATTTAATTTTTTTTTATTTCTAGATACCCATTTTGGTCAAATAAAGGTTCCAACTCTCACAATTCCACTATTAGTTTTTTGGGTTAGAGTTGTTAAGCACCTTGAGATACGTATAAATGCAAAAAATGGGGTACGAGAAAAGCTTTTCCAAAGGGATGTAGAGCACTTTGAGAGCTTTTTGGAAATGTAGATGGTTTGTCAATCAGATTCCCGGTTCAAAAGTTATGCCTCCCGAAAGTTGGATCATCATTTCTAGATTCTTCTAATTTTACACCGACTTCTAACGTGTCTTCTAGAACCTTATGCTTTGGCAGTGGATGCCAATTGGCATATTCTAGAATGTATTCCTAAACCTAATTGAATTGGGGTCTATTTAATAACATTTCTAGCATTGTAAAAGCAATTCTTGGTGGGGTTAGTGAGAAGGTACTGTGTGGAGGATTTCTTTCTCCAGAATCATAATATTGTAAGCCCATTGGGCATTTTTCATTGATAATAATATTTCCCTTTTCCTATGTGTTCATTCTGGTCTTTGTTTGTGTCTCCATCAAGAATCCTTTAAGATTAGGAGAACAAGGTGTAATGAAGAACCTAAGAAAGGATTAGTATTAATGGAAACTTTGTTCAAGACTAGATCCAAAGTTTTAGGAAAGTGTTGCAAAGTCATTATTGGTCATGGGAGTTTAGATAATGTAGCATCATAGAATTAGTTACTAAGGATGAAGCATATGAAGACATATTAGATTGCATGGATAAGAGATAATCATAAGGTACTATTAAGTGAGAAATGAGTAGTGAAATTTAAAATTAGATCTTATCGCAATGAAGTTATTTGAGATATTATTCTGATAGACTATTATAAGCCCATTGGGCATTTTTCATTGATAATAATATTTCCCTTTTCCTATGTGTTCATTCTGGTCTTTGTTTGTGTCTCCATCAAGAATCCTTTAAGATTAGGAGAACAAGGTGTAATGAAGAACCTAAGAAAGGATTAGTATTAATGGAAACTTTGTTCAAGACTAGATCCAAAGTTGTAAGAAAGTGTTGCAAAGTCATTATTGATCATGGGAGTTCAAATAATGTAGCATCATAGAATTGGTTACTAAGGATGAAGCATATGAATACATATTAGATTGCATGGATAAGAGATAATCATAAGGTATTGGTAAGTGAGAAATGAGTAGTGAAATTTAAAATTAGATCTTATCGCAATGAAGTTATTTGAGATATTATTCTGATAGATTGTTGTCATATCTTGTTGGGAAGACCTTGGCAGTATGTTAGACAATTTATACACTATGGTAGAATCAATATATATATCATATTAGCAAATGGAATGAAATAAATATTATTGGGATTTAACTGTGTGATTTTGAGTCAATTTGACTAGCTGTGGAAATCATCTCCTACTTATCAATAAGTATTATTACCTCTAATATGAGATTATAAGAATAAAATATTATCCTAGACTGATACTGAGAGGGGGTTCGAATCAATACAAACTTTCAAACTGGTTAGCTAAGCTCCTAAATAAATAAAATTTAACATAAGTAATCTAAGCAATATTAAAATAATAGAAGAAACACTATGAAACCATGTAAGATCACACAGACACATACATCAATAATACATGAGTTTTATACATGGAACCCATTGGTGTGAGGATGAAAACCATGGTTGGAGTAATAAATCCACTAGCCTTTTTATTTGCCTTTTACTACAAATAAAATGGTTCCCTATTAAAGGCTACATGTGTTCCTTCTAAGAACAGATTCTATTAGGAATGTTCATACCCTATGAGGATTATAAAATCTTGTGAAGGATACCTAGTGAGAGGACTTACAAAAACTCCTTCTAGGAGATATATTGCAAGAGGATTTATAGAAGCTTACTAAAGAAGCTTGATTGATCAAGAGCTTAAAAATAGATGCAATGGTAAGAAGGAAATCTAAGTGATTGATCTAAGAATGGTACACATTTCCTTATAGATCTCCTTGCTAAATCCTTGAAGATTCTCTAATATTCTTCCTTTCTTTTTCTTTCCCTATGAGCTATACTAGTTTATTACTTCTTTGTTGTACTTGAGAGTCAGTCTGTTGTTTTGTTATCTAGTTTACAACTATATTATCCTCTCATATTCTCTTGTAATAATGAAGGTTTCAGTTAATGTTTGGCTATGCCTTTTGATTTAACCAACACATTGAGTACTTTCATGAGATTGATGAACGAGGCATTGAAGAAATTCTTGGGTAAAATTGTGATTCTATACCTATATGATATTCTAATTTTTAGTAAGAATAAGGAGGGATATTTGTTGTATCTAAGACAAGTATTGTAGAAATTGAAAAAAGAAAAGTTCTTGATCAATCTCAAGAAATGTTATTTCATGGAGGAAGATATAGTATATCTAGGATTTATGATCTTAGATGAAGTTTTTCATTTGGATCTTAAAATGGTTTAAAAATTTTGAAATTTCCCTAGAGAGTGTTGTAGAAGCTAGATCATTTCATGGATTGGCTACTATTTACCCAAAGTTTATCAAGAAGTTTAGTTTACTTTGTAATCCAATGATAGATACTATGAGAGGTGATTGAAAGGATTTTAAATAGACACATGGACATGATTGAATTTTTGATTTATTGAAGCAAAAAAAAAATTGAACAACTAGTTTTGGCCTTACCTAGTTTCATTAAGGTAATTCAAGTGGAATGCGATGGAAGTGCAAATGGATATGTGTTAAGTCAAGAAATTAGACCTATTTCTTTTTACAAAAAAACATTGAATGGTCCCAAGAGGATATATTTAGCTAATGATCAAGAGTTCTATACTATAATTGGGTGCATACACCAAGATGGTGTACTTTATAGTAAACACCACAAAAAAAAAACCAAAAAATGTCAATAACTAGATCGAGTTATGAATAACCTAATCAGGTTATTTGAAATTTCAAAAAGTAGCTAGGCTTGGTTACCAGGCCTAGAAAAGTACATAAAAAATGAAACTTGATCAGGTTTCTAGGATGAAAAATACCCAATTGAGTTTTAAAGAAATAAAAGCAAGCTCCACTCCAAAAGCCATAACTTTCACAATCGGACTCTGATTGACTCTAATCCAAAATGTGTTGGAAATATATTGAGGATATCTAAAACATAATGTAACTAAAATAATACTAGGAAATCAATATTTTCTTTTCCATCCATTAGAATCAATCATGGTCTAAATAGGTAGTCATTATTTTCCAAACATGGAAGGAATAGGTATGTAAGAGTATTATCATAGTTTTATCTTTCTCTCACCTCTCTACCTCTCTCATTCCTATATCTTTTTCACACACAAACTCACTCACACATTCTTCACTCACTAACTCCTAATATCTCTCTTACTAACTCTTAACCTCTCTCATTCTCACACCAACTCCTAACCCCCCTCTCTCTCTCTCTAACTAAGCCTGACCCCCCTCTCTGACTAACTCCTCAAAACTCTCTCTCTCCTAACCTCTCTATTTATCTCACTAAATCCTAATCCCTCTCTCTATCTAACTCTCAATCTATAACCTTTGCCTCTCTAACTAACCTCTACCCCCTCTCTGACTAACCCCTGAATTCTCTCTCACACACACACACAAATTTTTTTTAAAAATCCTAATATCTCTCTCTTACTAACTCTTAAAACCTCTCTCTTCCATACACCCACATACTCATTAAATTCCAATATTTTTCTCTCACTCTCTTGTTAATTCTTAACCTCTCTAATTAACTTACTAACACCTAACCCTCTCTATTATTTAGAGATAGAGAATTTAAGTGCTATTAGTTAGAGAGAAAGAGAGAAGTTATTAGTTCATTATACAATGTGAGAGATTAGGTTTTAGTAAGAGATAGAGCCTAGGATTTTGTGTGTGTGTGAGTGTGTGTTTGTGAGAGAGAGGATGGGGGTTGTTAGGGGGGAGAGTTAGGGGTTAGTGTGAGAGAGGGGGAGTTGGGAGCTAGTCGAAGAGAGAGGTTTTTTTTAGTGGTAGAATGAGAAGGTTATGAGGGAGAGGGAGGGGGAGAGAGAGAGAGAGAGAGAGAGAGAGAGAGAGAGAGAGAGAGAGAGAGATTAGTGAGAAGTTTCTGTGTGTAAGAGAGACAGAGGGTTAGTAAGAGAGTAATTTAGTGGTTACTCAAGGAGAGACAACTTAGGTTAAGGGTAAAATGTTAGAGAGAGAGGTTAGGAGTTAGTAAGAGAGTGAGAGAAGTTAGGAGTTAGTAAGAGAGAAATTTTTGGAGTGAGTAAGTGATTTTGTGTGTGTGTGTTGTTGAGCTATCATTTTTCACGATGCTTAATGATAGGAATCCTTTCGAACTCCTCTCTTGAAAAGCTAATTTGAGGATCAACTCCAAGATTTTGCATAATCTTGTCACCTACTAGAATTTTCTTAGTTGAAGATAAATGTGAATGTTCATGAGGAGGCCTTTATTGGTTCTAAAATGATTCAAATTAGATGTATGATATGCTTGTTGTCTCAAAAAGAATAACCACACAAAAAAGGAATATATTTTTATATTTTCTATTTTTAAGATGAATGTAATCTAACAATGTAACTATATGAATTCCTAATTTAACAAAGGGGTTAGTAAAGAAAATAATGAAGATGAGGTGACAAGAAATTTAAGCAAATAACATGAAATTAAATCCTAATGGACATAAGCTACGGAAACAACACGTTTTTGAGTTAAGATTTCAAAAAGATCAGTAGGTAACTGATGAAAATAGGAGCAGTGCTTCCTTAATTCCACTAATGCAATCATTGATGGGAATTCAATAATTGTAAGATGTTTTACTTTTCATCAAATTGAAAGGCCACAAAAAGTGTGCTCATGCAAGACGAAAAGCTATGCTAGAACAATATGATGATCTCTTCTCGAACTAAGTACATCAACAGAATTTGTAGACTCGTAGCAAATACCAAAATTAAAAGATCGCACAACCAAAAATAATGCAATAAACCTTTGGCTCAATTAAATTCCATGAACATACATCCACAAAATATAACACATTTAGGCAAGAATCACTACACTACAAATGTGAGCACCAAAAGCATATATTATTGCAAAAAATAATGGTAGCCTTGATTACATATTACCTTCCTATATTTATAAGAAATCTTCTCCTCAATTTGTGTTGAGAGTGAGGGATATCTTTTTGCAATCATATGCTTCTAAACTAATAAAAAAAATCTATTTATGTAAAAACCAACTATCTAACTAGTGCTAAGTAGGAATCCATCTATTTTATATCATTAATTGGATGCATGAGCCTTTATATATAATAAAACAAAGAAAACATGAAATAATAAGAAAGAGAAAGCCTTCAGATGATGTAGAAGTGACTGGAAGTGGCAAAAATAGAAGCTCCATCTTCATTAGGCATCTGTAGGAGTTAAACTACCATCAAAATGTGTTTCCGTTGCATGGAAAGCTCTAAATTTAGAACTAGTAGTTATCTTTCAATGCACCTCTTAATTCTTAAAAATATTCTAGAACACTAATGACCAAGTGCACCTGGCATAGCAGCACACCTTGGAAGCAGGCTTCAAAAAATGCAAAATTTCACTAAGTGTCAAAATTGAAATTTTAGCTTTTTTGTTTTGTTCCCTTTAGACCAAAGCTATGTCTAGGTATTTGCCCTTGAATTTCTCAATGATTTTAGTGACTTGAGCCACATCTGGAAAATCTAAGGGTGTATATTTTTATTTCACCTTCTGCCTATAGTTGTTGACTTCGATATGGGTCTCCGCAAAATCTCCAAGTTTTACATATAGTTCTAGTAAAGCCTCTTCTGTTCTAAACCATTGCCTAATATCATCATCATTAGTAGCCTCTTCAAAATTTCTCTAGAATTTCTTCACCACTACCTCTACTAGTATTAACTTCTCCCATGCATCATCCTGAAAAATATCTGAACAAGCATCACGATAATGCTTATTAGCTTCCAAAATTTGCTCTTGGGCTAGATCTTTGAGCCTGTGAATCTCTGCATGCAATGTTTCCATTACTTTATTCCCATCCATAATATTTTCAATCCAATCATCAATCCTATCTAACTCTTCAGCTATATATACACCCATCAGCATCTGATACCTTTGGCCTTTAATTGTTTGTAATGCTTGCAAATCCTTGCCCCAGGTATGTATCTCATCCATCAAAAAAAAATCTTGATTTAAAATGGCTATTAGCCTATCCACATTCTCTTGCATGACATATAATAGCTTCAGATTTCCCTAAATGATTTGTACACCTTTCTCTTCAAAACTTTCTCTACATTGTTGACAAGCTCTGAAATATGGGTCCAACTATATCTCACCCCTGTCTCTTCTTTTGATTGTTGCGTTCAAGGTTTCCTAAGGGTTTGTGGGGTCCAAGGGACCAAAAACTTCACTTAGATATCCCTTTAGCATTTCATTTTTTCATCAAAGTGTTATTAGTTATGCCCCATCTTGTTCCAAGCTCCTGAATACCTCCTTCATTCTTATTGTAACCATTAGCTTAACAGTATCCAAGGTAGGCTTCCCAAGCATGACCTCCCTGATCTAATAATCTCATGGAGTCAATTCTTTGACATTTCAATGTGGAGAGGGATAGCCACATGAGAAAAAAATTCCTGGTTCTAATCACTCATAATGAAGGCTAATGCATGTGCATCTTTTGGAGGTGATTCAAGCTTCCTTTGAACCTCAATTAATTCCCTTCTATCCTCCTCTTCAGTAGTGAATTATTGCCTTTTATTTCTTATTACTTCTTTCCTCAGCCACCTTGGAATATGTTGTACCGAGGATTTACCTTTTGAGGATGAAGGAGTTTTCTCAGCTATACTCTTCCCCTTATCACTCCTTTCTAGAGTCTTCTCCTTCTATTAGAGATCCACACTAGGAGTTTTTGTATTTATAGATTCCATAGTCCTCGCTTCAATGTCTTGGGAAATTTGTTGAGGTTGTTCACTTATCTACCCTTCTTTCAACACTTCCTTGGTAGATACTTGTTATGGCTCTTCCTATTGTCCTGCTTATACATGTTCTTGTTCATTATTTGGAGGAAGGGGAGTAATTGAACCTTTATCCACACAAAATATAACATGATGTGGTGATGATGGAATTATTTCAGGTCTTTGTATTTGAGGTGGTAACTGACTCCAATCCTCCTACTGAGGTTGATTAGTTGGAGTTTCTACTATCTTGTCTCCCACCAATTCAATACCCACCTAATCAAAATCTAACATCTGAAAGATATTTGTGCCTTCCACATCCTGCTCATCTATCCATTGTTGCATCTCATCCTCTAATGTTGTAGTTTGAATGGGTTTTTCAGGAACAGATGGAGGTGTGATGGTGGAGCTTCTTCTCCTTTCCAACTCTGTAGCTCTTGCAAGATGAGTCTTCCTATTCAAAGGTAAATTATCCTCTTCATCCTCATCATCCTCTTCTTTTGCTTCTTCTAGAATAGTTTTGAGAACTGATGGGAAAGGAATCACCTTCTTGATTACTTTTTGTCTCCTTTTTAATGGAGTCTTAAAATATTTCTTCTCTTCTTAGGCACGGAGGGGGAGGCTTGTACCTGTTGCTGAGGTATTTCTTGGATTTCCACTTCATCTTATCCTGGTACTTGCTCAGCTGGTGGCACTTGAGAATTATCTTGGGTCTCTGTAGTTTCAACATTTTCTAACCCTTTTATGTTTTCTTCTTCCTATTATGGAGGTGCCTGAATTTCTCCCTCTTCTGGTTCATCTTGTTAAGGAGAATTCCTCTTCCTTTTGCCCTTACCTTTACCCTTTTGAGCTTGATAATACCCAATTGGTCTATCAAGTTGGTGCACTATTTTTGGTCCTACTAGTGATTGGGTTGTAAATGTTAGCACTGTGACCTTTGCTCCTTTACCTTTAGCTAGACAGGCTTGAGCATGGAAGATCATTGTTTTAGAAATTGGATCAAATCTAAAAGGTCTCTTGATCCAATTGTTTGTCAATTTAATAGTGTGCCTTTCCCTATGATTAATATCTAAGTTATCTTCTTTTTCAATCTTGGCATTCATTATATTTCTATCACTGATCTTATCCCTATTAAATAATGGATCGAGAAGATCTTATGTATCTTGTTGCACAATCTTTAATAGAATCTTGATCATCAAAGCACTCTCTACTAGATACAAAGTCATCCTAAATAGTCCCTTATGTGAGCATCATAGTCATTTGTTGCATTCATCTAGTGCTCTTTAAGGGCATCTTCATACTTAAATGTTTTACCAGCTAAGTATTGCATTCTCCTGATGTTGTCAAAATAGGGATGAGGGGAATTATACTCATCCAAGGGTACTAATCCCATTCACACTTGAAAGATGGAATATCTTGCCTTTGATCCACCTTGATAGGTCCTATAGCCATAGGCCATGTCCAACATATTTTAAGTTGCTTTCTAACTCTATCATACACAGAAAAGAGTTGTTGAGAGATCTCAAAGAGAATAAGTCTATCACTAGGATACCTCGAGAGCTTGTTAGAGTTGAGAGTTGATCTTGCTACCCTCAAATATGTAAATGTTCAGAACTGGATATAGTAAGCTCTAACTTCTAATACCTTTGCAACTACCTCTACTAACATCCTCTTTGCATTATCCCCTTCTATAAACTAGATTATCACCAATATGAAAGCATCATTTACAATCCTATATTCCTTTCTTTGCTTTGAAAGCTTCGTTTTTACTAGTTGAGGGTAGACAATGTAAGTCCATGCATTTGCATCCTACATGTTGTCCTTCTTATAAAGCCCAAGGTAATTTGTTTCTCCCATAGCTAGCAGGTATACCAAATATGAAGTCATATAAAATCTATGATTATTCCTAACCGCCACCAACTGCTCTTCGAAGTTCTCACTGAGAATGGAGGCCCAGTCAATTGGCATCTTTGCCACCTTGATAGTCTCAATGAAATTGACCATCCATATGTTCAAATGTCCTGAAGCGGGTAAACCCATGACTCAACTCAAAAGAATGATTGAATATCCAATATCCTCCTTCATATAGCCTCGTGTCACATCTAATTTTCCTACCTTTCACCCTAGAGGAGTCTTCTCGTTGAGGTACGATGACTGTATGATTTTAGAAGCTTCCTCCACATGTTTCATATACCATCTCTCATCTTGATGATAATTTAATTTAATAAATTGATCTTCCCTTGGTAGATGGAACACCTTCTCTATATTGTTGGGTCAGAGATCAAGGACGATCTCTCCAGTTATGCCCTTGACAACCCTTTCTTCGAGAACATATCTCTCTACTAGCATCATGATCAATTCTAAAAATTGTACCGAAACTGGATATGACATTGCGTTAACCAGTCCCAATCAGATCAAGGCAGATATCATGGGAGACCTTTCTGTTGGTTTGTTGCATAGTGTCAAGAATGCACCCAAATATGTGTGTCCTAACTCGATGTCTTGGATCTCTGTGTACTCTTCCTGAAATTGTGATTTCATTGGCTTACCCTGAAACTTGAATACCATCAGCTTTGTAAACATCTTTTTTACAAGGAAGGACAATGAGGAAGCCATTGAATCTACACAAAAATTGGCATTTATTAGTTCAAAATTGAAGAACAAATGATTAAATCAAACCCTAAAGGTGACATGATCAAAACCCTAAAAATGATGTTAGGATGCAAAAAGGGGCACACTAGTTGCACCTGATAGGTGCACCTAGTGCACCAATTTCATTATAAATGCTTGATACATGGCTGCGTAGCAATGCACCTCATGGGGTACACTAATGCACACCCTATTTCTTACTTAGGCGCAAAATGGAATTGTATATTAATTAGGTGTTCTATTGTGCACCTTAATTTGGTGTTCATGGTTTTTCCTTTTAAGTTCTTTTTTATGTTTTTAAGATTTTTTAGTTTTGCAAAGAAAGATAAGGTGCGGAATAGCGCACCTAGATAGGTGTACAGTTGCATACCTTATTTTTGTGTGTTTTAACTTTGTTTTGTGTTTTGTGTAGTTTGGAAGAGGTGGGAAGGCACACCTTAGAGGTGCGGTGCTACAGTAAGTGAAGGGTTAGGGGGGAGGGCCTCTAGTTTATATAGCTCAAGCTCCTTAGTACAATTTTGGAAGGTGTGCAACTATGCAGCTACACTACTACGCACTTCCCATAGTGCACACTTCCTTTTCCTGAGTTTGGCACACTAGCGCACCTAATGAGGTGCACTAGTGTGCCTCTTTTCTTTCAAAATTATGACTTGGCACCTTGAATTTTCACTTTTAGATACTAGATTTTCTAGGTGGGACCCAATTTTGATAGAGGACTTTAGAAAAAACCTTTAAAAAAAAGACTCAGACCCTAAACTAGGGCTCCAAAAAGTTGAAAAGAAAAGTAGGGGGTCCCCATTTCTAATCGGAATGAGGCATGCATTGTAAAACCACAACATGTGTGTGTGTGTGTGTGTGTGTGTGTGTGTGCACGCGCGCGCGCGCATGTGAGAGAGAGAGAGAGAGAGAGAGAGAGAGAGAGAGAGAGAGAGAGAGAGAGAGAGAGAGAGAGAGAGAGTTTGTGGGTTAGTGAGAGAGAGAGGGTGGGTAGGGGTTACTTAGAGAGACATCACTTAAGGGTAACAAGTTAGAGAGAGAGGTTAGGAGTTAGTGAGAGAATGTTAGAGGTTAGGAGTTTGTAAGAGAGATATCTTATGATTTATTTAGTGAGCTAGTAAGTGTTTGAGTGTGTATTTTTTTGTGTTTGAGAGAGAGAGAGAGAATTAAAAATATGTTACCATTCATGTTTATAAATTGGGAGAGTGTGGGTAGGGGTTACTTAGAGAGAGACATCACTTAAGGGTAACAAGTTAGAGAGAGAGGTTAGGAGTTAGTGAGAGAATGCCAGAGGTTAGGAATTTGTACAAGAGATATCTTATGATTTATTTAGTGAGCTAGTAAGTGTTTGAGTGTGTATTTTTGTGTGTTTGAGAGAGAGAGAGAGAGAGAATTAAAAATATGTTACCATTCATGTTTATAAATTGGTTGCATATTTGGGAAATAATGACTACCTATTTTAGACAATAATTAATTTAAATTTATGGAAAATAAAAATTTGATATCATAGGATTCATTTATTTATATCATTTTTTAGATCTCTTCAATATCTTTCCAACACATTTTGAATGGAGTCAATCGAACTTCGTATGTGAAAGTTATGGCCTCTGGAGTAGAACCGATTTTTACTTCTTCAAAACCCAATCAGGTTTTGAAGTAAAATTTTAGTTTTTCAAAACCTGATCGGGTTTTGAATGTACTTTTGAATTTTCATAATCCAATTGGGTTATTTGAATCGTAGAAACTTGATCAAGTTATGGCTTGGTAAAAGCCTAGGCAAATGACCCAAAGGCTTGGGAGACTATTTCCCCTCCTTTTTTTTTCCATTAGACATTTTTTCATCTCCTCAAATGAATTCTTGTCTTTCCCTTCATCAGGATTACTAATGGTAAAGTGGGTATTTATAAAATCACCAACATAATCTTACACATCCTCTTAGCTGTATAACCATATAATTTTTACTATTTTTGGATGACATTATCATTGTAAACTTAAATTATTTTTACCAATGTCTTCATAGTCCTCACAAACATATGCCTACCTTTTTCCAATAAATTTTGATATAATTAACCAAATTCAAAATAAATTACATATTATTGTTCTACACTTGATTTCATACACTTTTTTTTTAAAGTTTTTATTTTTTATTATTTTGATGCAAGTTATGCTTAGCACATGAACATGAACCAAAATTTCAGGATGTAGTTAGTTCAATAATTCATTAATAAAAATTACTCATGAAAAATTACAAAGAAATATACAACTTCTAGATATCACTCTTAATTATCATCCTACCAAAGGGATTTGTAATACACAGAATATAACTATGTCTTTTGTATTCCAGGAACTATTTTTTGTGTGTCCAGGGTTTGACCCACCTAATCTTATACATTTGTAAAAAAACTCTAGTAGTTTGGAAAATAGATTCATAGTACTACATTTATATGTTTTAAACATTTTGTCATTTTGAGTGGATGACCCTCAAAAGTCAAGCCCAACTTTAGGTGTACCTGACTTAAGAAAAAGGGTGTCCACTTGTAACCCCCATTTTTGTACACCATATTGGTGCACTTACTAAGTTCAATTTTTCAAGAACTGAAGACATTACTTGTTGACAAAGGAATTTTTGTTGTATATTGATCATAAAGCATTGTAATATATGATTATTCAAGGGAAGCTAAATCAGAGTCACATGAGATAGGTTGACTTACTATAGAGTTATAATTTTTTGCTGAAACATCATAGTGGACAATCAAATAGAGTAGTTGATGCATGAGTATGAGAAGGAATTTGTTAACAGAAAGGAGAGTATAAGTACTTGGTTTTGATGAATTAAAGACATTATATGAGGTAGATCATGATTTTATTCATTTGTGAAAAACTTGTAAGGAAATAGTAATAGTTGACTAAAGAAAATTATTTGATTATTTTATTTAGGATGTTACTTTATTCAAAGGAGCTCAATTATGCATACATAAAGGATCAATGACGGATAATATGATTAAAGAGAAATGTAGTGGAGGACTTTTCAAACACTAAATGGCAATGACAAGATCGTAAGTTTGGCAAGTGAGAGGTAATATTGACCACATATTTATAAGCATGTGAGGAAAAAACTAGAGTTACCAAATTTGTCGAGCTACTAGGGGTAGTAGTTAGAATGTGGGGTTTCTATACACCACAACATATACCTAGTAGATAATAACAAGATATTAGCATGGATTTTGTTTTGGGATTACCAAACACACAAAGAGGTAATGATTCTATATTTGTGGTGGTGGATATATTTTTCAAAATGTCACATCTCATTCCTTGTAAGAAGACATATGATGCAGTTCATATACTTATTCTTTAAGGATATTTTTAGGTGTAATGGGTTACCAAGAAGTATAGCTTCAAACATGGATAGCAAATTTTTAGATTTTTATTGGATATCCATAAACTGATAGACAAAGAGAGCTGGTGAACATGAGTTTAGGTAATTTGTTGAAGCGTTTGGTTGGAGATAATCCTAGAAATTGAGATTTGGTTTTGGCACAATCAGAGTTTGGATATAATAGTTGAATGAGTAAATTACATAAAAGGCACCTTTTAAAGTATTTAATGGTGTAAGTCCTAATAGAGTTATAGAGTTAATAAATCTTAAGAAAGAGGATGAAAGAAGTGTTAAAGAAAAAGAATTTGTGAATTACATGAAGTATTGCATGAGGAGGTCAAACATCATTTGGAGAGTGTGAAAGTACAAGGAGAAGGAAGATAGAACTAGATGGCCCAAAGGTTTATTAGTAAGAGATGAGATTATGGTTCATTTGAAGAAGGAAATATTTCAATTAGGACTTACACCAATTTGAAGATGACGAAGTTTGAAACTTTTAAGATTCTAAAAATATTTGATTCTAGGAATGCTTATGAAGTAGAGTTATCTAAGGATATAGATATACAACAATATCCTAAGAATCAGTCAGATAGGGTTGAGAAGGTATTAAACAAAAAAGTTGGGAGGAGTACAAGAGGAAAAGATTACAAAGAGTATCTCAAATGGAAGGACAAATTAGTTGAAGAGTCTTCATGGATTTATTAGGTTGAGTTAGAGCATCTTGATTCCTCTCAATTTTAAAAGTAAGAGACTCACTTTTTTCAATCAACCTTGGGTGTCTAATGCAAGAACATCTTGGGTTCAGAACAATCTTGCATTGACCAAAACTATTGGTTTCCAAATTTTCTAGTTTGAAAGTTTATTTCATTATATTGATCATTTTAGTAATCTTTGATTTGTTCAAGTCAACACTTATGATGTTCAAAGTATGATCTATAGACCTTATTTGGTTCCTCTTCCTAGATGTGTAGCTTGTTTGGATCTCCGTTACTCAAATTATGATTTGTTCTCTCTTGCATAGTTTGTTATTTCTAGTTTTCATGACTATTTGTGATTTTGGTCTTGTGATGAAGTCTAAAACTATTGATCTTTGGTGGAACATCTTGCAATGTTCTTAGATCATGTGAGGACCTAAATTTGTAATCAAAGTCTTTAAAAAGGGTTATGTAACTTGATCCTTATGATTTTGGACCAGACCTATTTGTTTGTAATATGTTTCCTATTTTGGGGAATGTTTGGGATCTTGAGGCTAACCTGAATGTCATGACACCTATATATTGTATTGTGATATATCTCATGAGGTGTCAATTATTCATTACCATGATAGTATTCATTAACATTGATTCTAAGTTCTTTGACTAAACAATTTAAGCAAGAAGGCATGTATGAGCTTGTCATGTAAGAAGGCATATTGTCAAAAAAAATTACATCTAATTTTCTATCAATGAATGTTGGTCTTTAAGAGTTCTTTTATTTTTATTTTTATTTTTTTGTTATGTTTTTTCTTTCTACATGATTAGACTGGTCTCTTTGAGGTCTCTCCAACTATCAACAGATCTCTTTGAGGTCCCCCCGATTAGAGAATATCTCAAAAATATATAACATTGAACTCATAAATTGATTTTTTTTTTTTTTTAATCTAAAAGGATCACATTATAATATGCCAACCATTCTCTTTGTTGTTCTCAAATAACAAGAAAACTAACACATAAATCTCAATAACTTGCTAAACTGAAAATATTAATTATTTTGATTCTAGAATAAGATAAAGTATACCTTTGTCATGCTCTCCTAGAATTGCACCTCAAAATAGGGTGTTTGTATCAATGCATTTACCATTACACAGTGAACTATTATATCTCTTCCATACTTAGGCCAAATAAGTGTTCGGTCCTTCGGTATAATCAAGATATGGCAAGCGTCTATCTAGAATGTGTATAGCTATCATCAGTGACAACATATATATGCCATCAAGAGAATTGTCTCTCGCCAACAATATACATGGAGGCTTACATATTTGTAGTCATTTATAATGTTGAACTTATTTATTTTGAACAAAGTAGTGAAGCAAAATGAAAAATAATTAATAAGTTTAATAAACCTTTTTTATTTATTTAAATAATAATGGAAGGGATTTTGGAGGAAATTAATAAATTTATAGATTGATTTTATGAGAAAATGTTGGTGTGATGATTGATTTAATTAAATAAATGTTACTTATTAAATAGGGTTTGAACATTAGAAGAAAAGTTAAATTACATAAACTAATGAAATGCAATCTATAGATCAATTTTATGTAAGAAGAAAGGCTAGATTTAATAATTAAATAAACAAGATTTATGTTTTTAATTAATATTAGAAGAATGATCAAATTGATAGAAAAATAAATTATTTAATTTTAATATTAGAAGCATATATCAATGAGATAAAATGTGGTATTATGATGGTAGAAATAGAAGATTGCATATTTTATTTATTTATTCTAATGTGACATATTTATACTTGGATTGTATTCTTGATAGAGATTTTCTTCGTTGGCTATTATTAAATGACTATATTATTAATATATTGTGAGACAACTATTCTTTTAGTATGCTTTAATTGTTTTAGACAACTTTTCCATCTTTTGATTAATTTGGCAATACTAGGATATTGTTATGCTTAAATAGTGTTGTTTTCAGTCAATTTAATAACCATAAAGTCATTTGAGTCAAGACGATCCATTTAGAAGAACTTAGAGCTTACAATCTAGCAATTTCCTCAAGATGCTTTAAATTTCAACAAAGATATGAATCTAAAATAAGTTACACATGTCCATTGTCAGTAGATTCATTTTGTAGATTAGATATCACTTCTACGGGTTGGGTTGACTTCGCAATAGGAAAGCTTGATCTTACAAATATGTATATGATGGGTCACATTTTGAGTCTATTGACATGATTTTTATGTAGGTATATTCATATATAAACTAGTTTATTAATTGAAAAATTCAAACATTAAAATAAGATTATTTGAAAAATAAATTTCAAAAAAAGATGCTATTATAAGTATTTTATAGTTTTTCAAGGAGACAAGACAACCTCTTAACGAAGAGAGTTGTGCTAAATCTAAATAATTTTATTTAACCATTCTATAAATTATTATGCTTATTATATATTTGTCCTATATTGTGTGGACTATACTAAACCTTTTCTTAATGTGATGGTTGTTTGAGTTGGGTTTAAAATAGACAAAACAATCAATAGATTAGAGTTAGAGGTGGTGGATTTATATAAATTTATTGGATAATCCTATACATAATTAGATATCTTTAAATTGTTATAAATATTTGATATTTATTTATTTATATTAAATGTACTAAATATTAATATATTGGTTGTTTGTATTGGAGTTGAACCACACAAGACACCAAATAGGTTAGAGGGATAAGTGGTGGGTTTATATTGTTTGTTTGGATCATCTCATGGATTTTGAGATATTTGTCCATTATTGAGTCTACTATACTAAATCTTAATCTCTTGATTTTTGTACTGGATTTAGAATAGGAAGGACAATCAACAAGTCAAAGATGAGTGGTGGCTTTATAAAATTATGTTAGATAATCCTATACATAATCAACAATCTTCATATTATTATGAAATTTGAATATAAATATTTATTATTATATTTACTAGATACATAACTACAATTATTAACTTTTTGGTTGTTTGTTTTGGGTTTAAGAAGTCACTCGATAGACTATAGGGATTGTGCATTAATATAATTTTGTAGATCATTCTATATATATAATTAGATATGTGTTTGTTATCATGTTTATTGTCTTTTTTGGATTAAGGTAAAAATAGGTTTTGTAGAGACCCGAAACAAAATAAATGTCAGTTTACAAAAATAAATAGTTAAGTCTGAAATATTAATTAACTAATTTTTTGTTGAAACATTGAAGTAAGTAAGAGAATTAGCAATTTAGAATTAGGAGGATAGGTGGATTTAGATTTTTTAATCATCTTATGCTTTATTAGATATAAGTGCAAAATTATATTTATTAGATATTTGATCATTATAATATTCAATGTGCATATTAATGTAATGATTATTTTAAATAACCTCAAAATAAGTATATCATATTTATATTTGTATTAGATAAATTTAAGTATAATTAGACATGTTTATTATTGTACATTTTTCAATGTACAAATTGACTACGTCAAGATAGAAAGAGTGTATTAGATTTATATAATTCTATCAAAATATCTTACATTTAACTAAATATTTATCTATTATTATATTTCTTAAACTAAACCTCAATTTATTAGTTGTTTCCTATTAAGCTCAAAAAATAATAGAATTACATTCTATCACATCATTAGATAAATAATCTGATACTTGTCTATTATTATGTGTATTATAATATTTTCTTAAGAAATAAATACTAGATTTATATAACTTTGTCAAATTGTCTAGATATTTGCTTATTATTATATTTACTCCAATAGAAATAGATTTTTATAACTTTGTCAAATTGTCTAGATATTTGCCTATTATTATATTTACTCCAATAAAAATAGATCTTATGAAAAGATAATGACAATTTGGATGTCACTCTCAATCTAGAAACCAAATTAGAGTTCACACCAATTGGATTGTTTTGGGAATGAAGGCAATACAAGGTTTTGAAGCGACATGCACTCTCAAACAAATGAATTGCAGGAGGAATACAAACTTCTGTTAGGGGAAATGGCGATGTTGGAATCTTTGTGGGCTCCTTGAATTATTGTATCTTTGTCCTCCTCATGCTGTTAAAGAATCAAATTCAAATTCACAGTGCCCCCTCTTATTTGGAGCTTGACTCCCTTCACATCATGCCTTTCCAAAACTATTACATAATAATTTCTCCACTATAAAATACTACAATTATTGGGCTTCTGTTTCTCTTTGATGACGACTTCTTAGGAAATTGTGGTTTACACGTACTTAGATTCATGGATCACAATTCTGTGAGCATAGTTTGGCCATTGAAAGAATCCTGATATTTGTTGGGTGCCAATAATGCAGATTCCATAATCGATATGGTGACTCAACTACAACATTATGTAATCCTCATGAAGTGGCTTTCGCTCTCGCTATGGTCCTCCATTTACTTATAGTCAGCCGTGTTTCATCACGATGATGCAATGTTGGGGTATTTAATGGAACCTCCACTTTGAAGAGTATCTACTAGTATCTTAGATGATAATATTAAAAAGATTTCAAATTTTAAAATAAAAATCTCTTAACATTTTAGTAAAATTTTAATTAAATAGATATCAATAAAATTTAGTCAAGATTTAAAATTGTAATATTTGAGGTAGATTATAATATAAAAATATATAGTTCAAATCACAATATCAGAAGTTATTCATAAAAAAGGTTACATCTAATACATTTGATTTTATGTTATAGTAGAATCTTACCAAAACACAAAACAAAAGATATGGGAAAGAGTGTCCAAAATTCATAAATTTAAGATGTTTATTGTCAAATACTACACTAAATCGATAATAACCAAACCTTGCACCTATCATCAACTCAAACTCCATCTTCCAATATTATAAAAAATGTTTTAACCCTATCTATGATATCCATAACCATCCATGCAATAAAGTGAATTAGAGGATTGCAAACATTCAAATATCAATTGAAGTATTTCATTTCTCTCTTTTAGCTTAGGCATCAATTTAATATAAAATATGTAAATCTCACTGTTGCTCAGAAATGTGACAATGAGTGATAAATGTAATAATGTGATAAAAAATTATAATAATATTTTTGACAATACAAACACCAAGATCTATTAGGTTTGACTATACAATGTAGCAATTAGAAGTAGCATTATTAATGGTGCCACAAAGATTCAAACCCTGTAGATGATGGAGAGAGTAGGATGAAGAAGAGGGGATGGAGGAGCAAGAAAAATGAGATAGTGGTCGAGGGTGCAAAGGCCACAAAAGAGATCTTGGAGGAATCACTAAGAAGGAGGACATGTAAGAGGATAAAGAAAACCACGTGTGAAAGACAAAAGAATGAATCTACATAATGCCAAGAATAAGGTCTCATACTTATGGAGTCTCCTAGAACAAGGACTAGTATAAAAAACCTTTCTTTTCACCCTTAAAGAAAACACACACACACACACACACACACACACACACACACACACACACACACATCATTCTTCAACCACTAAACTAAAATATGTAAGATTCTTCCTATAAAATAAAATCTACTACCTCACAAAATATTTACCATTATTTAGTTGCAACAAACAAATAGACAACTAAAATCTTACCTTAACAACTAAAACTCATAAAAATAGTCAGAAAAGAAATTGTAATAATTTTAGATTTGTGCATGATTCCACCTAAAAAATTCCCCATGAATCATATGTAACTAAATCAGTCTTCATATCATACTTTGGAACTAAATTGGTAAAGATAGAAAATATTTAAGAACTCAAAAATTGAGAAATTATACTTCCTAGGTTGTATATGATTGAATTTCTACCAAAAAATGGTTGAGCAAATTAATCACTAACTATGATCAATTATGAAGATGTAGGTCTATTTAAAATCTATTTTATCAAAAAATCATTCATCGACTACTTGAGTAAAAGTATCTTGTGCCTTTACTCAACATGCCCCATGTAGCTTTTAGCAAATATTAGACAACCATGGATTTTCATGACTTGCATACTCCATGTGGTATCTTCAATTTTCAAGGTTTACCAAACTCAAAAAATGGTTCAAGTGCCAAAAATTTATCATAGCTACAAAGATTATTGAGAATCATGTCAATGTCATTTTGCGATATTATGAATTTTTTTAAAACAAGGAAGATATTTTCTTGTTCCATCCTTCTAATTGGTCTAATACTAGTATAATGAGTTTTTTTAATACAATTGGTTTTCTTGATGTTTTCTACAAAAGCCTCTTAACTATAGAATCGACACCCAAGTGAATTGCATTAATTAGTGGATGAAATATTTGTTCTAGTTGATATTCCCTGCACTCAATCACCTATAAATTAAACTTATTGGTTCATAAAAATGCAACATTAATCTAAACCCTTGGTGATTATTCAACATTTAGCTTGTCCAATTAAGTTTCCAACACACTATACCATATAAAAATGCTCACTACATCATCTCCTTCATTTGAATGGCCCTTCCAAAATTGAAGCAAATTAGGTTCTTAAGCTATTTCCGTGAGGCCTTTTGCAAGTGACATCGTAATGATATCAATGTGATGCCTAAATCCATGTCATTTTCCATTTATCAATAATCTCCTTTCATCCAAACTAGATTTTTCTAAGCTAGTTGTTTGAACAGACCCCATAAAACTTTGTTCAATTTATACAATAGTGAAATCAACACTACATCATGTTGGTTTTAACTATTTAACCTATATTCTAATCTATGTTATATCACATTGACTATTGGAAATATAAGGTAGGCTAGGTTACTAAGAGGGGAGGGGTGAATTAGGAACCAATAAAACTTTAAACTTACTTCACCAATTAATCCTTCATATATTATTATGATCTAATTGCATGCATGAAAGAATGTTAGCAATAACATTCATAACACTTTGGCACAAGATATGGTGACCCAGAAACCTTCTAAATAGAAAGTAAAACTAGGGTGGGAATGATATCCACAAGCTTTAGTATTGCAGTACAAAGTTGGCCTGTTAAGGCTTACAATTGACCACTTCTAGTGATTTGACCTGTTAGGAGAAATAAAGACTGTTAGGTCCACCTTGTTAAAGGATTTACAAACATACAGTAGAGTATGCACTCTGTTAGAAGATTTAGAAAAGGATTGTTAAGTCCACTAGGTTAAAGGATTTGACTTATGCACTTGTTAGGATGAACCAGTGGTTGATCTCTAATCTACAACTTTGATTTGTTGAATAAGATTCCTTGAATTGCAATGATCACCTTATTGTGGTAGATAAGTCTCTTCTAGAACATATACTACTTGCAGCCTTCTTCAATTCGCACTCATCTGCTTCTTACTTCTTTACATACTTATTACTTAATATATTTGGATATGATACAATACATTACATATATACCAATCTACTTGATGTTGGAATTATTTAGAATAATGGAGAGGGAAGTGAATTAGTTATCCAAGGTCTAGATGTATAGATAAAACTTTTTAGTGCTTAGTAGACCCATATCCATAAAACCTTGTCATGCATGCATCGATTGGATCATACAATACTTAAACTTTGTAGGTTACTATCCTACGTCAAAACAACTTTGTTGAAATGTAAACATGAAACAACATAAAAACATTCACGCAATTTGACACAAGGATTTTACATGGAAACCCAATTTGGGAAAAACCACCAGCAACATGCTACTAATTCTCACTCTTCTAAAGTGATGCCCTGAGAAAGGCCAACCTTGTTAAAGGTTACAATACACACTATTAAATGTGACCTGGTTAAAGGATTTCAATCACCCTATTAGGAGTGAGCCATGTTAGAGGACTTTAAATCATTCCACTAGAATGTCACCTAATTAAAGGATTTACAAATGACTATTAGGTCAACCTTAATCCAAAGGATTTTCCCTAGACTGATATAATGATTAGAAAGTAACAGTGAGGCTTGATCTGATAACAAGTTACAACTCACTTGTAGATTATAGATCTCTACTTTAGTCCTTCATTATGCTTACCATTCACACACTTTAGCTATGGTAGCTTGTTCACCCTTCAAGCATTCATACTCTTAAGCCTTCTTACTTTTCATGCCAACTACAGTCAGTTCTGTTTGGTCACTGAATGAAGCAATACCCTGGACTCCTTGTCTTCCTTAGGTTCTCACTCATGAAAACCTTTGATTCTGACCAGCTATCTCTATAAATAGAGAATTAAGATCTTTTTTCGCTTAACCACAATCGTCCATTTTAGGGTACGGTAAGATTAGGTAGGATACATTGAATCTACCCACTTTTCCATTTGGTTTCTCTAAAAACTTCTTCTATAATCTTCCTTGAATTCACTTCAAAATGGTTTACCTTGAATACTGTGCCACCATCTCATCATAGTTATCTTCCACATGCTTCACACAATTCAAGAAAAAAAATAGTCAGCTCAAACTCATTAAATCTTTGATGTAATGCATTTACTAGCACTCAGTGTCTATACTATTTTGTCGCTCGGCCAACACTAGTTCCCTTGGCAAACACTAAAGTTTACGGATGCTCAGCCCCAACTTAACTTTACTCAACATATACTAACAATCACTTGACTTGCGCTATTTTTAATCTTTGATCAGCACCTCTTTTTTTTCACTCGGCTTCCATTGATTTCTACTCAGCTTGCACTGACCGCTCGACAAGGCTTAGCAGACACTTTTCTTACTTGATCTTCTTCCAGTCTTAACTTGAGTAATCTTTCATTTCAAACTTTAAGTAGATAATCAATACACTATAATATCAATGTCTTACTTGATTTTAGAGCTTCTTTTTTGTACCAAATAACTCAACCTTTCTCTAGATGCTATTGTTATCTCCTCTTTCCAAATCCTCTTCATCAATCAACTAAATGATAGGTTTCAAACCAAAAAGTAATTGTCTCACCAGCAAGTAGTAGGTCTGACATCATTGACAAAATAATGATTGTTCCAATACAAGTTCTTCATTTCAAAAAAAATCTTATCTCAACACCTGATTACCTTCTAGAGTCGGCTAAAATACCAAATTCATCATAATTCACAAAATTGACCCATTGTTGTAACTCGGGTTCAAGACAACTCGATGATGTTCTGACACTCAGCAAACACTGTAAACACTTGACATACTCTAGCACTCGGTTGACGTTGAAGCTTGATTCATACTGATCACTTTGAGAAGCAAGAACTCAGTCAGAACTATATGACTCGATGAATTCTGAGTAACTTAGTAGATACTGAAACACTCGATTGACGCTACAATGCTCGATTAACATTGAATTCACTTTGTTAATACTACGAGCTCGGTAGACACTGATATACTTGGTTAACACTACAGAGCTCAGTTAACATTGTGCTTTGACTCTAAAGCTCGATAAATTTTGTAGAACTCAGAATGCACTACAATTTATCTCAAATGCTCGGTAGACACTGTGAAGCTCGGCTTGAACTGCAATTTGACTATTTAGCTTGGTAGCAAATGAGACACTTAGTTATCATTGTAGATGAATGATAAGCTTGGTAGTAACTATAGAGCTCAGTAGCAATGAAACCAACGGAATAAGTGTTAAGTCACTAATAGATAAATTGACCTTAATGTCAACAATCTCCCCCTTTGGCATTAGTGACAAAAACATTTATCATACCAAAAATCTGATTTCTCAAAACTTTTCTTATTAACAGTCTGGATGTTTCACTTGGTTTTGACTGTTGTCTACTATTGTAGGTCGATTACCTCTTATTCTATTTTACTCTGGCTTTTGTAAAAAAAAAATTGCTTATTTGTACATGAGTCTCCATATTATTACTCCCCCATACATATATCAGGAGCATGATAATATTTTATTTCTATAAAAATAATCTTACAAATAATCTTCTCCCCCTTTTTGTCATAAATTCCAAAGGTGCAAAATATTTACAAGTTAATACCAAAATGTGATAAGAAATCAATATGTACCTTCAAAATGATTTCCATGGTCTTGTCTCAATTCTCTTGCAAAACCTTAGATGCATGCAAGGCTATCTATACTTCTACTGAAAGTTTCATCATGTGATCAGCTATGGAGAAGTTGTTGTCATGAATGAGTGTCTTTTAATGTACAATATTCTTTTTTAGTGCATCCATGTTTGGAAGAAGCATGCCTTGGAATTCTACAAGTGTGACCCTAATCTTGGCTTCTTCCCTTAGTAGTTCTGCCTGGAGATCCATCAAGTGCTTGATCTTTGTAAAATATGCAGAACTATAACAAGGATCAAGTGACAATTGATGTACACTTTCCTTCATATCCTTGTCTATCTTGGATAGTTTTTCCTTATTCTCCTTAGTATTAGCAAGAATAGTAGATAATTCTACTTGATCTATAGCTATCTTCTTTGCTACTTGCTCCCAAAGTTTGTTTTCAAATTTTATTTCTTCCCTCTATGGAATTTTTTCTCGTCCATTCAGTTCTTCATTGTATTTGTGGACAATTTCAACCAATTGATCCAAAACAAGTTGTTTATAATCAACCTCAATGCTCAAAGCATCAACAAGTATTCTCTTGATATCTTCAAGTAACTAATTATTCTTTTTCCTTTCCTCTTTGAGATTTTGTTTCCTTGCTCTCTTCTTCCAAATTTCTCCAAGGGTATCCATCTCTTTAGGGGTGAGGTTAGAGGTATCCTAATTTGGAATAATAATGTCCTCTTCTAGATCAATTTCTTCTTCTTTACCCTTATCTATAACAGAAGGAACAATTTCCTTTCCTTTGTTCAAAACTTCAGTGCTTGGTTGAGATTGAGTCTCAACTGTCATTGCACTAGCCATGGTGGAAACAATAGTGGAAATAGTAGAAATAGAAACAAATGTAGGAATAGTAGAAATAACGCTAACAACAGGAATACCTTGTTGTTGTTTGGTCAAGCCTAATGTTGGAATGTTCTAAGCCTGTTGCTTGGTAGATGAAGTGTTAGACACTTCACTCATTAAAAAACTCGGTAAAGTAACTCCAAAGATTTTTCAGGTTCTTGTTGATCCAATATTAACCTCAACCAACTTGGTAGAAACTTCTCAAAGCTAGATTTCACTAAGTCTTCACTCAGAAAATGAGGAAGGGAAGTCATAATCTCTGATGCTACCTTTCCTGCATCAATATCCTCAATACTCTGAATGTCTGGAAGACTTCCTCCTATAGCTTCTTGTTCTTCTTCCTCATTAGCATAATCAATATCTACATTTTATATTTCCTTGTCTTCTATTTCTACATCTTCATTAGCTTTTGCAACATCTCCTTTTCCATCCTTATCATCTATTTGAACAACATTATCACTAGGCTTGTGCAGCCCATAGATATTTTTCCATGCAATAGTATTAGATTTCACCATAGATTCTATGTCCTTTGACAGGATCAGCAATGCATTGAATTTTGGAGTAAGCTTCTTCTCATTTTTCTTCAATGATTCCTTGACTTCCTTGACTGATAGATTAGGCATAAGTTTCTTCAAGATCTATTCTCTGATGTCCTTAGCAACCCTGAGTGCATTCTCCCAAAGTAGTGCAATTGCCTTGAGGATTGCATCAGGAATTTTTGCTTTTAGCTCATCAGGAGAGTACTTTCATTTTGTCATTTGTGCCACTAGGGCATCTACAATATATTTCTTCTCTATTTTACACCTAGTGTCATACTTAAGTGTTTTGAAGGATATCACACCTCCATCTTTTATTCTTTTCATCCTCTTTTTGAAAGTAGGGGCAGTCTTCTAAAATATGATCTGTTCAGGTTCATCCTCTTCATCACCCAACTTTAGTTTCCTTTTAGATTTAGTGGATCTCCTCGTGAACACAGTAGGGGGGGACTCTACAGGCTTTGTTATTATGACCTTCCTTTTCTTCTTTGGAGGCTCCTCTTCCTCATATTTTTCTTCTTCCGCATTCTCTTCTTCATCATCATCTTCAGCTATTTCATCTCCCTTACCTTTAGTAAGAATGAGAGGAGAGCTTGATGAGTTGGTGTTCTTCATGATTTTCTCTATCATCTTTCATCCTCTGTTTATTGCCTGGGGCAACTTGATCTCAAGTTCAATCCTAGCCTTTGCCTCCTCATATGTTCTGAAGTATGTAGCCTTGGGATCAATAGGCTCATTTAGGAGAGCTTCAATAATATCTTTGGTGTCCTCAATGTTCATCTCATAACCCAAAGGTTTTACCCATGCCACTCTTGTCCTAACTACTTGGATGTAAACTTTGTCACAGTCTACCAAAAAATATATATCATGCTCATAATCTTCTACTAACTTTTTAGGGATCCTATATCTGCTCTGCATCTTCTCTCTAAATTTTTCAAAGTATGCATCTATTATACTCTCAAAGCTTTCTCCCATTTCATCTATGAATTCATTAATTCGATATAATATAGGTATGTCATTCCTCCATACCACAGTTTCTTTAGAAGGGAAAAACTTTGCAACATAGAAG
The DNA here is from genome assembly GCA_028749045.1 of Cupressus sempervirens. Taxonomy (NCBI): domain Eukaryota; kingdom Viridiplantae; phylum Streptophyta; class Pinopsida; order Cupressales; family Cupressaceae; genus Cupressus; species Cupressus sempervirens. The sequence goes on from CM053792.1 coordinate 440,938,574, forward strand.
AATAAATAGGTTAAAAGAGAACCAAACTTACATAGATTGTTCTTGGAGACTCGGATACTCTCCATGTTTTTGCCCAATTGATTCAACAGTAGCTCAGCAAGGTCAAAGGACAAATTATTCTTCACCACCTTCAAGGCTAGGTCAATTGCTTCACAGGGCAAATTGTTCTGTCTACTCGAGAGCTATAACTTGTGAGCAATAACATGTATCCCAAGATTGATTACCATGTATGTCACTCCATTAAGTTCCATTCCTCTAACATCCCACTTGGCAAGAGTTCTCTTTGTTAGTTCAACCCGACCTAGGGTTTTCATGGTCTTAGATTTATTCAACGCAAGAAATGCAGTAATCTTGTGTATCATCTTCTTTGTGATTTGGATAGGGTGATCCAACCACAAATGCATCTTGTGAACTTTGCTCAAGATATATTTGATCCATTTCCCTTGAAAATCTTGCAACATATGCATGATGTGTTTCAAACCCTTCATCTCCAAATGTATATGCTCAAGTTTTAAAACATCATCCACACAAAGTTCATTGAATGCCTAGTTCATTTCTAAGATTTCAAGCTCTTGAATTGAACAGTGATAAAATGACCTGATATCATAAATTAGAAGTACCTTTGAATGGATTTGAGACTAGGCTCTCATTGGGTCAAGTGTCTCTGCAATTGTTGGTGCTAGTTTGAAAGTGGGAGCCTTGCAATCCACTCCACGAATCAACATCATTGAACCCTTTTTTGCTTTGTTGCTTGAAGACACTATTTGCTCAGTAAATTCTTGAACATGAAAATAACCTTCACCAATTACTGCTTCAAATCACTTGAGAACTCTCAAATCGCTCTTCACTAATAGCTCTAAAAATTCATGGTGAAATGATTCGATGAATTTTCTCCTTTTAACAAAATGTTGTCTTTACAATCGCCATTAATGCTTCGTACAAATGTTCACTTCGTGATAGGTTATCCCCTACTTGGTTAGGTCTAAATTACTCAAAAGACACCTTTAACTCGGTAAGGTTACCATTAGTTAGTCTAAACTTGGTACTTGGTAGAGTCACCAACTTAGCATTTGCATCTAGAAATATGTAAAGATATGCAATCCGACCTTGCTCGATAAGGTCTTGCAACCCAACCTTTCTCGGTAAGGTCTTCAGCTATCATCTTAGCTCAGTGATCCTTGTGCATCTTAAATGCTGAGATGGATCTTTCTGCTTGTTGGCTGGAACTGATGTTAGATGACTTCTTCTAAATCCTAGTTCTAGTATTCTCCATAGGGAACTAAGTTGAAATGATTATGTCACCCAACTCATTGATTTGGGTGTCAACATTTTCATGAATTTGGCTTGCATTCTCTGGAGATTTCTGCACCCAATGTTGCCTCATTTATTTTTTGATTTTATCAGCCTTTGCTTTCTTTTCATCTTCTACTCTTCCTCAGTTCATACAGTTCTTGGCAAGATGTCCAAATTATGTACATACAAAACATCTATTTGTAATTTCTCTCTTCCTCATGTGATGTTTTATGCAATTTCCACCAATGTGCCCAAACTCACCACAGTAATGGAATCTACACCATGTGTTGTAATCCCAACCAAATATCACTTTCACAATTTGTTATGTTGGGTTCCACTTCTTGGTTTTGCATTCTGAAGATTTATGTCCTTGTTTATTGCAATTGTGACATTTTCCTTCAAATTTAGGTTTCTCTTTGCATTCACTTTCTCTATGACCATGCTTATTATAGTAGTCACATTTTCCATTGAATTTTTCTTTACCATTGCTCCAACACTTATTTGATGTATGACCTATCTTACCACAATAATTGCAAGTAGGTCTTTTATTCTTTTGAGCTCCTTGCTAAGATGATTCACCTTCATCTATATATCCTAATCCTGATTTGCGTTTGTGTCTATATTGACTTTTCTCATTCAATTGAGTCATGCTTTCTTGGGATTTCATCATTCTCTCATTAGTTTCTTTTTCAATACTAAGATCAATCTACAATCTTTCATTCTCTAATCTTAGATTGATAAGCTTTTGATTTGCATCATTGAGTTGATCAATCAAGTTTGTTTGTTGAAGAGATAGTTGATGGATTTCATTGTCTCTTTCTTCTATCTCTTCTTTGGCTTTTTCCTTTTGTTCCATGACTTCACATATTCTAACTAATTGGATTTCTTGCTCTCTTTTTAGCTTTCTAAATTCTTCTTAAAGAATGAGATTCTTCTTAAGTAGATCTTTGATTGTTGCATCAGCTTCATCTAAATTTCTTTCTTGGCATAAGTCATCATTTCTTTCCTCAATGTAGAGATTGTCATCCATTTGTGTTGCAAGATCCTTCCTTCTTTGCAATAATTGAGAGAGTTGCTCCTTTTCTTTCTTTAGTTGTCCCATGGCTAATTCCAAATCTAACTTTTCATTCTCAAAAGTCTTTTCTAGCCTATATACCTCTGTCACCTCTGACCTTTTCTCAAGCTGCAAAACTTTTGATGTGAGAACTAAATGCTCTAATACCAATTGTTGGAAATATAAGGTAGGCTAGGTTATTGAGAGGGGAGGGTTGAATTAGGAACCAATAAAACTTTAAACTTACTTCACCAATTAATCCTTCATATATTATTTTGATCTAATTGCATGCATGATAAAATGAAAGCAATAAAAATCATAACACTTTGGCACAAGATATCGTGACCCAGAAACTTTCGAAAGAGAAAGTAAAATAGGGGTGGCAATGATACCCACAAGCTTTAGTACTATAGTATAAAGTTGGCATGTTAAGGCTTACAGTTGACCACTTCTCGTGATCTTCCCCGTTAGGAGAAATAAGGACTGTTAAGTCCACCTTGTTAAATGATTTACAAACATATAGTAAAGTATGCACTCTACTAGGAGATTTAGAAAAGGACTGTTAAGTCCACCCAGTTAAAGGATTTGAATAATTCACCTATTAGGATGAACCAATAGCTAATCTCTGATCTGCAACTTTGATTTGTTGAATGAGATTACTTGAATTGCAATGATCACCAATAGATAAGTCTCTGCTATACCATATATTGCTTGTAGCCTCCTTCAATTCATACTCATCTACTTCTTACTTCTTCACATACCTATTACTTAATATATTTGGATATGATACAATGCATTACATATATAACAATCTACTTGATTACCTTTTGGAGTTGGTTACAATATGAAATTCATCATAATTCACAAAGTTGGCTCATTGTTGTAACTCGAGTGCAGAAGACAACTCAGTGATGTTTTGACACTCAACAAACACTGTCAAACACTTGGCATACTCTAGCACTCATTTGGTGTTGAACCTCAATCTATATTGATCACTTTGAGTAGCAAGAACTCAGTGGGCACTACATGACTCGGTGAATATTGAGAAACTCGGTAGATACTGAAATTCTCAATTGACACTACAATGCTCAATCAACATTGAATTCACTTTGTTAACACTATGAGCTTGATAGACACTAAAGTACTCAATTAAATCTACAGAGCTTGGTTAACATTGTGTTTTGCCTCTGAAGCTTGATAGACATTTTAAAACTCAGCAAGCACTACAATCCATCTTAGATACTCGGTAGACACTATAAAGCTCAAAATGAACTAGAATTTGACTATTTAGCTCGGTAGCAACTAAAACACTTGATTATCACTACTAGAAGAATGATAAACTCGGTAGCAACTGTAGTGCTAGATAGAAAAGAAACCAAATGACTAAGTGTTAAGTCACTAATAGACAAATTGACTTTAATGTTAATAATTATTGGAAATATAAGCGGAGTAACTAAGAGGGGAGGAGTGAATTAGTTACCACAAAAATAAATCCTAGATCCCTTAGATGTCAGTACAAAACATAAACTCTATTGAAACTGTTGTTACTCGCTTAACACACAGGCACTTGGTTAATACATAATATCAACTGTAACTTGAAAAATGCTAAACTTGCAGATCTTAAGATATTAATTGTGATTAAACTTAATTAACTTAGTTGCATACACACAAAATAAATAGCATGAACACAAGTGACACAAAGATTTAACGTGTAAACCCAATTTGGGAAAAACCACCAATTGCAACTTTTTTCACTCTTCTAAAGTGAACCCAGTTAGGAGTGAACTCTGTTATAGGTAACAAAATACATTGTTAGGTGTGACCTTGTTATAGGTCTTTAGACACTTCAATCTAGAAATGCCACCTTGTTAGAGGATTTACAAAAACTTTGTAGGCTAACTTTGTTAAGAGATTTAATTCACTACTACAATGGTTAGAGAGTAACAATGATATGACCTAATTGTTGATGCAACTGTATTGCTAATTCTAGATCTCAATTCTAACTCGAATACTTGATCCTTCCTGATTAGATTAATCTTTGCAACCCAACAAGGATATTCTGCGTATCCTTCCAATTTGCTTTCTCTAAGTATCTTCTTATCTTCCACACATTCTCACACATTCAATCCTCAACTTGACCTTATACTTATCATATACATTATCAGGTCAGCTTGAATACAACTTCTAACAATAATTCTCCATCTCTTCAGTCAGGTTGAACCAACAAACAAATCTATTAAACTCGAAATGCCAAAACAAGAAAATCTTTTGTTAGTCGACCTTGCTCAATTAACACTAACACTGAAATGAATTTCTTGTGTTAACCAAGTGAACTCAATTAAAACTACAACTTTGTAAAATTCCTTTGGTAATCAAGTGAGCTCGGCTAATATTGGTTCCGTCCAACTTTTCCTTTTTTAACTGAGTGAGCTCGGTTAACACTAAACTTTGGCGAACGTCACTTTGGTATCCAAGTGAACTTGATAGACATTGTCTTCTGAACTTAGAAAACATTGGAATGCTTGACAGACACAAGAAACTATCTTCATTGCCCGAGTGAGCTCAGCATACACTGACTAGTAAATATATGACATTTTGTGTAACATCAAAGACAATATACAATATACAATTGATAAATTGTTTTTAACAATCTCCCTCTTTGACATTGATGGCAAAACAACATGTCATAATACAATGAAATCTTAAAGAAAAATAAAAGTAAGGATAATATCCTTAACTTTATTCTGATTCTCATCTATGAGAACTCTCTCTATCAATGTGAACTCCCTCTGACATCAATCTCTTCCTTTGATTTTAGTTTTTCCCTTTGTCAACAATCTCTCCAAGTCTATTCTTCATCAAACTCTTCCACTTTGACATCTTCAAACATTCAAAAAAAAATCTATGATATAAAAAACTCTCCCTTTATAATTTTTCTATGAAATGGCAGTAAACTCCCCCTCTCTAGAAAATTTTTGTGATATGACAATAAACTCTCCCTCTTTGACATCATATGCCAAAGACAATCTACAATGAATATCAATGTACCTGATGTACTGATTCATATGCAATCTTCCCTTTCATTACTATATCAACCTAACTGATCTTCAACATGCTCTAGTTGATGCATCACTAAACTTGATTTAGTGAGCTTTAGATAGGGTAATAATCCCTAGCTTAGCTCTTAGATACAAAAATGCATCCTTAGGTAATGGCTTGGTGAATATATCTGTAATTTGTTTTTAGTATTCACATATTCCAATCTCACCTCTTTGTCTTGCACCAATTCTCTTTAAAAAATGATATTTTATTGCAATATGTTTGGTCTTGGTATGCATCACATGATTCTTTGATATATTAATTCCATTGGTGTTATCATAGAAGATAACCACTAGATCCTTGATTGCTACCTTCATACCTACCAACAATTGTTTGAGCCAAACAATGTTTGAATAATTGACCATTGTTGCAACATATTTTTCCTCTGATGTAGACTGAGAGATGAAATTTTTCTTCTTAATTGTACAAGACACTAGTCTCTTACCAAGAAAGAATGCTCCACCACTGGTGTTTTTCTTGTCATCAATAATTCTTGCCCAATCAACATCAGTGAAGGCTTTCAAATCAAGGGTGCCTCCTTTCTTGTACCATAACCCATAATCTTCAGTACCTTTTAGATACCTTATGATTATCTTTATTGTCATCATATGATTCTCTTTAGGATTAGGTAAAAATCTTGCAACCATACCAACTGTAAGAGCAATATTAGGCCTAGTATGTACTACATACTAAAGTTTTTCAATCATAGATCTATATGTGGTTTGATCTACCTTCTTGGAATCATCATTTTTAGAAAGCCTATGTCCATTAGACATAGGTGTTCCCACTAGTCTTGAATCCTCCATTCCAAACAATCTTTCTCTTGTTGAATCTACAAGCCAACAAAGAATTTAATTTCTCCAAACATTGACATTTTATATTCTTTACTCATTTCCTCTAAAAAATATTTGCACAAATCATCATTTCTAGTAAATAATGTATCATCCACAAGGATTTCCACCAACACAATCTTCTTGTCTGATCCTTTGATAAATAGGTTGTTGTTATCATTTGTCCTTTGAAAACCAAACTTCATCAAATAATTATGAAGTCTTTCATACCAAGCTCTGGGAGCTTTTTTTAGACCATATAATAATTTGTGCAATTTTCAAACCATATCCTTTTTGCTAGGTTCTACAAAACCTTCAGGTTACTCTATGTAGACTTCTTCTTCTAGAATTCCATTCAAGAATGCAAATTTCACATCCATTTGATATACTTTAAATCTTTTATGTGCAACATAAGCAAGTAGACTCCTAACACCTTCTAATCTTGCAAAAGGAGTAAACGTTTCACCATAATCAATTTCTTCCTCTTGAGAATATGAACCTTTGCATACTAATCTTGCTTCGTTTGTTGAAACTTATCCATCTTCATTCAGCTTATTTCTAAAAACCCACTTTTTGCCAATTACATTCTTATCCTTGGGTCTAGGAACAAGAATCCAAGTCTTATTCCTTTCTATATGCTCTATCTCTTCATTCATTGCTTCAATCCAACTTTTATTATCCAAAGCATATTTAACAATTATAGGTTAAAATTCAATAAGCAAACATGTACCTTGTGATTTATTCCTTGTCATTGTACCATCTGACTTGTCTCCAATGATCTTCTTAGGTGCATGGTGCCTTTTGACATATCTTGCTAATACAGGTACTTTGGATTTAGAACTAGTTTCACTTGCATCACTATGATCTTATGCATCATGTGTGCGTCCCATTGTCTGTGACTCAGGTCCATCAGATTTAGACTCAAGTTGCACTAATTGCAACTTGATAGTTTTTTACTGCGACTCAATTCCTTCAGGCTATGACTCGTATTGCACTGGCTGCAAATCGGGTGCTTTTGGAGATTTTGGGGACTTGAGAGGTGAAGTCTTCTGACTTCCAATTGGATTAAGCAATGTATCAGGTTCAAAGTAAATAAACTTTATGTAGTCTTCAAGTTCTTTGTTGCTCTCTTCTTCACTCTTTTCTACAAACTCATCAATCTTCACATGTGCACTTTCTATGATCTTATGAATAGTTAGATTCAAACATTTGTATGCTTTACTTCTACTAGAGTATCCTAGGAATATACTTTCATCAATTTTGACATTCTCCTTCAAAATATAACATCTTTTACCAAATACTTTGAAGTAACTTACATTAGGTTTGTAGCCATACCATAGTTCATAAGGAATCTAATTTGAATCTTTCTTCAGTTATACTTCGTTTAAGGTATGAACTATTGTATTGATTGCTTCCTTCCAATATTTGATTGTAACATTCTTTTCTATCATCAAGGTTCTTGCACAATCCATGATAGATCTATTTCTTCTTTCTGTTATACCATTCTGTTGAGGTGTACCAGGGGCTAATACTTGTCTTTTGATTCCTTTCTCAGTATAGAATTCATTGAATTCATTAGAAATGAATTCTCCTCCTCTATCTAATCTTAAACACTTTAGCTTCTCTCATGTTTCTTTCTCAACTCTAGTTAGATACCACTTGAACTTTTGAAAAGCTTCAGATTTATATTTTATATACATTACTGTCATCATCCTAGAATAATCATCAACAAATAAAATAAAATACTTATCTCCACTATAGCTCTCTATGCCAATAGGTTCACATAGGTCTGTATGAACCAGCTCTAAGACTTCGTCAGAATAATAGTTCTTTCCTTTGAAACTTTTCTTGCCCATCTTACCAATTTCACAATTCTTGGACATGCCCATGATAGGTTTCCTCAAACTAGGAATACCTCTTGCTCTTTTGTTTTTGCTTATCTTGATCAAGTTATCAAAATTCGCATGACACAACATTTTATGCCATAACCATCTTTTTTCTATTTGAGCAATGAAATATGAACTCTCACTTAGATCTAGCTAGAATAGGTTACATTTTGTTTGATTACCAAACCCAACTAGATTTCCTTTACTATCTAGCAGTTTGGCCTTCCCATTCATAAATTCTACTTTGAATCCAATGTTATTCAATTGTGCCACACTCAATAGATTATGCTTCAGTCCTTCAACCTAATAAGCATTGTCACATCTGAGTTCACTGGTTAGTGTAATACAACCTTTTCCTTTTATGCAGCATGGTTCATTATTACTGAATCTAACACTTCCACCATCATAGTGTTCCATATTCTTAAACTTTATTCTATCACTAGTCATATAATGAGAAAAACCACTATCAATAATCCATGTATCATTCTTGCTAACATGTCAAATAAGTGTCATCTTATCTTCATTGCCTAATTCATCTTTTATAGCAATATAAACCATTTCATCATCATCACTACTATCTAAATCTTTAGCCATGAAACAAGACTTCTTACCTTTATCCTTGTAGTTCTTGAAATCCTTCTTGCATTTGTACTTGTTGTTCTTTTCTTCTTTGTCTTCTCTATTTGGACACCTTGCAACAATGTGACCAACTTCTTCGCAAGAAAAATAGATTAGAAGAATTTTACATTTGTACTTTCCTTTTCCTTTGGGATATCTTCTTGCAGGCAGAGCTTTAATGACTTCTAGATCACTATCAGAACTATCTTCCTCTTCACTTTTAGATTAATTTCCTTTAGACTGTGTAGCTTTCTTCTTGAGTGACAACTTAGCTTCAAATGCAAACTCAAGATTGCTGAAATTAGGAACATAATTATCATAGTTATCCAGCTCAAATTTTGTCAACCTTCCCACAAAAGCATCAAAATTTATCTTATTATTAGAATCACACCTTATCTCTTGAATAGCTGACACTCTAATTGCATAGATAGGAAGAAGGGTCCTGAGTACCTTGATGACCACTATTGCATCATCAATTTTCCCTCCAAAGGCTTTGATTGCACTTATACTAGCTTTGGTTCTCTCGACATATTGTGCAATGTTTTCATCTTCTCTCATCTTCATCTGATCAAACTGACCTATTAAGCTTTTTGCCTTAGCTCTTCTCACATTATCATCACCTCCATAGTGTTGATATATGATTGAAAAGATCATTTGAGTAGAAAGATTTTTGAAAGAAGACTGTGTGTTTTTAATCATTGTTTGTCACTGATGTCAAACCTGCTACATACTGGTAAGACAATTGCTTATATGTTTGAAGTACTATCACTTAGTTGATTGATGAGGAGGATTTGATTAACAAGATGTAACAAAAGTACCTAGAAGAAAGGTTGAGTTATGATTATGTATTGGAGTACAAGAATCAGTTAAGATAGTGATAACATAATGTATTTATGATCTACTTGAGGTTAAAAAATGATTGGCTACACTTAGAAAGTTCAAAAAAAAAAGGTTGAACAAAGTGCATTTGCTAAGCTTGACCAAGTTGATAGAAGGTGCTGAGAAAAGTTAGTGCAAGCTAAGCAAAAAGTTAGTTGGAGCCAAGCAAAAGAAAATTCTAGTAGATGTTGAGCAAGTTAGTAGGTGCAAACCAAGATAGTTGAAGACGAGTGATTTTACAGTAGATGTTGAGTAACACAGCATGTGTCGAGCATTAGTAAATTGATAATGTCAATCTGCTACATTATGAAAAAGATTGAAGATTCACCAAATAAAAGCTGACAAGTTTATTTTCTTAGAACTTGTGAATTAGGAGGAAGATAAGATTGATAAGCTGGAGGCATAGAGTCTTATGTAAACCATTTTGGAGGTGAATTCAAATGGATTCTAGGAGAATTTTTTAGAGAAAAGAAGATATGGGGTAGATATATTGTATCCTACCTAATCCATTGAAAACCCTAATTTTGGTGATGGATAATGAATGGGAAAAGAGTTCTAATTTTCTATATGTAGGGATGTCTGGTCATGAAGCAAAGAGGTTAGAGAGTTTTGGATGTGAAAATCTCACAAGGAGAAGGAAGAGGGTTTGTTTCATCTAGTGACCCAAGAGAAGAGTATGCAATGGCAAACTAAGCAAGAAGGCTTAAAGAGGATGAATGCATGAAGGGTGAAAAAGCTATCATAATTACAAAGATTGAAATCCAAGTAGAGTTGAGGATTGAATAGTGATCTGTAATCTGCAAGTAAGGTTGTAAGTTGTATCATATCAAAGCTCTATTGTTACACTCTAACAATTGTATCATATTAGGGTAAATGCTTTGGAGAAAGGTTGACTTAACAGTCATTGAAAAATTCTTTAACAGGGTGGCATTCCAAGTGAATGGCCTAAAGTCCTCTAACAAGGCTCACTTTAAACAGGGTGATTGAAATCCATTAACCAAGTCACATATAACGGTGTTTGTGTTGTAATCTTTAACAGGGTTGACCTTTAACAGATCACTTCAGAAGAGTGAAAAATGAGTAGCATGTTACTGATGGTTTTTCCCAAATTGGGTTTCTACATTAAATCATTGTGTCAAGTGTGTTGATGGATATGTTATGTTTTATGTTTTACATTTCTGCATGTTGATTTAACAATAAAATATCAGTTTTGGTTAACACACAATGAATGCATGCATGGTTAAGAACGTTGTATGGGTTCACTGAATTGTGAAAAGTTTTATTTTGTATATCTAGACCTTGAATAACTGATTCAGCCACCGCCCACCCCCCTCCACCCCTCAGTTATTCTAAAATAATTCCAACAATTGGTATCAGAGCCTAGTTGCTTAAGAGGATTAGTTTTAAGGTAGTAAAAGCATAAAGATCAAGATGTCAAAAAGAGAGGCATCCAAGCTTAACCTAGATAAATTTTCTACATGGAAAAGTTTGATGAAGCTACACCTTGGAGGACTTGGAGACTATGCACAATCTTGCATTTTAGTAGAACATGTTGATTCACCAGGAGCCCTAACTGTTGAAGATTTGAAGAGGAAGAAAGAGCACAATCAGGCAATGTTGGAGATTGCCTCTACCCTAAGCTATGCTAAGTTTAATGATATCAAAGACCTTAAAAGTGCAAAGTAGATGTGGGATGCCCTAGACACCATCTATGGAGGAGAAAAAAATGTTCAAAGAGCCAAGTTAGAGAGCCTCAGAGGTAAATTTGATGACATGAGATTGGAAGGTGAAAATATTACTCAATATGTTTCTAAAATAAAAGAAGTTGTTAGTGCAATAAATGGTGCTATTGGTAAAATAAATGATGATATTGTGCTAAGTAAAGTCTTGAGAACATTGTCCCCTATGTATGCCATTAGAGTATCTGCAATTCTAGAGTTAAGATGTATGCTAAGAAATGATCTAACCCTTGAAGGTCTAGTAGGAAGACTCACTACTTTTGAGTTATCTAATTTTGACAACTACAGACCAAAGAGTATTGAATCATTTTTCAAAGAAAAATTGTTATTGAAGGATTCTGAGGAGGTAAAGCCAAAGAAAAATAAAAGAAAGATAAAGTATGCATCCAGTAACAGTAGCACAAATGAAGAAGACATTGAACAATTAGAAGCATTGTTGGCTAGAAGATTTCACAGAGGAAAAAACAAGTTTAAAGGTAAGTTTTCTATCATTTGTTTTAATTTCAATGAAGTTGGCCATATTGCAGCAAGATGTACACGGAAGAAGAACTTCAGAGAAGGGGACAAGCACAAAATAGAAGAGAAGATGATGGAAGAGACTACAGAGATAAAGGCAAGAAGTCATGCTACATTGCTGATGAACATGACTCTAATGAAAATGATGATGAAGTGGTATATGTTGCAATGAAGGATGAACTAGATGAGAATGAGGCAACTGCACTTGTAACTTATGTGAACAAGAATGACAAGTGGATCATTGATAGTGGATGCTCACATCACATGACTAGAGACAAAAGTAAGTTCATTACCTTAACCTGTTATGATGGAAATAGTGTAAGATTTGGTAATGATGCAAAATGTTTGATAAAAGGAAAAGGGTCTATAAAGCTCACAGACAAGATTTGATATGACAATGCTTATTATGTTGAAGAATTGAATTATAATTTGTTAAGTGTGTCACAATTGAATAATTTGGGGTGCAAAGTTGAGTTTGAAAATAAATCAGCTAAGATATATGATATAAATGAAAACTTGATTGGAAAAGGTGATCAAACTAGGAGTAATATGTTCTATTTGGATATAAAAGATGCTACTTATCTTATTGCAAAATTTGATGATGTATGGCTTTGGCACAAGACATTATGTCATGTTAACTTTGATAATATGATTAGTATCAGCAACATGAAAAGAGTAAGAGATTTTCCTAAGTTGAAGAAATCAGAAAATATAATGTGCAAACAATGTCAACTAGGCAAGATGACAAAGTCAAGCTTTAAAAGTAAAGCTTATACCTCTAAGGAAATACTTGAAATTGTTCATACTGACTTGTGTGGACCTATTGAAGTGCAAAGCTACAAAGGAGATAGGCATATAATGTTGTTTGTTGATGATTACTCTAGAATGATGGCAATCATGTTTCTAAAACAAAAACCAGATGATTTTCAAATGTTTAAATGGTACTTGGAAAGAGTGGAAAAAGAAACAGGTAAGAGTTTGAAATGCTTGAGATCAAAAAAAGGAGGTGAATTCACTTCACATGAGTTTAAGATGTTCTGTAATGACAGAGGAATCAAGAGATAGACATCAACACCTAGGACCCCTCCACAAAATGGAATTGCTAAAAGAAGAAACAAGTCAATAATGGACTCTGCCAGAACACTCATGATGGAGAAAAATGTTGCTCTGAAATATTGGAGAGAAGTTGTAAGTATTGCTATATACACTTTGAACCATGTGCAAGTAAAGAAAGGTACTCACTCAACACCTTTTGAACTATGGTATGGTCATCCACCTAATGTGAAATATTTTAAGGTATTTGGAAGCAAATGCTATATTTTTAAAGATGTTAGGAGTGGAAAGTTTGATGCAAAGAGTGAAGAAGGTATATTCCTTAGTTACTCCACAAGAAGTAAAGCTTATAAGTGCTTAATTATTAACACTAAGAAAATTGTGGAAAGTGCAAATGTGAATTTTGATGAGTTTACAAAAGCACATAAGGTTGAATCTACAAAAGAACCAGAAGATTACAAGTCATTTGTATACTACTATGAAGGAATGCCTAGTAAAGAAGATGTTACAAATCATGCAGCAAACCAATAGCAAGTCTCAACAGCTGTCAAGTCACATCTTGTGAATGTCAAATTGTATTTAGATGTTGAGTTGCAGAATGAGGAGAATGCATAGTCTGACTCTGAGATTAGCACACATGAAAGAGATGGTGAAACACCTGACAAAGATGCGCATAGTGATACTAAAGCTAAGAGACGAAATGCAGCCACAAGCACTGAGCCTAGACTGTCCAAATATGTCAAGAGACACCATCCTACAGATCAAATCATTGGAGACAAAGATGCAACACTAATGACAAGAAATAGATTGAGAAGTGAATCGTGTTTGTCAAGAATTAAGGAACTTAAGATCGTGAGAGATGCATTGGAAGATGATGATTGGTACAAGGCTATGGAAGAGGAAATTTAGCAAATAGAAAAGAACAAGACCTGGAGTCTAGTTCCTAGACCAGAAGACAAAAATGTGATTGGCACAAAATGGGTATTCAGGAAAAAGCTAGATGAGAATGGTGAAGTAACAAGAAACAAAGCAAGACTAGTTTGCAAAGGGTATGCAAAAGAAGAAGGAATTGACTATGGTGAAACATTTACCCTTGTTGCAAGAATGGAAGGAGTAAGAATTATGCTTGCCTATGCTGCATATAAAAGTTTCAAAGTTTCTCAAATGGATGTCAAGTCTACATTTATGAATGGAATATTAGAAGAAGAGGTCTACATAGAATAGCTAGAAGGATTTGTGGATAAAAAAAATAAGAACATGGTATGTAGACTGCACAAGGCCCTATATGGATTGAAACAAACACCAAGAGCATGGTATTAGAGACTTCATACTTATCTTGTTAAGATTGGATTTGAAAAGATAGATGATAACAGCAATTTCTACATGAAGATAGATAAAGAAAAAGGTATATTGTTATTTGAAATATTTGTTGACAACATCATATTTGGAGGACAAGATGCTTTGTGTAAAGATTTTGCAAATTAGATGAAGCAAGAGTTTGAAATGTCAATGTTTGGTGAGATTGAATTCTTTGTGGGATTACAAGTTTATCAGATGAAATATGGTGTATATATCACTCAGTCAAAATATGTCAAAGAGATATTGAAGACATTTGGACTAGAGGATTCAAAACAAGTAAGTACACCTATGGTGACAACACTCAAGCTATCAAAGAATAATGATTTAGCTGAGGTCAATCAAACACTATATAGATCCATGATTGGAAAATTGTAATATGTAGTACACAACAGACCTGATATTGCATTCACTATGGGGATAGTTGTTAGATTCTCTGCTAACCCTAGAGAGAATCACCTAATGGTCATAAAAAGAATAATGAGATACTTGAAAGGAACAGAAGAGTATGGTTTATACTATAAGAAGAATGAAAAGTTTGAAGTGAAAGCCTACACTAATGCTGATTGGGCTAGACATATTGATGACAAAAAGAGCACCAGTGGAGGAGCATTTTTCTTAGGCAGAAGACTTGTTACATGGACTAGCAAGAAGTAGAGTTGTACTTTCCAATCTACTACTGAAGCAAAGTATGTTGCTACAGCTATTAATTGAACAAACATTCTATGGATCAAACAACTAATTAAGGGAATGAAGGAAGAAATCACTAAACCAGTGACATTTTATTGTGATAATACAAGTGTTATAAATATATCAGAGAATCTTGTAATGCATACAAAGACAAATCACATTTCAATAAAGTATCATTATGTAAGGGAGTTGGTTCAAGACAAAGAGGTGAAGATGGAATATATTAACACAAAGGAGAAAATTGTTGATATCTTCACCAAAGCATTACCTAAAGATGCTTATGAATATCTGAGAGGTAAACTAGGAGTGATACCCCTAACACATGCTATGTAAAAGACAGAAGGAGTACCCTGCATCAAACAAGATGACATGCATTTCATACACATTGATGCAGTGGACCTTACTTTAGGAAACTACTTAAAGTAATCATAGAACTAGAATTTCAAATTAGTCACAAGCAAGGTGACAGAGGGAGAAAATTGAAGAGCCTACAAAAGCCTATGTCTGCATTTACCAAAGATGCCAAGTGTTGAGTATACATCTTTGGCATTATTTTTTATTAAGAAAAATAGGTTTTACAAGGATCTTGAAACCCAAAAGTTTTTACATAACATCTGAAATAGTAATATCAAATAAAGTCCAGACCCTATGCAGCTGCCCATAAAAAGCCATAACAAAAGAAAGGCCCGCGTCCAGGAAACAGAAGCCATAAATAAAAGATAGGCCTATGGCCAATAGACAAAAGCCAGAAGCACTAAACTAAATATAGTATGAAGCAAAAAATCAGACCACTAGCAAATATTTCTCACTATTCCAGATCTTGCAGATTCTTTGCTTCCTCATTGGTGCTCTGGATCTCCACGCCCACACATTCCTGGTTCGGGTCGTTGGTATGTTCCACCCGGCCCCTGATCACTTTCATTTCACCCTTTACCTTCTTGAGGTCTAAGCTGGCATTTTCATCCTTATCCCCACTAATTCCTATATTTTTCAATGATTAACCCAGGCTAGTGATGTTCTCATTCAGAATGTTTAGGGTAGCAATTACCTGATTAGCAAGGTTTTGATTCGATATCTCCATCTTTTGAACCCTTTTCTCAACCTTTGAGATACGATCCTCCTGGCTGGTAAGATGACTCTGGCCATTATTCATCTTGTGGCCTTCCTCCAAGCTACTTTTCTCCTTGAGCACCTCAATCCCATGGAACAACCATTTGCTAGAGCGAAAATTATCTATCATGTTGTTTTCAGCATTATTAAGCAGATCGAGCCCTGTTTCTCTTGCATTATCTGAAATTGCAACCAAAGCAAGGTCTATGAGCTCATCGAAGTGGGCTTTTCCTTCTACGTCTTCCAAGACTTGCAGTTTCACCTTCTCCCTAACAATCCCCATCATTGTCATTTGGGTGTTGAGGACCTCCTTCTATCTTTCATAATTACCTCCCCACTGTCTTCCACCATAGTTTCCTTAATATCTTAAGATGGAGAGATACAATATAAAGGTCCCAAAGCCTCAGGGGTCTGATCTTTCTTCTCTTCTGGTTGTAGCTCCTCCTTAGCCTTTCTCTTTTTGGAGTTTCCTAACTAAATAGAAATATCTGCTCCCACCTTCCCACTATCTTCCCCCCTCATCTCTTCCTCTGACTCCATTTCCTCTTCCTCTTCATTATACTCATCTTCCTCCCATTTCAATTGATTGGGGGTTAATCCCCAAGGGCTCTTTCTGCTAGGAACAGAACTGGAAGGATGATGAATTGTCTCCCCCGCCTTAGACTTCTTGCCTTTCGAAGAAATGTTTTCCTCATCTTTCGAGCTAAGACTCTAAACTTCCTCAGAATCAGAGTAGTTCAAGCTCCCAGTGGCCTCTAAATCATCCCCAAAGTGGCCTAAAAATCTCCCCCTCATTTGAGTCTTAAGATATTCATAGACCAATAGTAGCAATTCCTCATGCAGGGTTGGGTTTGGAGTGGGTTTCTTCTTAAAACCCTCAATTCCCTTACTCATCGAAGTAAATAGATAAAAAGGAAAAGAATTTTTTGTGCCATGCCTAAAATGATTTAACAGAACAAAGTGGTGTATTTTGACCCTGTCGAATCTAGTGTCTAACGAAATGTATTCAATAATAACCCTTAAAACATGCCTCCACAACTTTTTTATCGATTCCATCTTGTAGTATGTCTCAACCTTCACTAAATGCTTCTATTCTTCCTCATTCTTCACAAAATCTTTAACTACATTAGTGGACATTTTCTTATCCACCTCATCAATTTTTACACGCCTACCCTTCTAGGTATTCACCATGAGCTTGGTGATCTTTTTGTCAAAGTCGTGGACTTTCTCAATCTACCTCGCTATCCCACCCTTCTCCAACTTGTTCTAGACTTCCGTTCTTTTCTTCCATTTTTCTATCTCACCAGGCAGCTCCTTCCTACTCCTCTCCCCTACCATCTTGAGTTCTTGTTCAAAAATCCTGCACTCAGAGACTTCAACTTCCTACAAATTTTGTATCCCTAAATCTTTCTTACCTTTGGAAATTTTAATTGGGATAGGCAAAGCGACTCACAAAATGTGCCACAAGTACACAAAATGATGGAGAGTTATTACCTTTCCATGATTTTCATTAACATCTTGTCTTACTTTCACTGCAGCATATAATTCCATAATTAATGCAAGATTTCCTTCGTACTACCCTAGATATGTTCCAGTGTTATGATATCTTTCATGGGCACTAGGAAGATATCACCATTATGACATGTCATCATCATGTTTTTGACTACCGCCTCATTTGCAAACCAGTCTGTGACTAAGTTGGCCTCTCTATACACATGGCTGGCATGGACTCGTTTGAATTTACCCAAATCTAATTGAATCTCCTCCACCACATTTGCGATGGTCCAGGAGGGCTTAGTGCAATGTTTTAAATAGTTTATTATATTTAATGAGTCTCCCTCCAACCAAAGGTTCTCAATTCAAGTAGCCAAGGCCAATTTTACAATATGACAAGCCGTACTGGCCTCTACAAACTGATTCATCTGAATCCCTAACGGATAAGAAAAAGCCACAACTTCCTTACCATCACCATTTCTGATAATTCCTCCACAGCTGACGAGGCCAGGATTCCCTTTGGCTACCTCGTGGAAATTGGCTTTATGCCATTCTTCAGGGGGGAGAAGCCACTTAGCTTCTTATCTTTTCCTCTCCCTGTCCTTTTTATTTACTATGTTGTTTCCTTCTCCAATGTGTCCCCCCTTTCTAATGGCAAAATTATCCTTCATGGTAGTAACAATTTTATCTGCAATAACAAAAGTAGGGGCTTCCCTATCTCTGAAAATATGATTATTCCTCTCTTTCCATATTCCCCAATAGAAATGTGGAAGAGACCAAGAACTTATCATCTGTGTCTTCATTCTTTTGTACATACTAGTCCATTATCTGAAGAAATCCTGGATGTTGGGTGGTTTGCAACAAGTCCATAGTCCTTGGTCATAAGATCTCATACCTCAGAGGAATAGGTACAATGAATAAAAAGGTGGTTGGTTGACTCCAAATCATTTTTGCAAAGACTGCAACTATTTGGGATAAACTGACCCCTTTTAATCAAGTTATCTAGGGTAAAAAAAAATTCTTGGAGAAGCAGCCAGAAGAATATATTGATTTTCAGAGTTAGGCCAATCATCCAAGCCTTTTCCCAGATAGGTTTCTCCATCCTGTTCCATAGTGAAAAATAGCCTGAAGCAACTGAGTATAACGCATTGGGATTTTCTTCCCATATGATTTCATCCCTCTTATTACTAAGTATCATGGCATTCAGAATAGTCATTAGAGGTTTAAGATCTAGGGATACTAGCAATAGATCTTTCCATCCATGATCAGCTCTGTAATCACTAACTTTCTGACCAAATCTTCTTACACATTTATCAGCCCATCTCTCATAGTTAGGATGATCTATGAGGGGCCCCTGGCTTAACCAGTTGTCCTGCCAAAATAAGATACTTTCCCCATTGCCTGCTTTCCACTTTGCCTTTGACTTAGCCAAAAAAAATTCCTTAAGGATCCCATTCAAGATAAAGGATCCATGGGGGAGATCAGCTTTAGTAAATATGAAGCTGAGGGATTTCCTTTTCTCAAATACTTTTCCACCATGATATCCCTCCATGCTCCAGGACTTTGAAAAATGTGCCATAGCTGCTTCACAATCAAAGCATTATTGAGATGTTTGATTTTTTTAATGCCTAGGCCACCATAGCATTTGGGCAAGCAAACATTGTCCCATGCCACAAGATGATATCTCTTGTTTTCTTCAACCCCTATCCACAAAAAGTCCCTCTGGATTTTCTCCATTGTATCAACATGTTTAACCGAGATCCCAAAAAGGCTAAGGGCATAAGTTGGGAGGTTTTGAAGAGTTGATTTCACCAAAGTACATTTATCTGCTTGACTAAGGGTAGCTCCTTTCCAACTAGCCAATTTCTTGTTAAATCTATCAATAATGCCATTCCGGAAGGAATCTAGCATTTTTGACCCCAAAGGCATTCCATGGTAAATAGCGGGAAGAGACCCCACACCACATCCCAGTATGCAAGCAATTTTTCTTTGTTGCTCAATTGGGGTATTTACAAAAAAGACCGAGCTTTTTTCCTAGTTTATAACATGTCCTGAGTCCCTAGTGTAAGTATCTAGAAAACATTTTATCACCTTAACCTCTTGAATTGTGGCTTCCCCACCTAGAAATGTGTCGTCCAAAAATTGTTGATGGGTAAAGGTAATCTATCCAAAAGATGGCTATTTACCATGCAGGCTCCAATCCTATCTTTTCCTCAAGATTAACCTCCCAATACACTCTGCCATAATAATGAATAGAACAAGGGATAAGGGATCACCCTGTCTAAGCCCTCTCAAGGGGAAAAATAATTTTGAAGGAGGTCCATTGAATAAAATAGCCAAAGAGGGAGAAGAGACAATCTAAAGAATTAGTTTACAAACTTGGACATCAAAACCAAAAGCCTACAAAACAGCTTTCAATAAATCCCAATTCACCCTGTCATAAGCTTTAGAAATGTCCAACTTGAGCATGAAACCTTCCCTTTTCCCAGCTTCCAAAGAGTGAATAACTTCATGAACCATCATAATAGAGTCTAGGATCTATCTCCATAGGACAAAGCTAGTTTTCTATGGAGAAATAATCAAGTGGAGAACACTGAGGATCCTAGTAGTCAAAACTTTCGAAATGATTTTATAAAAAGAATTGCATAGGATTATGAGTCTGAAGTTATCCATTGTATTTGCCCCCAAAATTTTTGGGATTATCCCAAAAATTTAGCGTTGAGTTCCTTCAAAACATTTCTGGCCCCAAAAAATTCTTGCACTACTTTCACCACATCCCCTTTGACCACCTCCCAATATTTTTGGAAGAAGAAATTCAGAAATCCATTAGGACCTAGAGCTTTGTCAGCAGGGAGAGATAGCAGAGCTTGGTAAACTTCATGCAAGAATGGGATTTCCTTCAGCATAGAATTATGGTGATCCTATAGCAGAGTGGGAATTGAAGACAAAATTTCCTCTTGATCTTTCAACGAAAGTGAAGAGTCCTTGGAAAAGAGGAAAGAAAAGAAATGCATTTCTTCATCTGCGATCTCATTCTCCTTTGTCAAAGAAGCTTTCCCCCTCTTTATACTCAAAATCTTGTTGTGAACACAATGTTTCAAAGTGGTGAGATGGAAAAACCTAGTATTCTGATCCCCCTCTTTGAGCCAATTCACTCTAGATCTTTGCCTCCAAAATAATTCTTCCCTACTAATGATATTGTGGAGGTTAGATACGATAGTCCTTTCTTCGATCCTGATTTGATCGTTGTATCCTTCCTCCTGTATTCTTTCCTAGACTTTTCAAAGCTAATCTGTCTTCTCATCCTTCTCCTGAAAGATATGCCCAAAATCCATTTTATTCCATACTTTGATGTTTCTTTTCACATTTTTCAATTTCTAGGCTATCTTAAACATTGTTGTATTTCTACCTCTATATTCCACCAAGAGGAAATCTTAGCTTCAAAATCTGGGTGAGAAGTCCACATCTTCTCAAAACAAAAAGGGAAATTTAGTTTGACTGTCAGAGGACTGAATGAAAGCAAGATGGGCGAGTGGTCCAACCCAACTCTGGGAAGAAGAGAAAGTCTACACATATGGGTTTGCATCCAGTTTGGGGAAATGAGGGCTCTATCTAGATGAACCTGGATGCAATCCCTACCAGTCCTCCTATTTGACCAAGTGAATTATCCCCCTAAAAGATCAACATCCAAAAAAGCCAAATTGTTTATGAAATTAAAGAGGTCTAACTTGTTTTCCTAATCCAAGGCCAAACCCCCTAATTTTTCTTCATCTAAAAGAGGGGTGTTTAAATCCCCCATAATAACACCTTTATTTATATTACTATTGTGAATTGCATCAAGAATCTTGGCCCAAAAAAACCTTTCTTTCCCTTTTGGTATTTGTAGCATACACATTTAAAATAAACCAAGAATCACCACTATGAACATAGAAAACCTTACAAAGAAGTGCATTACCATCATTCAAAATAGTGGAGATCTGGAAAGCCTTTTTATTAAAGAGTGTCAGGATTCCCCCTGCAGCTCCTTTCGAATTTGTGGCTTCACTATTCATATTGCTACTGAAAGATAATTTACCTACCGTGTCTTTTATCATCTTTGTTTCTTGAATTAGTAAAAAATTAGGTCTTTGATCTCTTATCATATTCTGGACTATCTCTTGTTTATGGGCACCATTTACGCCCCTTATATTCCAAGATATGATCTTCATTTCTTTTTTGCTAAACATTCATTGATGGTTCTTTGGCTCCCGTCTACCATGTTCTTTTTGGCCTCATCTTGAATGACCTAACTTAGACTTCTTCTTCCTCAAGGCATTGGAAGTTGATGGCTTCTCCAAAGAAGCCAATGGGAGATCCAAAGTATTCTGACCCTTAGCTTCTATCTCCTACCCTACCTAGCTTACCTCTTGAAAATGAGTAGAGTCCTTTGGGGGTCCACCTAGTTCTCTGGTTGGGGCCAAAGATTCTTCTGCCAATTTGATCTCCATCCAAGGTTCCTCCAGAGTACTGACCTCCTACTCTTTGTCAGTAAGTGAATCCTTACTTACCATTTCTATGGCTTGGGGCTCTACATCATGATCCTTAATATCTGACCCATTTGATCCTATTCCTCCTTCAATACTCTGATCTCCCTCAACATTGTGAACTTTATTTTCTGGCTCCTTTGTACCTTTTCCCTCTTCATTGCTCTAATCTCCTTCCTAGTCTAGGATATTTTTTTTCCTTAGTCCCGTCCTAGTTCTCTAATGTATTTGCCAATTTTTGTTTCCAAACCATTTTCTTTCCCTTAGTTGAGGTACCAGAAGTCTTACTTTTTTTCCTTTTTGCCTTAGCTCTAGGACATTGGTTTTCCTTATGCCTAGATTTAAAACAAAGGAATCATGCAAAAGGAACAGACTCATAAATCAACTTTTGAAAATGCACTCTCAACTTTGAATGGAACATCACTATTTCTAGTCTATCCACACCTTCCCTTACCCCTATTCAGATGCGAGCGTAGGTCGAACATCTTTTTAAGGCTGTGATCAGGTCTATTGAGAGAAACTCCCCAAAGGAGCTAGCTACCCCCACAAAAACATCTTCATTCAAGAATTCTAAGGGGAGCTCTGGGAGCCTTACCCAGACAGGGGCTTGCACAAAGAAAGAGTCATTCATATTCATCTTAGAGGACCACTTCTGAAGAGCCAAAGTGGAACAACCTAAAACCCATAGCCCCTCACACAAAATGTTTGAGAGGTCTTCCAAACAAGAAAAATCTAAAGATAGAAAGCCCTTAGCCATTGCCGTGACAAAGACTTGACCTTTAAGGGCCCATTTCTTCTTTATAAAGGATCTCACAATATCAATATTTGGCCTTGGCCCTAAGAATTTACCAACCAAGGTCAAATCCATTGACACAATGTTATGATCCACAAGTTCGTCTAGAACGGCAATGGCACAGGAACCTTTCTCTGCCTCAAGGAGAATCTTAACTAATGGAAAAGAGGACTTACCTATAGGCTTGACCCCAAAAAGTGACGACCATTTAGCGGGGCCTAGAAGACCTACCTTGGGAACTGATGGAATCTTGTATGACACCTTCGGTGGAGCATCTAGGTCCCATCATCTTTCTTCGCCTAGTCTCTTGTGCCTAAAGATCCCTGACTGTCCTCCTTCTGTGACCCGTGCCCTAGGCCAGGGACCCAGTTCTAACATTCCAGAGAAATCTTGCCTTGCTCAGAGTTCAAATTTTGAAAATCATTCTTCACTCCCTTACCAACACTCCCCATCTAGGAGAAAGTACATTAAATTGATCAAGGGAAAAATGATCAAGGGAGAAGTGAGAGTACATCATCAGAAGATCAGAAGACTGAAAGAAAGAAAGAGGGAGAAAGCAGAAAACAAAAAGAGGGAGATATTCAGATATTTTGTTGATCCATTGATGAAGAGAATCAGATAAAGAGGGAGTTATATTTTGTAACTTAATCAGAAGAAGGTTGTTGCTGATTGAGGGAGAAGTTTTATTCACAAACCTTCTTTTTGGTATTGCCTTACTGTTTTGACTTAGTTTGATAAAACAAGATTTTTATCATTTGTTTGACTGATTGATGCCAAAGAGGGAGATTGTTGATATATGGTTGAAAAAATCAGTTGAGTAGAAATATTGTTGAAAGAAGACTATGTTTTTTTCAATCATTGTTTTGTCACTAATGTCAAACCTACTACATGTTGGTAAGACAATTGCTTATATGTTTCAAGCACTATCACTTAGTTGACTGATGATGAGGATTTGATTAATAAGATGTAACAAAACTACCTAGAGGAAAGGTTGAGTTATGATTATGTATTGGAGTGCAAGAATCAATTAAGACAGTAATAACATAATGTATTGATGATCTACTTGAGGTTACAAAATGATTGGTTACACTTAGAAAGTTCAGAAGAATAAGGTTGAACAAAGTTTATTTGCTAAGCTTGACCAAGTTGATAGAAGGTGCTGATCAAAGTTAGTGCAAGCCGAGCAAAAAGTCAGTTGGAGCTGAGTGAAAGAAAATTCTAGTGGATGTCGAGCAGGTTAGTACTTGTCAAGCAAGATAGTTGAAGCCGAGTGATTTTTAGTTGATGCCAAGCACCAGTAAAATCTAGTAGATGCCGAGTGATTTTATAGTAGATGTCAAGTAACATAGTATGTGTCAAGCATCAGTAAATTGATAATGCCAAGCTATTGCATTATGTAAAAGATTGAAGATTCACCACATTAAAAACTAACAAGTTTGTTTTCTTGGAACTTGTGAATCAGGAGGAAGATAAAACTGATGAGCTGGAGGGAAAAAATCTTATGTAAACCATTTTGGAGGTGAATTCAAATGGATTCTAGGAAAAGTTTCTAGAGAAGACAAGATATGGGGTAGATACATTATATCCTACCTAATCCATCGAAAACCCTAATTTTGGTGATGGATAATGAGTGGGAAAAGAGTTATAATTTCCTATATGTAGGGATGTCTGGTCATGAAGCAAAGAGGTTAGAGAGTTTTGGATGTGAAAATCTCACAAGGAGAAGGAAGAGGGTTTGCTTCATCTAGTGACCCAAGAGAAGAAGTCTACAATGGTGAACTAAGCAGGAAGGCTTAAAGAGGATGAATGCTTGAAGGGTGAACAAGCTGTCAAAACTGCAAAGATTGAAAGCCAAGAAAATTTGAGGACTAAATAGTGATCTGTAATCTACAAGTAAGGTTGTAAGTTGTATCAAATCAAAGCTCTACTATTACTTTCTAACAATTGTATCAAATTAGGGTAAATCCTTTCTAGAAAGGTTGACTTAACAGTCATTGGAAAATCCATTAACAGGGTGGCATTCCAAGTGAATGGCCTAAAGTCCTCTAACAAGGCTCACTTTTAATAGGGTGATTGAACTCCCTTAATCGAGTCACATTTAACAGTGTGTGTTGTAACCTTTAATAGGGTTGGCCTTTAACAGGGCATCACTTCAAAAGCGTGAAAAAGGAGTAGCATGTTACTAGTGGTTTTTCCCAAATTGGATTTCCATGTTAAATCATTGTGTCAAGTGTGTTGATGGATATGTTGTGTTTTATGCTTTACATTTCTACATGTTGATTTAATAGTAACATATCAGTTTTGGTTAACACATAATGAATGCATACATGGTTAAGAATGTTATATGTGTTCACTGAATTGTGAAAAGTTTTATTTTCTACATCTGGACCTTAAATAATTGATTCGCACCCCCCCCCCCCCCCCCCCAAGTTATTCTAAAAGAATTCCAACACGTAGATATCTTTTAACTTAGCTCACATCTCATGGGCAGTGTTGCAACCTTTGACTTCATCAAATTCAACATAGTTAAGAGTAGATGCAATGTCAATCATCATAATATTATGATTCTTCTTTTCAGCAATTTCTTCCACAATCATAGTTCCAGTAGGAGCGTTATACTGGGTATTCAGATATTTCATACCTGAATCACTGATGGTTGTCAGATGTAGCTTCATAAGTTCCTGACATGGCTCAAAGTTATCTCTATTCAACTTGGGAATCTCTCTTCTATAAGTCATCATGATCTTTAGCTTAGGTCCTTGAAACCTTCTCTACAAGGACCAAAGGTTGTAATACCAATTGTTCTAAATATAAGTAACTGAGAGGAAAGGGGTGAATCAATTACCACAAAAGTAAATCTCAAAGCCCTTAGAATTCAGTACAAAATGTACACTATGCTGAAACTGTTGTTACTCGGTCAACACACAAGCACTCAGTTAACACCATAATATCAATTGTAACTTAGCAAATATTGAACATGTTGATCTTAAGATATTAATTGTGATTAACCTTATTTAACTTAGTTGCATACACATAAAATAAATAGCACGAACACAAGTGACACCAAGATTTAATGTAGAAACCCAATTTGGGAAAAACCACCAATTGCAACTAGTTACTATTTTTCACTCTTCTAAAGTGAGTCTTGTTAGGAGTCAACCATGTTAAAGATTACAAATCACATTGTTAGGTGTGAGCATGTTAGAGGATTTAATCACCCTGTTAGGAGTGGCCTTGTTAGAGGTCTTTAAACACTTCAATTTAGAAATGCCACCTTGTTAGAGGATTTACAAATAGTTGTTAGGCTAACTTTGTTAAGAGATTGAATTCACTGCTACAATGGTTAGAGAGTAACAATGATATGACATGATTGCTGATGCAACTGTATTGTTGATTTTAGATCTCAATTCTAGCTTGAATACTTGATTCTTCCTAATCAAATTAATCTTTGCAGCCCAACAAGGATATTATGTTTATCCTTCCAATTTGTATCTTCTTATCGTCAACACATTCAATCCTCAACTTGACCTTATATCATATATATTGTCAAGTCGGCTTGAATATAACTTGTAACAATAATTCTCCATCTCTTCAGTTAGCTAGAACCAACAAACAAATCCATTAAACTCAATATGTTAAATCAAGAAAATCCTTTGTTAACCAACCCTGCTCAGTGGACACTAACACTGAAATGATTTTCCTGTGTTAACCAAGTGAATTCAATTAATACTGCAACTTCATAAGCTTCCTTTGGTAACCGAGGGAGCTTGGCTAATACTAGTTCCATCCAACTTTTCCTTTGTTAACTGAGTGTGCTTGGTTAACACTAAACTTCTGCGAACTTCTCTTTGGTGCCCTAGTGAACTTGGTAGACACTATCTTCTAAACTTGGCAAACACTGGAATGCTCGACAAACATAAGAAATTGTCTTCATCACTCGATTAAGCTTGGCTTACACTGACTGGTAAAGATATGACATTTTGTGTAACATCAAAGACAATATACAATTGATCAATTATTTTCAACAATCTCCCTCTTAGGCATTAATGACAACACAACGTGTCATAATGCAATGAAATTTTTAAGAAAAATAAAAGTAAGGATAATATTCTTAGTTTAATTTTGATTCTCATCCATGAGAACTCCCTCTATTAGTAAGAACTCTCTCCGACATCAATATCTTCCTCTGATTTCAGTTTCTCCCTCTGTCAACAAACTCTCCAAGTTTATTCTTCATCAAACTCTTCCACTTTGACATCTTCAGAATATTCAAAAAAAAGATCTCTGATATAGCAAACTCAACCTTTATAAGTTTTTTTGTGATATGACAGCAAACACTCCCTCTTTAGAAAATTTGTGTGATATGATAGCAAACTCTCCCTCTTTGATATCGTATGCCAAAGACAAAAACTTTATCATAGCTACAAAGATTATTGACAATCATGTCAATGTCATTTTGCGATATTAAGAAATTTGTTAAAACAAGGAAGATAATTTCTTATTCAATCCTTCTAATTGGTCCAATACTGGTTTACTAAGTTTTTTTATACAATTGGTTTTCTTGATGTTCTCTACAAAAGCATCTTAGTTGTATAATTGACACCCAAGTGAATTGCATTAATAAGTGGATGAAATATTTGTTCTAGTTGATATTCCTTGCACTCAATCACCTATAAATTAAACTTATTGGTTCATAAAAATTCAACATTAATCTAAACCCTAGTGACTATTCAACATTTAGCTTGTCCAATTCAGTCTCCAACACACTGTACCATATAAAAATGATCACTACATCATCTTCTTCATTTGAATGGCCCTTCCAAACTTGAAGCAAATTAGGTTCTTAAGCTATTTTTGTGGGGCCTTTTGCAAGTGACATCATAATGATATCAATGTGATGCCTAAATTCATGTTATTTTCCATTTATCAATAATCCCCTTTCATCTAAACTGGACCTTTCTAAGCTAGTTGTTTGAACAAACTCCATAAAACTTTATTCAATTTATACAATAGTGAAATCAACATTATATCATGTTAGTTTTAACTCTTTAACCTATATTCTAATTTATGTTATATATCATTGACATCATCATTTTCTTTTGATGATGTTAACATCCAAACTATTTATCTAAGTTGGACCTCATCATGAAAACTAAATGGATTCACTTAGACATTAACACAAGACCAATTAAAACAAAAGTTCTTACAAAATAAATTTTATGGGGAAATTGAATCTATACGAACATGAACTCTTAACACTTATAAGGTTATTTGTTCACTTCAAAATACCCACAAGCTCAAATAAAATATTTAATGGAGAAAGTATTCATCCAACTAAACCCAAGGCATCTATGGAGAAGGTAATTTTCCACTCTCAAGATCTATAAAGTCTCAAGGGAGTGAATTGGCCCTTTCCCCACCTCACTAAACTAGTGCTTTGATAAGCTAGGATGATCAAGAAGACTAATATATTTAATAGAGATGCAGACATAAATATAATACAATAAAAATCAAAGAAACAAAAATAACTTAACTACATTAGTAGATATAGTTATTTTGATTACAAGAAACATAAAATAACATTGTTAAGACTAATTTCCTAGCTTTGTGAGTTCATGTCCTTGGACACCAATGCAAATCTAGGATTGTAGCACAAATACAAGACAAAAAAGAAGAACACATATGTCCTATATAGATATGAAGAAAAACTAAGAAAAAATGTACAAGAAAAAAATAACTAAATAGAAAGTATATTTACACTAATGATGAAAAACCAAGAGCAGAACTAACCTAGAAAATTAACTATGAAGGAAAAAATATGAGGCTTATTTGGGGTCTTTCCAACATCAAGTCTCTATTTTGGTGTTGTGTATATATATATATATATATATATATATATATATATATATATATATAACTAATAAACAATAGACAATAAATTTAATAAAAACTATATGAATAAGATACTACAATATCATTAAAAATAATTAGATAGGGTGAGATGAATGATCTCCCCTTTGAAGAAATGAATCTGGAGATTAATGGATGAAGGAGAGGTGGTGATAAATATGGTGGAGTTGCAATAAGAGAGTGTCAAAATGTTCTGAGATGTCCAAGAGGTAATAAGAAGAAGAGCCAAAACAACTTCAAGAAGGCCAAATTATAATTTTAAGCTAGCCAAATGATTCTTGGCATTAGTAAATAGAGGGGAGAGGTGTTATATTCTAGAGATAGTTGGTGTAATGCTCCAAAAGACCACTTTCATGCCTACAAATTTGTAGGGAAAATGTTCCTTATATAGAAATCTCCATAATGTTCATATGTCCTAAGCCAAGCAGGCCATGTGTTCAAGAATTGGGATAAGAAAGATGACAAAGCAGGTGGAGGGACATGGAGTCTTACATGTATTTTTAATTTTCTAAAAAGGGAGAGGCATTATGCAATGAAGAATTACATGGGGTGTAACTAATGATACTACATTTTATCCCCACTTTAGGAAGCATGTTATAATTGTGGAAAATGTTTCTCCCCTTACTGACCCAAATACACACACAACACAACAAAGAAATAAATTGAAAATTGTAAGAACATAAACACTTGATTCCTATTATTTACACTAAAATAGCATTACAACATTTAGAAATTAACATGCTACAGCCACATGGTCTTTATCATTACAAACATTTAACCTAGATCTACCATATCAACATTAGAACTACCCCTAGCAACCCTTATTTGTCCTCTTTATATTGGGAAGTTCAACCACCCTACAAAGTTTTGGATAGCCTAGCTCCCCATTTTGAGTTTTTTCATCCTTGTATTATTTTTCCCAACATTGGAACAAAAAATGTACCTCAAAATGGGTTTTTGAATTCAAAGGATTGTTTGAAAGGATTTTATTTTTCTTCCCAAAGTAGTGCAACTTTCAGAGGTCAAACCTTATGAGTTGTGGACCTGATTGGCTATTTAAATCACTTTTCAAAAATATCTTGAAACACTTTATAGCCTAGGGTTGTAAATCACCACCCAATCAAAGTTTTATCACCTTTCAAATTCCTTAAGAACTTCAAGACTAAGCTCTCTTTTTTTGTACTATGCTACCAAAAAAATCAATATCATAA
Source organism: Cupressus sempervirens (assembly GCA_028749045.1). NCBI lineage: Eukaryota > Viridiplantae > Streptophyta > Pinopsida > Cupressales > Cupressaceae > Cupressus > Cupressus sempervirens. The sequence goes on from CM053792.1 coordinate 440,968,628, forward strand.
AAACTATAATTGATCTTGCCTTAAAAATGTATTGATATGCTTATATACCCAAAAATGAATCTCTGGAGAAGAAATTGGAACAATTCATGCTCAACAACCTCCTACAAATAGTAAACTTGCAATAAATAGTAACCACGCCCAAGGATAGCCCTTATTGAAGAATAAAACAATATTTTGGGGTGGTGCAAGATTTGTCTTACACCCTTTTGGTTAAACTCATAAGAAGTAAATTTACCTTCTCTATTTGATCTTAAACACTGTAGGCTCTTACCAATCAACTTCTCCACCTTATCTTTGTATAGTTTGAACATATGAAAGGCTTTTGATTTGTCCTTAAGAAACTTAGCACACATCAATCTAGAAAAGTCTTCAATAAATAACACAGTATTTATCACCATGATAGCTTCAAGTTCTCATAGGACTATACAAATCAATATGTACCAAATTAAAAAAATACCTTCACAAGCATATGACATACTGATGAAATTAGAACTAGTTAACTTTCCCAGCTGACAATCTTTACACATCACATTATCCAATTTTACTAAATATGGCAATCCCCTTATAAATTTCAACTTATTCACATTAATCAAATTATCAAATTTAACATGATAGAATATTTTGTGTCATAGAAAACTATTCTCAACCTTAGTAACTAGACAACTTCTAATAGTAGTGTTAAAAGGGAATAAGTTACCTGTAGCTTGTTTAGCAATATTAATAAAATCTTCTGATTTACCAAAAATTGTACACACACCTCTATTGAACTCTAATACATGTCCTTTTTAATTTAATCATGCAACACTTGACAAATTATACTTTAGACCTTTAGCCCAATAGACACCATCATAGTTCATTTTGTTATTCAATGTGATAACACGTTTACCTTTTACCAAATATGCAGACTCAATACCAAATCTTATTGATCCTCTATCACATTCCTTTATTTTGATGAAATATATTTTTGTCACTACAAATGTAATGAAAGAGAGACCACTATCAATTATCCAATCTCCATTGTCATTCATGCTAGAAATTAATGCTTTCTCAGTAATTGAAGAGGGGTCATCCTTAACTACAACAAACAAAATCTCTTCTTCATCCTTATCATCAAACTCTTCGTCCATAACACCTTCAGCTAGATAGCATGCATTCTTGATCTTTTTTTGTATTTCCTTGGGTTATCTTTCTTGTTATTGTTAGGAAATATAGAGGCAATATGACTAATATTTCTTAATAAGAAATATTTTAAAGGTATTTTACCCTTATACTTACCACTTCCTCTAGGTAGTCTCCTAGCAAGTGATTCTTCCATCTCTTCATATTCCTTTTCTTTAGACAAAATGGATTCATAATCATTAGAATAATTTGTTGTGACAAAAGAACTAATAATACCCCTTTCTTTCCTTGATGGAGAAAGATTCAAGGATAACTTAAATGTAGCTTCAACCTTAGGCATACTATTATCAAAATTGCTCATCTCAAA